>JASPKZ010007270.1:507500-1107500 GCA_030220185.1 Diploptera punctata
CTTTCAAAAAACGCTAAACTGAAAATATATAAAACTGTTATTCTACCAGTTATATTATATGGGTGCGAAACATGGACTCTTACTTTAAGAGAGGAAATAAGATTACAAGTATTTGAGAATAAAGTATTTAGGAAAATTTTTGGACCAAAGAGAGATGAACAGACAGGTGAATGGAGAAGACTGCATAACAATGAACTGCATGGTCTTTATAGGAAGCCAGATATAATAAGAAGAGTTAAGTCTCGTAGACTGCGATGGGCAGGACATGTTGCACGTATGGGAAATGGGAGACTTGCATGGAAGCTTCTTGTAGGAAAGCCAGAGGGAAAACGCCCGGTTGGTAGACCAAGAATGAGATGGGAGAATAACATTAACTATGATTTGAGGGAAGTAGATTATACAGGGCATGATTAGAAAGCATTAGCTCAGGATAGGGATGTATGGAGAGCTTATGTCCGTGCGGCCATGAACCTACGGGTTCGATAGTGCCAGTGAGTAAGTAAGTGAGTAAGTCGTTGTACCGCCATTACTCGGTCCTCATAGCCTCATTTGTAAAGCAGGTAGCACCATGAGCAGGTTGAGTATGAGATATGGATAGGAGAGGTTATGGAATGCACTTCACTTTCCCTTTTTAATATGAACAATATTTGTTCACCCTTGCAATTGTTTACTTTATTCATAAACATATTAGTGAGTGATCAAATCGTCTTGAACTTTAGTTTTTCAGACTGTTTTCTATTAACAGCGCTCATGTCCTTGGCAAAGGGAGAGTAGATTAAATTAATGGATAAAAACGATTTATCATTCAGGTTCATTTGGATCAATATATAAAGAATAAAGTACTCATCATTGTAGTTAGGCCTATATGGATTCAAAACGATGCCTCTTGTTTTAAGACGACAGAAGATATTACGAGTTTTTGAGAATAAAGTGCTTGGGATATTTTTCACCAAGGAGGTACATTTACACCATTGAAAGTATAGTAGTTAGGTATCTTATAATTAAGGAGCTTAGTTCCAAAACGTCTAGTATTCACATAAACCTCTATTTTGGGAACTGCTAAAAAACCTGTTGAAGGTAACACCCGTGTAAATAATCACCAAAAATATATATTAATATCTAAAAAAATATTACTTACTTACTCACTGGCACTATCGAACCCGTAGGTTCATGGCCTCGCGGACATAAGCTCTCCGTACATCCCTATCCTGAGCTAATACTTTCCAATCATTCCCTGTATAACCTATTTCCTTCAAATCATAGTTAATGTTATTCTCCGACCTCATTCTTGGTGTACCAACTGGGCGTTTTCCCTCTGGTTTTTCCTACAAGAAGCTTCCATACACGTCTTTCATTCTCCATACATGCTACATGCCCTGACCATCTCAGTCTACGAGACTTGACTGTTATTATATCTGGCTTCCTATAAAGACCATGTAGTTCATTGTTATGCAGTCTTCTCCATTCACCTGTCTGTTCATCTCTCTTTGGTCCAAATTTTTTTATAAGTACTTTTTTCTCAAATACTCGTAACCTCCTTTCCTCCCATAAAGTAAGAGTCCATGTTTCGCATCCATATAATATCACTGGTAGAATAATTGTTTATATATTTTAAGTTGGAAGGAGTTGGGACATTAAAAATCTCTGTAATGCATAATAGCACGCATTTCCAGACTTGAGCCCATGTTTAATTTTAAAATTGAAAAATTAAAATAAATTATAATATTTTAAAAATATTTATGACAGTTTAATATAATGATAACTTTATTTCAAATGTCGATACGCACATTTCGATACATGACAGGAGGAACCGATTGGCGTCGTCGTCAACATGACCATACCTAGGATCCTGCTCGAACGCCGTAAAAGACAAAAAACACCATGGACCTATTGCTCGTGGGTGGATCCACGGACAACCAACCCGAGTGCGTATCGATAGAGGAGCAACACTGGCGTCGTCTTACACTGGAGAAGTACGAGCTTAGCACCGCATCGGGAACATCATGCCAGTCGGAAGGAGGTTCTCCTGGAGTTGGTCATAGGGCGGGTAAAGTTACGATCATGGACATTTCTCGTCAGAGTTTTCAAGGACATCATATAGGGCCTGGACTCCCTAAGGTATGGGTTGTAAGGTGCAGTACGAAGGTACAGCAGACACTGGTCGACGTGTTCTGCGCTTCGGTCTAACCAAAGTTGTATTCAACGGTGCGAGGCAATGACTGGTCGTTCGAAAACTCACCGTACGGAAGAAAGAAACTATTTGTGCTGCATCAGCGACATTGGATAGGGCGCGGTTGGAAAGTCGATCCCGATGAGACATTTTGCTAGAAACCAGAAGTAAATTCCGAGGTGGACAGTGTGGGCAGAACCTGACAAAAGAGGAAGGAGCGCTACGACCGACTAAGAGCACTGATGAATTCCTCAAGAGCGACTTGGTGCGGTTTATCTGCTAGATTCGGACTAGAGGAAGATCAGTGAAGCTGCAGCGATACTGTGACGGTCAGTACCGAGTGGGAAAGAGGACATACGGTGTGATCAACTGGAATCAGTGTCAGGCAACACGGATGATGATGTGGTTCATCTGGATCTCATTGCGGCATACAGAGGAACTTATCGGGACGACCAGCCATGAGGAGGGAGCAATGTGACGAATTATTGATACATTTCACAAATTACTGCCTTAGAATTTCGCGGGCGGAAATAGGTAATCTTATAAGCTAATATGAATCAGAGTAGCATAGTGTGGAGCCGCAAAAACCTGTCTAGATGTGCTTTCTGGAGAAATAATTTTCCACATACGCCGAGTCGATAATAATCTAACTCTTGAGTCTTCCACGAAAGAAGTCTAGAATGTCGTCCATATTATTCCCACTCTCGCATATATAAGGAAGTTGGAAGGTCTAGGAGCAAGTCGCGTTCAAACTGAGAACACGTAAAAATGACCTAAGCGTGAGTAGAAGTAGAAGAGTTAAATTAAGACATTAGCAAATATGAAGAAGTGGTCATGAAATAAACTGTAAAGAAGAGATTGTATCAGCAGTAAATTATTTATTTGATTCGATGAAATATTGCAAAATAAATAAAGAAACATTCGGTAAAATACATGCACGATGTACAGGGTGAATTTTAATTACATCGACAAACTACAGGGACTGATTCCTGACTAGAATTGGAGGAAAAAATGTCCTATAAATAAGTGTCCATAAATGCACCGTTGCCATGGTAGATGACACTGACGAATGGCATTATTCTATCAGCTATGTTGCATGCCTACTAGATCACTGGACTTAAACCCCCTGGATTTTTATCTCTGGTGGCATCTGAGAAAGCGTTATGTATGCTGAACTAGTTCCTGATGTGCATACCCTTGAACAGCGTGTCCACGTCGCCTGTGACTCTATTCGGAGAGAGACTGGAACATGCGAAAGTGTGAGGCAATCCATGACAAGACCTGTGAGGGTGTATATTGCATCCCATGGAGGTCACTTCGAACATCTATTTGTGACGTGGATGCGATTATGCTATGTACTGTGTCACAATAGTAAAATATGAATACATTTGTAAAGTAGTCACTTTACAGGTCAGCCTCCTCAACATAAAATGTTTGAAAACTCTGTATGCCTTACGGGACTAGTTCCATCATTAGTAGAATGATGCAGCTCTTGATGATGGGACTAGTTCCGGAAGGCCTTACAGATCGTTCAAATATTTTAAGTTGAGGAGACGGACCTATAAGGCGACTATTTTACAATTTTATTCATATTTTACTACTGTGACTTATTTCATCTACGGAATCTTATCATGAATGTTATTAATATTGACTATGTATTGTGTGTCGGGACAATGTTTTGTCGTTGCAAGCACATCGTTCATTTCCGGACACGCGTTTATAGGACCTCTTTTCCTTCATTTTCAGTCAGGAAACAGTCCCTGAAGTCTGTCCGTGTAATTACCGTTCACCTATATATATATTTATTTATTTATAATGTTTCGAGAAGAGTGTATACAAAATACTTCAAATTTGAATGAAAATTATATAAACCCTAAAAGTAATTAATTATACGTAAATTTGGGGGATGGTGGCAGTTATGAGTGCAACTTACAGCAGTTCAAAACTTGAAGAAAAACACATATCTGTCTAAACGTATAAAGCTAACAAATGTAAGGGAAACTAATGTATTTGTCCAGTTTGTTCAGCATTTGTTATTCTTAAGTGTTGTTATGAATTACAAATACAATTTTGCTTTTCGCACTTTTAACTGGCGGGTGGGACAATTAGTTATGTTTCATTCTATAGCCTAAGGGATACCTCTACACTCTAACCCCTAGTATAAACCCGAAAAAACGCTATCTGGGGATTCCGCTTCTCGGTCCCCACGCTGTGCTCACAACAGCAACAGGGTGCGTCCCCAGGTGGCGGATCGGGGAACGGTCGGTGGTTTGCTTGCATTCCTCCCGGCTAGGTCCCGCGGGCCATTTGTGAGGTCGTCAGGAGTCGAGCGACCTGGCGTACTACATGACTCGTGTTGCGCCCATTTCAGCAGCCAAACACGTCCCCTCTATGGCGTAGTGGGAAAGTTCGGTGGATCTTCTGGCCAGTCCTTCCTTCCAAGTCCGATGGACTCGCGGACCATAAGTGGGGTCAACAGGGGGGAGATAAGCAACCTGTTGACTAAATCTCACATATCCTAGACCCACAGCAGGAACGGCGACCACCGTGGCGAAGTGGTGAGACTGGAGATCAGAAGCTCCTTTCCCTTGGTTCAGTGATCCCGAGGTCCATCTGTGGGGGAAACAAGGGCGGATGAGCACCCTGGATGCCTACATTGCTCAGTGGGCTGGACTCACAGCAGCGGCACGACGAGGCTAGTCTTGCATACGGGCTGGTTGGGACAATACCGGGCGTGATGCTGGGAATTACCACCAGGTCAGTAGGCTCGGAAACGGAAAAGCGCGATCTTTTGTGTGTGGGATTTGCGTCGACTCCCGGACCGGGTGACCCAAGGACAATCTGTGAGGTCGTCAGGAATTGAGCAAGCTGACGTACTAATGCTCAGGCTGGACCCACTTCAGCAACAAAAAACGTTCCCAGCTGGTGCACTGGGGGAATAGTCGGTGGATCTGCTCGACAGTCGTCCCGGCTAAGTCCAAGGGACTCGTGAACCATTAGTGGGATCGGCAGGAGATGAGCGCCCTCTCGTACTATTTGCTTACCTGTTGGATCTTGCGAGCTCCACGCTGGCCCACAACAGCAACAGGACACGTCCCTTGGGGCAGACCAGGGCACGGCTCGGACCAGCGCAGGTGGGAGCAACTGTGCTGGCTCCCGGCTAAGCGTACGGGCTCGTGTACAAACTGTGGGGTCGCCAGGAGATGAGCACCTGGACGTACTAAAATCTCAAGCCCTAGCCGGTCTCACAACGGCTGCAGGATGCGTGTGTGGAGGTAGAACAGGGGAACGGTCGGTGGATCAGCGACAGCAGTCCTCCCGGCTAGGCTCGAGGATCCCGTGGACCAACTGCGGAGTCGTCAGGAATGAGCGATGTGACGCACTATGTAGCTCAGCAATTTCCCTGAAGTTGCGACTCCAATACCTTCTCCCTGAGGTGTTGGTTTAAGGTCGAGAACTTGAACGTGGACGCGAGAGAGATAGGGAGGACAAGATTCAGGGACTTGAGAGTATGGTCTTTGACCGAGATATTCCAAGGGGTGGAGGAACGGGTCCAGATATCTCTGTAGTTTAAATTAGTGTTACGATAGTTCCAATCATGTGATATACAATTTTGCAGTCACTTATAAGTTTAACTTAATTAAAATCACTTATAAAATAAATTTATATTTCAAATGCTTCTTCAGGGATAATAAGAGAGATGATATTTTAAAGTCAGTTAGTAGCACCTCTTTTTTTCCCCCGAGTTCAACAGTGACGTCACTGACCCGCCAGTTCAGGGTGCGCGAGTTGTATATGAACAAAATATGTCGGTAGAATGTGATGGTATGAAGTTATTAAAGAGGTTTAGATGTTGTTACAAGCGTAACGTGATTCGCAAACTATTATTTGCGCAAGAATACTCAATTTTTATGTACTAGAGATCAGACTAGACTAAAGCTGATTGTGGATTTAATTATTGCGGCGTAATATCGTTGAATAATTAACTTAAATGTATATTATGCCAGAAAAAGATTAGCTCAATACTTTAATATATATTTGGTGGTGTGTTAAATTATAGAGCTTTGAGATATGGCACAAATGAAACTTGAATCTCCTTTTTAGAAAAAATGCAATTTGAAAATGGTTAAAATTAACATAGGATTAATTCTGGATGTATGTATATAACTTAGCTAGTATCAAATATATGATTCTCGATATTCAGCTATTTGGAGAAAATTTACATCACAATGGGAGTGACAGCGATTTGTTGCAAATTGTGACAGTATGTGATTTCGCAATGTGACTGGTGCAATATAAATCAACGTGGCTCTTTGAAGGTTTAGTATTTATATGCAGCTAATGTTACAGCAGTGTGCCAAGTTATGCATTTACCAGGTATAATAGTGAAATTTCAAATGTCAATATTGTTCCCTATTAGGTTCGTCTTCCGGGCATATAGGCCGTGGTCCAGTCGTTCTTCTACTCGACGTTTCGTCTACTGCTGCGGTAGACATCTTCAGGAGATACTGCGTGCTCTCTGTGAACTCCTCAACAGTCGGCTGCAGCCGACCACGGCCTATATGCCCGGAAGACGAACCTAATAGGGATCAAGACGCCGGCCGTGAAAGCCTACAGTTATACGTCAATATTGTTGCTAAACGTGTCGATGCTATAACAGTCAGCATTTTTTAAATTCAAAACCACTGTTTTCACTGACGTTTACAAACCTCATGGGTTAGTGATTAGCATTTCTGACTACTGTTCATGATGTCCCGGGTTCGATTTCTGGTCAAACCATAGGAATTTTTACTTAAAGTGTGGTTGGCCATGGTCTGAAATTTAGGTTAAGTTTAGGTTAAGAACTGTGCTGGTGCTTCATTATCATGTATCATCTTATCATAAGTAATGCCACGAGTGATTTCCACATTATCGATAAATTCACGACTCACGAAGTGAGGAGTGAATTTATCTAGAGAATTTGGAAATCAAGAGTGGCATTTGTTAGGACTATTTAACGAATAAAATTAAGCTGTATACTCACAAATCATTATTTAACTATAGTTATTTTAAAATATGTATATACTTAATGTAAACGGCGATGTTTGAAAACAAATGAGAAACGATTTGGTACGCTTCATTTGCTTCTTTTGTTCATCACTGCAACCAGATATTAATATTATTTATTGCCAAAAGATTGCAATGTTTTAAGAATGCACCCTACTGGAGAAATTTATATCCAACGTTACATGTATTAATTAATTTCTGATGTCCTATGATGTAAATATGTCAATTATATTTTTCTGCGTCATTTCCTGGAAAATAATTCGTTTAAGAAAGTGCAAACAGTGGTTTCTTTTTTTGTGGTATAATCAATTGTTACAAATGTTTTTATATTATCTCTCGTATGCGCTACGTGTTGGTATTCATGCACTATAGCCTATATATAATCTGATAGCCGTATTTCGTAGAGGGTCATTCATTCGATTATCCTCGTCGTGGATAGTTGAAAAATCTCTTCAGCAAACGCCTAGAGGATTCTTCGTAAATCAACTTCTTCGTCTCCGGCGGTGTTTCCAGTCAGGTCGACCACTGCGGCTGCCAGATTCACTGTACTGCTCGCCTCTCACTCGACCACTGAACATCGTAATTCTACAAAAGAGCATAAAATTAGCTTTTTCAAGCTAGACACACGGCTAGACGCACGGCTAGACTCCTAAATTTCACATCCCTGAACACGATGCACGGCATCACCTCTTCCTCGCTCCCGTCAATCCCCAGGCCTTACTCGATCCCGGAGTAAGGACAGGGAACCTCCTGCCCTGTCTTCCATCATCTAACGATGATGAAGTTACAACCAAAAGACACCTATCCCCAACATCCTCCCCACGGACCAGACATATATGAAACAGATTTAGAATCCAAGACAAGAGAAACAGATTCTGAAAATTCAGACTCAGAAATAGATTCAGATAAAGATACAACACAAGACACATCTAACCAAAAACATGAAAAATCATTTGACCAAGAGAAAGAAGAAACACACAAGACACATGATTCAGATTTCACACTGCCAAAGTGCACAAGTAAACATACTACTCTAAATGAAACGACCTCAGAAATTAACACAAAAAACAGATTTAATCTTCTAACCGACACAGATACAGATACAGTAGAAAGTGAGAAACTAAAGCCAAAATTTCGTAAACCACCGCCAATAATAGCAGACATAAAGTAACAAACGCTATGACACTTGAAAAAATTGCAGGAAAAAACATCAAAACTGTAAAAATGACATATACTAACAACACCTTAAAGATTCAAACTGAAGATAACACAACTTACAACGAGTCATAGAAAGACTGAAAACAAACAATTTCAAATATTACACACATGCAATGAACCTAACACTGCGTTGAAAGTCACTTTAAAAGGCCTGCCATCTGAATTTCCCACTGCTGACATACTTTCTTACTTGCAAAATCATAATTACCCAGTAATAGCAATAAGACAGTTAACTAAACAAACGTTCCAAAGTGGAATAGGATTAAAACACCTCTGCCAGTCTGGATTCTCACATTTAAAAGAAACGAACACTTAGACGAAAAACTAAATGAACTCAGCCACATATGTTACATAAAAGTAAGACTTGAAAAATACATTGGCTTGCCAGGGATCACTCAATGCTACAGATGCCAGGGCTTTGGACACATAGCTCAGTACTGTAATAGGACTGAGAGATGTGTCCGATGTTCTGGAATGCACAGGCTTTCAGCTTGTAATAACAACACTGTTAAATGTTCCAACTGCAAGGGCGAACACACCGCAAGTTTCAGGGACTGCCCAATCTACAAAAAACACCTAGCAAGGCCTCAACAAACGTCAACAGCTAAACCTCAGCAACCAGTAGCAAAACCAACACCTCAAAATGACACTAATAGAACACAAGGATCCATATCAGACAACCTGAGACCAACCGCCATTAGCAGAGCTACGCAAAACGCTGAAATTGAAAGCCCCATGACTGACAGATTTAACTTCCCCCCACTAAAAAGAAACAACACTATTGCAGATGCAGTGAGAAGCACCACTAATAATAATAACACAAATTCAATAGAAGCCCTAATAACACTCATAAAGAAAGTCCTAGAAAATCCACAATTACTAAATACTATAATTTCCCTTCTCACTGCTTTAACCGAAAATGGCCCTTAAACCTAAAACAATAATAAAACCCTTGCTCATATTAGAATGGAACGCAAACGGAGTCAGAAGCGAAACTTTAGAACTAACCAACCTACTAACCAGACTGAACATAGACGTTGCCTTAATAGCTGAGACGAAACTAAAGAAACATATTACCTGGAGAATACCAAATTACGACATTTACAGAACAGACAACGAAAACGGACATGGCGGTACAGCTGTAATAGTTAAATCCACAATTCAACACTCACATACTACTATTCAAGGACTGGCTAACATTCAATTAACTGCAATAGACATATACTCTTATAACGTGACAACTACTGTTGGAGCCATATACATACCACCTAGAAATTTACTAACAGTTGCAGAACTAGACACACTAACGAAGCATAATAATAAATTCATATTTGGAGGAGACTTTAATGCAAAAAGCCCAACATGGAACTCAAGACTTACAAACGTAAAAGTCAAAACATTACTACAACACTCACTAGACAACCGATATCAAGTAACAGGACCTTTACAGCCGACTCACTACAGTTATCTGGGATACAGACCAGACGTACTGGATATTTTTATCATGAGACCAAGACCTACCATAAACTACATTGACGTTCTTGATGAATTAAACTCAGACCACAGCCCAGTAATAATGGAAATTGACTTACATCCCATCAGAACACAGACTAGAAATTACATTACTAAAATAACAAACTGGGCATCTTTTCGACAAAAGTTAAATGACAGCATAACTCCAAATATTACGATAAACACTACAGAAGAACTAGACCTAGCCACCAAAACTTTCCAAGACACGCTACTACAAACCTTCAACAGTACTACCACCATCAGTTCAAATAGAAAATATAAAACACAAAACATCCCAGGACTAACTGAACTACTTCAACAGAAAAAGACAAATAAGAAGAACATGGCAACGTCTAAGAACACAGGAAGACAAACGACAACTTAACTTAATCTCAAAAAGAATAAAACAACTTATCCAAAATCATAAATTTGAACAACTCAACGAACAACTAAAGACTGCAGTTGAGACTGACGAAACTTGGAAAATAATCAAAAATTTCACTCACAGGAAAACGACCACAAACAGATCTCTACATGGAAGAAACGGACTACTTTACGACGACCTATACAAAGCTAATGCATTTTCAGAGACCCTAGAAAATCAATTTAGATCAAGGACAAATAACAATCACTACGAACACTTCCAAGCAAAAATTAGAAGACAAACAAGGAACTACTTAAACGCACCCACGACATTCCAAATACCAATAGCTACCACAAATGAAATAAAGAAAATTGCCAACTCTTTAGACAACAATAAAGCCTCAGGACAAGACAGAATAACTACAACTGCTATAAAACAACTCCCTAGGAAAGGACTAGTTCACATGACTAAAATTCTAAATTCCGCACTAAAATTACAATATTTTCCAACTCCTTTCAAACAAGCAAACATCACTTCCATTCTCAAATCCAGAAAAAATCCTCTTTTCCCACAAAACTACAGACCTATTAGCTTACTTGACCATATAGGCAAAATACTAGAAGGACTAATACTCAAGAGACTACTTCCATACATAACTCAGATACTACCTCTGACACAATTCGCCTTTAGATCTGAACACTCAACTACTCTACAGCTCACCAGACTCATGGACGACTTAACAACAGGATTCCTACTAAGACAATACACAACTGCAGTCTTCTTCGACATAGAAAAAGCTTTTGACTCCGTTTGGCATACAGGTCTAATACATAAATTAATTCAATATAAAATTCCTGGCAGCTACATTAAATTAATTCACTCCTTCCTAAACAAGCGCACTTTCAGAACTATCTTCAACAGACAAAAATCAGACTGGCATCCGATAAAAGCAGGCGTTCCCCAAGGATCTGTACTGGCACCTACACTATACAACATATACACTTCAGACCTCCCAACCTCAATACATACTAAAGTAGCACAATATGCAGACGACACAGCGATATACTGTACACATCATGACATACATCACACCACTAGAAAAATACAGCTACACATTAACAAGATCAGTAACTGGTTCTCCAAATGGAGAATCAGACCAAACGCTGAGAAAACACAAGCCATCACATTCACAAGAAGAAGACCAAATCCACCTACATTACAGATAAACAATATAAACATCGAATACAAAGACTCAGTTAAATATCTAGGAGTAACACTTGATAAAAAAACTAACATTTAAACAACACATTAAACAACTGAAAACTAAAGCACAAACAAGAACTTCACACATCTTTCCTATACTTATATCACGCACACTTTCATTAAAACACAAAATAAATGTATACAAAGCACTCATCAGACCAATCATGACATATGCCAGTCCAGCCTGGGGACATGCAGCAGCTTCTTACATTAAAAATTTACAAATAGCTCAAAATAAAGCCCTAAGAATAATACTCCATGCAGACCGTCAAACTCAGATCTCCATACTACATGATATCACTGAAATCTCATACATAAAAGACCACATTAAACATCTAGCACGCAGACAGAAAGATAAAATATTAACACATAATAACAGGCTAATACATGACATAGGAAATACACAAATTTACACCACACTACAATACAGAACACCTATGCACATTACACTTTAACTCACAACACACTTCAGAACACACTAAGAATTTTTTTTTTAAGATTGATTTGCTTATGCTTTCTACTCGAGCTTTAAAGATTCCTCGTCGACAAAAGTAATTTAAGACACTTAAACAAAAATAATTAAAATTTTCATACACATTAATTTAAACTTCTACAAACAAGACACTCTAAGCCACAAAAAACAGAGAGAGGAACACTCTCCCTGTCATCATATCAAATCTAAAAAAAAAACACTTCATTACAAGCACATAAAATATTGCGTCAAGACCTTCCAAGGTCGGTACCATTTTGCAAACCTAAATATTTGCTCTATGGTAGAGGGTCAGTCACTGCAAAATAATGCTATGACGTATTCAGAATGTTAAAAAGGAGGTGCTTTCTTTATTATGATAAACTTTAGTTGGTAAATTTTAGGCGAAACACAACTGTGATTGGTTGTTTAATAAAAATCATTGAAATGTGATTGGTCATTGACTCCCATTTGGGGCATGATTTAAATAGTCGGGTAAAGTACTCCGCCTTCTAGGCGCCCCAAATCAGAAGTGAGTTACAAATAAGCCAATGCAAGGAGAGAACACCCGAAATTTCGAAATGACATCCTGGGGTATAATATATTACTAAATGTCAATGTAACCTTACTACACATGAATATAACATTAATTTTCGAAGCCTGAATTATCGATGAGTTAAAAGTATGATGCAATTAGAGTGTTAATATTTTATTAGTGACTAGCTAACACCCGGCGTGCGCTGCTACGCGTAAATAAATGAAAATAAATGTGCTTTTATGTTTACTTGAATAAGTAAAATGAAAAATAATTTAAAATATATATCGTAATTACTTTAAGATTCCCTGTGCTGATTATAAGATGTTGCCCGGGAATCTACTTATCTCGATCTTCAGGGCATAAATGAGCCAAAAGACAAAATTCGTTACTGTGAGTTATCCGTAAAAATAATACCCGCCATGTGCTGCTATGCTTGCACAGGAATCTACGTACTTGTCTCGATCTCCTTGGCATCAATAAAAGACAAAAATGGTTATTGTGAGTTATCCGTAAGAGATAAACATATGCTGTCGTGGACTTTTTTTATAGAGCTTTTTTGAGATATTCAATTCTGTGTACATTAACTTTGTGTGTTTGTTATGGTTGTGTGTTGTTATGGTTTAGGCAGCGTAAGTCATTTAAGCGTCCAAGGAGCTACTATTTTCCATTTTTTCCACTTACAAAGGGTGATTTTGAAGGGGGTAGGAGTTGAGTATCACAACTCTCTTATAGCCTATGTTCATCCCGGGAATATCCTGAAAATTTTGCAAAAAGTACCATCACAATCGGATCAACGGTATGGCCGCGCATAAAGTACGAACAAACAAACAAACAAACAAACATTCATTTTTATAAGTTAATATTAGTTTAGATGGATATAATGATTATATATATATATATATACTAACCTAGCAGTCAGACATTTCTTGAATGAACTGTCTCTGGATCTCCCTACTTCCTCCTATGCGTCTTTTAACATAGAATGGATTTTATAGTTGTGGGATATGACCTTTTCTTAATATTAACTGAGGATATGGGATATAATTTGGATATTTCGAAATCAGTCTTATACTGTCTTATACTAAAATAAAAAGTAAATATATGATCACACATAGAAATGCATTATATGATGGAAATGGACAGCTAATGGCAAATGAGGGAGATTTTGAAGAAGTGGCTTGATTAAAATACCTAGGGACAATTATCACAAGTATGAATGAGATTCACAAAAAAATTAAACATGGGTTAAATTCTGAAAATGCATGTTATTATACATTACAGGGACTCTTCTCGTCCCAGCTCCTTTCAAAAACGTTAAACTGAAAATATATGGATGCGAAACAAGGACTCTTACTTTAAGGGAGGAAAGGAGATTACGAGTATTTGAGAATAAATCATTTAGGAAAAATTTTGGATCAAAGAGAGATGAACAGACAAGGTGGACGGAAAAGTATACTAGATGGGTCTTTATAGGAAACCAGAAATAATAAGTACCGTTAAGTCTCGTAGACTGTGATGGGAAGGGCAACTGGCACAAATGGGAAATCAAAGACGTGCATGGAAGCTTCTTGTAGGAAACCAGAGAGAAAAAGCCCAGTTAGTAGACCAGGAATGAGGTGGGAGAATAACATTAACCATGAATTGAGGGAAGTAGATTATACAAGGGATGATTGGAAACCATTAGCTTAGTATTGGAATGTATGGAGAACTTATGTTCACGCAGGCATGAACCTACGGGTTCCATAGTCCCAGTGAGTTAGTTAATAGTAATAATAATACTGAAAATAAACAGGATTTTTTCCTCACCTTAACAATGCAAGTGTTCATGCTACCAACTTCCGTCGGGACAACTTTCACTGGCACGTAACAAGCACACCTCCATTTATATCTTAATATATGAAAATGTCGTGTCACGTTGTTTGTCCGCGATGGAATCCTAAACTACTGAACCGATTTTAACAAAATTTTGCACACTGTGTGCAGTTTGATCCAACTTGAGACTTAGGGTAGTTTATAACTAAATTTATAGTCGCATTATTTTTTATTGCAAATTATTTGTTTATTATTTAACAAAGAGTTATAATTATCTGTGAGTTCCATACGTTTCTAACAGATGGCGGTGTGTGAAGGTAATTTGGTAAGGTAACTGGTTTATTATTTAACAAAGAGAGATCCAGATGGCTGTGCTTTTTGTTGCAACCGCGAATTTCAATTGAATTACAAATATTGATTATTTCATAATTTAAGTGTGTTCAGTGTTTATTTTATTTTCAATAATATTAATTTCGTGTGTAAGTATTAGTTTTAAGTAATCTGGCTGAAAGACAGCAACTTAATTTAAATTTTTAACGCATACCTTAGTCATAGCAACGCGTGGCCGGGACTTCGGATTCTAGTTACATTATATATTGTTTCCTCTTATTTGCAAACATATTTCTCTTTCAACGTCGTTAAGTACAATTTTAAATAACTAGAAACAGAGGACAATCTCGGAACTTGGGGAGAGTGACGTTCTGTCATTTGCAGAAATAAAGTCTGAACACGACCGCGGTTCCACAGTTATTCTTATTGTATATAACATCTGTAAGAAACGTCAAAATCGCCTGCTGTCAATTACAAAAACAAAATATCAACTTAGAGCGCTGTTTTATTTCTTAAAACTTCCGATGAATTTTCTGGGTCAATTTTCAAAAACGTAGAAATATCATTATCTTATTCTGCTATTCAAAATTATGCAAACCATGAAGCCCCTTTACCATCTAACTTTCATCTCCTTTTCTCCAACCACCATCTGTATACACGATTGAACCTGAATCTGCTACTAAACAACTCACAACACACAAACTACCACTATTCTAATACCTATACAGTAACCACTGCTATAATCTGGAACTTCCTACCAGAAAACATTGGGTGCTGCAGGAGAGCTACTTTTGTAAACAAAAATACAGTATAAATATATCTCTCTCTCTCTCTCTCTCTCTCTCTCTTTCTTTCTAGTTAGTCTCTCAATAAATTGCATGAGAGTTTCTAATAGTTCCCTCTTCTAATTATAATAAATCGAATCTTTCTACTTTCAATTGTTCCCATAGTACCAGCTTGTATTTACAACATTCCTGGCTTCCTCTCTTGAAATTAACATAATTTGAACCCAACATTCAGGTTTGGGGGGGGGGCTGGAAGGCGAAATAAAGTTACTCCGATAATATAAGTGACTTGCAATCGTCTGATTACATCCCTTGAAAGTTATCATAGTAATAATAATATTTCACATAGGAGCACTAGTGACCTCTATCCACAATTTCTAAGTCTTCTTTATTTCATTCGGCCATTTGGGACATCTGCAAACATGTTTATTGCTTAGCGGTTAAGAATTAATTACAGTACCATGCATTTTGTTTCAGTTGTCTGTAGTGTTGTACGAGTTCGGCGGTTGGATTATTTTTTAATTCTCTGTATATTTATTATTTTTTTTTGTAATAGAGAAGGGAAAATCCGACAATTAGTCTCATCTGTCTTTCTACTGTGCTGGTTCCCGGCTAAGCCTACAGGCTCATGGACAAACTGTGGGATGAGCAGGAGATGAGGACCTGGATGTACTAAAGTCTCACACTGCGGGGCTTGAGGATTGAAGTCCTAGTCGGTCTCACAACGGCTGCATGATGAGTACCTGGAGGTAGAACAGGGGAACGGTCGGTGGATCTTCGACAGCAGTCCTCCCGGCTAGGCTCGAGGAGCCCGTTGACCAACTGTGGGGTCGTCAGGAATGAGTGACCTGACGTACTACGTAGCTCAGCAATTTCCCTGAAGTTGCGACTCCAACACCTTCCCCTTGAGGTGTTGGTTTAAGGCCGAGAACTTGAACGTGGACGCGAATAGACAGGGAGGACAAGATTTTAGGACTTGGAAGTATGGTCTTTGATCGAGGTATCCCAAGGGTTGGAGGCATGGGTCCAGATGTCTTTCTATTGCTCCATGCCTCGCTTCCATATGTAAGAACGCTCAAGCAAGGAGTTTTAAGAAATTAAGTATGTTATATATTTGCATTATTTACACAGATATTCCCAGGATCGGGTCATTGCTTCAAAATACCAATATTTTCACATCTTGTGTTACATTTTCATTTCAGTTTGGAAGAAAATTATTCTAAACCAATTAACTGGGCAGGTTTCCGAGTTTAAGTACTCATATAACAATATTAATAACTAATTAACTAATTCACTGGCATTATTTCACACGTAGGTTCAAAACCGCGTGGACATAAGCTCTCCCATACTTTCCTATCCTGAGCTAATGTTTTTCAATCATCTCTTGTATAATCCACTTCCATGAATTCATGGTAAGTATTTTCCACCAACTAGGCGTTATCCCTTTGATTTTCGTACATGAAAGTTACATGTCTCTCGAACGTTTTCCAATCATGTCACATGTCCTGCCCATTGCACACTACTATACTTAACTGTTCTTATTACATCTGGTTCCCTGTAAAGACTACGTAGCTTACTGTATTAAATATTCTTCTTCATTCGCCTGTCTGTTCATCTCTGTTTGGTCCAAAAATTTTCGTAAGAAATTTATAGTCAAATTTTCGTAATATGGTCCACACTTGTGGTCTCGAGGTAGCGTGCTACCTTGTCACGCAGCGGGCCCGGATTCGATTCCCGGTCGAGACAGGCTCCTGGGTGAGGCTTTTTCGGAGTTTTTCCTCACCTGTAAGACAAATGTCAGGAAGCTTAGGGCCCAACGGTCCCCGAAAATCATCCGGCCATCATTATTATCATCCTTATCATTATTACTATCATCCGTCACGCGTGTGGAAAACAAAGCAAAGCTGCAAAGCATAGTATGAAATTGCTATGATTGCAGTGAAAGACCTGCTTTCGGGCAGAATTACTATGGATGGATATTCGTAATATGTTATTCTTCCTTAAAATAAGAATCCGTGATTCGCACTGGGAAAATAACAGTTTTATATATTTTGAGTTAACTTTTTATAGGTGTTGGGACAACAAATGCCCCTGTTATACACAATAGCATGCATTTCCAGAATTGAGCCGATGTTTAATTTGTTGTGTGTTTTATTCCTATTTGGAATTATTCTTCCTATGTATTTAAATTCAACCACTTCCTCAATATTTCCCTCATTTTACACTTATTGCCCATTTACATTATATAATTTATTTCTATGTGTGACCATATATTTAGTTTTATTGATGTTTACTTCCAGTCCCAATTTCTTAATATTTTTCTATGGAGTGTGCGTGTTGCCCTAGTATCTTCTCGTTATCGTCTAATAATACTATATCAACAGCATATAACAATACCTTATTAATATCATTGAGCTGTAGGTCTTCTTCATCCTCTAAAGATTTGATGGCATGCTCTTGCACAAAATTAAATAGTAGAGGAGATAGTGCTTCTGTCTGAACCTATTGTGAATTTCATGGATAACCATAAACTGTTTCTCTACTTACTTACTTAATCACTAGCACTATCGAACCCGTAGGTTCATGGCCGCGCGGACATAAGCTCTCCATACATCCCTATCCTGAGCTAATACTTTCAAATCATTCCCTGTATAATCTACTTCCCTCAAACTGTTTCTCTACACAAACCCTTTTCTTTGTGTCATTAGACGCATTCGAGAAAGTCTAACTAACATTTTAGGATATCCGAACTCGAGCAGAATACTACATAAGTGTTCCCTCTTAAATGAATTTCGTGTAATTTGAAGTCTATAAATAGTTTATGCTCGGTGACATTGTGTTCCCATTTATTTGTTAAAACCCGCCTTATACTAAAAAATATGATCTATTGTAGACATATTTCTTCTAAATCCACATTGTTGATCAGCTGGGAGTAAGTCTGGATACTAATATATATTTGTTAGAATTTTGTACATCATCATCCTCATGGGCTAGAGTCCGAGCTTCTAACTACTGTTCATGATATCCCGGGTTCGATTCCCGGAGAGACGGAGGGTTTTTTTAAGAGTATTATTCATGTGATCTCTCATGCTTTGGATTTAATTTGTTTATATTTAACTACTCTCCTGGCGCTTCATAATCATTCAACACCTGTCATATCACCGGGGTAACATAACTCAGTCTTCCAGGCACCCCAGCTAAAGAACCGGTTTAAAAATCCGCCAATGACAGAAAAAAATACCAACTTTATCAAAGAAAATCTGGAGGCATGGATAAAAAATTCTAAGACGTTAAAAGTAGTGAGATATCCTATTATGGTTTTATCAGTTTTATCTATTTACGTGTAGATTGGTAAGATAATAATCGGTAATTTTTATTCAATTGGATGAGCTTTTATTCCCCACCATACTATGCAACCGACGTATCTTGTCCATCAGTTTTTCATCCCCTGTTTTAAGAGTTCAGAGTTCAGCTGGGATTCAATTTAATCCTGATGCTTCATACATCTTTAATTTTTCTACCGTTATTGCAATCTATAATTTACTTGGTTATCTAACTAACATTTCTGCTGTCTGCAAATCATCCTCTTCAATATCATGTACTGCATGCCATTTAATAGTTGATTAAATTAACTTCCCTACCTATCTTATATCATTTGTTGTATTTGCAATTATATCATCATATTCATCCCACTACGATATTTGTTCTTTATATATTTTTCTCTAAGCTAATTCCCTGATATAACATTATTCTACAGCTAATAAAAATACTATAAATTGATATTTTTTTAGAAAATGCGTTTTAGAACAATATTTTATATGAAAAACAAATTCACACTCTTTTTATTCTACATATTTACACTAGGTCACAAGATAACAGTTTGCTAACAATTTCATAGCACTTCTTCTTATTCTACTTCCTTCACAGTAGCCTCTGCTCGCTCCTGGAATCTCCTTCCTCAAGATATCAGGGGTTGCCGCACTCTTGGTACTTTTAAGTCATGCTTATACAATTGCCTGTTGACTAATAATTAATTTTTCTCTATTTATTTAAATTTATACTATGTCAATAATTTGTTCTCTTTTTTATATATCTGGTACATGTTATATTTAATTAGTTAAATCTAGAGAAAATCAATAATAATAATTGTATTATATTTGTAACATGTAATCGTTCATGTTTATTATAATTTAGATGTAAGACTACTTTTTGTACTTTTTAAAATCTGGTTGACTGGTAGACAAGGCCTTAAGGCTTTAACTCTGCCAGGTAAAATAAAGATATTATTATTATTATTATTATTATTATTATTATTATTATTATTAAAACCTAATAATAACAATAGATTTGGAAGTAAAATTTGGACATTTCAATTTTCTTTATCTTGCTGTTGTTCTGTTTCTAGATTTGACTACCAGTGAATTAAATTTTAGGTTTCGTTAAGTATTATTACACTATTACCAACTGAAACGAAGGCCTTAAGGATGTCAAATTTAAACATATATTTTAATCAGTATCGGTTAGTATTGACATCTGTCAATTGATAATTTATTGGAGGCGGTTAGATTTCAAATAAATAATTATTAAATAATGTGTCAAAACATTAAAATTTACCTCATTAAATCATTTCCTCGAAGGGTCAGAGCCCGTTTTATATTGAACGTGTACCGGCGCTAGGCTAAACACCAACGCTTAAAATTATTAGCTCATTCCATCAAATAGGAATTTTAAATTTCTCAGCTATCCAAGTCGTATGCAGGAAACGATAACAGGCAGAGAGGCGTCGTTTCATTAATTGGTCATAAGCCAAGCCTCAATAATCGGAAGATGAAGGATAACAGATGTGGTCCCATCTCAAGACAGTCTTCCCTTTCTACTTGTTAACTCCTACAAAATCGTGTCGTCAGTTATTATCAAATGTTTGTTCATGTAGTTTTTGTTGATTTGAATACATCTTCATTTGTCCCTAAAATAAATCTCTTTTTTCTCATTCTTGTTGAGACAGCTGAAAAGAGAACTCTGAAATCTTTGTCTGGATATACAAAAGACTAAAGTTTATAACAGCGACGTCAGCAGTAAACATGATTATCCAGCAGACCATTGAAACATATGAAGAGACAGATAGCGTAGAATTGCTTTGAATATAAACGAAGAGGCAAAATATCAAGATTCTGAGCACGGAGATGATGGAGTGAAGGTAAAGGCGAAATGATTCCTGAAAGGAACAAGAAATATTATAATATTAAATTGATTAATATTAATGTCTGTATAATCAGATAGGAATTACAAATATATAATATAAACGACAGAATACACAGAAATAAATGTAATTGGTTTGAACATATACAAAGAATGCCAAATAATCGTTTATCAAAACAGTTGCTTCATTATAAACCTCTAGGCCGAAGAAATGTAGGAAGACCAAAACGTCGTTGGAAAGACAACCTGCACCTGCAGCATAGAGTGCACCGGGGAGCGGAACGGTCCAACAGCCCATACCTTGAAGATGATGACGATGATAATTCTTTATAAATATTTGTGTACGGTTTGTGTGTATATACCTCATACGTCCCACGTGAGAACATTAGTGCTCCCTAGTGGAACTATTTTAACCCAGATAATTTAGTTTCACTTTATTTACCGACAGATGTCAACAAGTGACATGTGGTTAGCGCATCGCCTCAATGAGACAACTAGTCGTCAACTAAGTAATTACTTGGATGCATGAAGGTCGGTTAAAATTTGAACAGAGATTTTGAGGTTCTTTTACGAGCATGAAAATCTTGATACTCGGGACCCACGGCTTAAAGTCCTTCCCGGAGGACTTCTTCCTTGGATTTTTCCATCCTAAAATCCATCGACCACTGCAGGGTCGGAACTAGAGGCAAGGAACATGACCACTTGCTCATCGTGGCCGACTATGTATGGTTTACATACTTACAATGATTTCTTAAGTTATGTATTTTTTTCTATACGCTATGTATTTTTTTCACTAAAGAGAATATCTTTCTCTTGCTAGAACATGGAATTCACTTCCACCCTATGTCAGAGACTGCCAAACTTTACCATCTTTCAGAAATAAATTGAAAATAAAATCACTAACAGAAACAACTCACTAATATTACTTTTTAAGAATTAATCATGCGTTTTTGCATTATTTAATAAAATAGACTTAGGATCTGTTAATATATTTACCTAATGCCTTGTATAAAAAGCATAGATTAATTCCTTGTAGTTTATAACTTTCTTTGTATTTTTTTTTCTTTTCTTTTTATGTATAGTAGATTCGAGCTGTTATTCCTTTTTTTATTCATTGTATCATCAATTTAATTTTAATTGTATTTAGTTTCATTGTATTATTAGACATTATTTTCATTATTATTCAATATGACAGATAATTAATTGTTCAATGACTATTATTGTAACTTTTTTTTGTATTCATATGTAACATATGTTTGTCCTGTTTAATATGACTATTATTGTAATTTTTTTGTATTCATATGTAACATATGCTTGTTCTGGTGAATGGAAGAGAAGGCCACATGGCCTTAACTCCACCAGGCTAAATAAATCTATTCTAAAATTCTAAATATCTTATGATCATAAGTACTGTATACCAAACGAGTCCATTGTAGATGCAATCTTAGTCTTAGTACCTTATTTAAGGAAACTCTTTAATATAAGAAAATGCAAATCTGGACGTGTGAGACACGATGGATTTTGATCTTATTTCGTACTTGAATTTCGTAAATTCACGACATCATAACAACGGTTAACGTTTCTTCCGAAAGAGCCCGTATTGAGGATTTTTACTCCTTCAAAAACCCATCGACTTGCACCAGAATTGAACATGCAAATCTTCAAACTACAGGCGATTATAGTACCCACTAGTCCACCAGGATCCATTTGTACGTTTAAATCTAGTTCTGTTTTTGTAACAATAATAATGCGGACACCTGCAATACAGCGCGGCATGAAGTTTGTGGTGACAGTTGTATGACAAATATATGGATTATTGATTCCACGTTCGAGATAAAGATATTTTCTGCTGTAATTTATAACCTATACACCAGACCTACTTTATGCTCAGTAAAATATTACAATAAACCAGCGTATTACTCACATAAACAAATTTTCCTCCATGTACAGTGCAACCTCTATGGTGTTCCGATTCCACTGAGATACCAAATATGATATCTCACATTCATAGAAGTAAGGAAGGTAAAATTAATTGAAATTATTATACTAAAATACATTTTTGAGTTCTGTAATGTCAGAGAAGGGGAATGAAAGAGGAGTATGATAATTTCTTGGAACAAAGGCAGAGAGAAAGCACTCAGCAGCAGGTCAGCAGAGGACAGCACCAGTAGGTAGTTATCTACATTCTCATTTTGGAAAAATATCATTGATATTACCCGTTATATATATGTATATATATATATATATATATATATGGCCTAAATTTTATTTTCTATTCGAAAATACCAAAAATATTTTATTTCACTCTATGTTCCATTTAATTAATTTGGCAAGTTATAAACTGGCATAAATTTAATACCAGGATAATGTATATGAAGGGTCCAGGGGAAAAACGATGAATGTCACAGAATCACAGGAACTGGGGTTTCACGTTCTTAGTGTTTGTACTGTTCCCTAATAACATTTAAAAGGCGAAAACTGTTTAAAGAAGCTACGGATTACGTTTTATAAGGCTTTGAAATTAATGTGTACAGGAAAATGATATAGCGTTTCAAAACTTAAAATTCATTTATCTCAGTTTGAGTTTAATGTGACATTCATCGTTTTTCCCCTGACCCTTCATATATTATTCTCAGTATGGAGATAATTTATATTGATATATCCCATTTAATGAATATTACCACAGTACGCCGTAGCGTAGTGGTTAAGGCACTGAGCTACAAGCCAGAGGGTCGAGGGTTCAAGTCCCGTTGGGGTCAGGATTTTTAAACTGACCCAAACTCTCTGGCGGCACTGTGGCCCTGGGGTCGACTCAGCCTCTAACGGAAATGAGTACCAGACGCTTGTTCTGGGGGTAAAGGCGGCCGTCACGCAGGGCTGACAACCCGGCTGACATAAAGTGCCGATTGTCTAGGAAAAGTGGGAGCCTAAACCTCCTACTACCCCAAGGGCTTCCGGGCCTGTTGTGGGATCACTTTACTTTACTTTTTTTACTGTGTTCAATTTTAGGTCAGTTAATAAAGAACAAATAAATTATTTAAAGTATGCACAATTTGAGATAAAACAGTCATACTTATATCCGCGAAAATCTGCAATATAACATATATATATATATATATATATATATATATATATATATATATATATATGACATGATAAGAAAAATAAATGCCTGGACGGGATATATATATATATATATTATATATATATATATATATATATATATAAAACATTAATGTAAACATATAAATTGTACATGATTCATCTGAAGGGGTGTTTACCAACAAGATATATATCCGGTGGTCCAGAAGTTACGATTTTTGTCTCTGATAGTAATGTAGCTAATATCTGATCGCGAATTCAAACACGGCCGGAGTCTATAGATTTTGAACCCCTAAATTGTCAAAGCAATATTTTCTCGTTGCCAGTTATTTAAATGTTCCGGACCGCAAGGAAAACAAACTCATGTATAACTGTAAGTTATTATTATACATTATTGCGTAATTTGACATAAATTTAATTAATTTTTACTCGTTTGTTTTTTTCTATTTGATCAATGAAATCAAAGTATCCAATAGGATACATTTTTAATTTAAGGGTTAAGATGGTCGAGGGAAAAGTCCTCGGGGATGGACATTAAAGGAGGGTCTCAAATCTCATCAATTATGGTTCGTAAAAATATTCTCGAGCCTAAATCAGAACCTCGAGAATCAAAATTGCATCGCCCTTTCCGACTGTAGTAATAATTTCGTTGCCTACCAGGTATCTCTTTCAGGCGATGAAAACAATTTGTCAGACACGCTGATATCTGAACGAAAATATACGTAATTGAAGTAACCTTCTAGACTTAGGTATAAACCAACGGCATACATGATGTTCAGCAGGTCCACGAGAACATAATCTCTCCATATACGCTATCCCAAAGTAATGTTATCCAATCATCCGCATCATAATTTACCTCTCTCAAATCATGGTAAATGTTAATCCCCATTTCAAAATTGGCTTTCCCACTGGGCGTTCTTCTTTAAATTTCCTAAAAAGAGATTCCATGACACCCCTTTGATTTCCAATTTGTGCCATATGTCCTGCCCATCGAAATCTTATTACATTTGATTTCCTATAAAGAAAAGATAATTTAGCTCCATTCATTTTTTTTTTCTGTTCTTCTTTCTTTGGTCTAAAATTTTCCTAAGAACTTTATTCTCAAATAATTTTAATAATGTGTCCTCCCTGATTTAAGAGTCATGTTTCGCAGCCAAGTAGCATAATTGGAAGAATATTTTTGTTAACGTTTTTGAGTGAAACTGAGATGAGAAGAATACCTGTAACATATAACACTGTTCGTGTTGACTTTTGAAATTCGAATGGGGCGGCGAGAGTCGGGTT
Organism: Diploptera punctata; assembly: GCA_030220185.1. NCBI lineage: Eukaryota > Metazoa > Arthropoda > Insecta > Blattodea > Blaberidae > Diploptera > Diploptera punctata. The sequence continues at coordinate 532,593 of JASPKZ010007270.1, forward strand.
TCGCATTGTAGGTTAGAGAAGGATTCGTGAGCCGTCGACACAGAAATCACAAAGCCCGCGGAGAACTTTCCACATGCGTCTATACCTTCACTCCGGAAACCCTGTTCTCGAGACTTCTACTCTGGAATAGCCTCGACTGTACGCCCAGAATATTCCTATTCTCTCACACATAAGCGAATTATATAGGAGTGCCATAAGTTACAACACCATGCACTTACAGCATAGAACCTAAGTTTAACTTATTCTGCGTCACTATCCAATTTATTGTTATAGTCCGTATGTATTTAAATTCACCCACTTCCTCTAAATGTCCCTCATTTGTAATAATATTTCCATTATATGTTTCTATACATTTCACCATATACCTGTACTTAGTTTTATTCATATATAGTCTACGTAAATTTGTCTCTGTTACTCTATGGAATTTGCGTGATGGCCCCCAGCAACTTCTTGCTGTCACCTAACTACACTACATCATTAGCATAATTATTAACACCATTGGGCGGATTTCTCAACCGAAGTCTAAATAACGACCGCAGTTTTCCGATTTGTTATTGTTTCCATAACAACCATAAAAACTGAAAATCTATGGCTGTTAATTATAAAAACAAATGTCTGAATCATGTCTATGGTTTCATAACAATTTCTGTGAACTTTTAGTCACTTTTATGGGTGATATTTATTTTATTTTTTTTTGCAAATGGCCCAGTTTGTATTTCGACATTCCTAATGTTCTCTCCTGGCATGGCGTACTTGTAACCCACTTCTGAGGTTGGGGCGCCTGGAAGGCGGGGTTACGTTGCCCCGATGATATGATGAGTGATAGTGATGCACCAGGAGAGTCCCTAATCCTAAGCTTAACCTAAGATGAATATGAATGATGATTGCGATGGCCATATGATTTCGGGGACCGTTTGGGCCTTAAAGTTTTCCTGACATTTGTCTTACATGTGAGGAAAGACCCCGATACAAACCTCACCCAGAAAAACTGTCCCGACCGGAGATCGAACCCGGGTCCGCTGCGTGACAAGGCAGCACGCTACCTCGAGACGACAGCGATGGACTTTATAGGTGTTATAGAAACAACAAAAGGTTGGAAAAACGGAGTCGTGGTTTAGACTTAGGTTGAGAAATCCACCCATTAACTTCTAGGCCTTCTTAATCCTCTAAAAATGTATAGCATGCTTTAGTAAAAAGTTCAATAGTAAAGCGGATAGTACATGTCCTTGCTTTCACCCATTGTGAGTTTGAAAAAAAAAATCTTAAAACTAGTTGCCTTACATACATCCTACACTTTGCATCATTTAGACATTTGAATGTGTTTTACTAACTTTTTATGAAGTCACAAATGTCGACGCATACTATCCAACTTCTTCTTCTCAATTAAATCGTATGCGTTCTTGAAGTCTACATATACTTGTAGTGCATATCCAGTGTCGTTACATTACCAAGCATTACTAAAGTCTGTCTCGCACTAACAATCTGATGTATTCTTGGCTATTTAATCTAAATTCACTTTGCTTTTTAACTATTATGTAGCCAATATATATGAAATAAAGTATCGATACCAATATATTAGTTGTAATTTTGTACGAAGTAGAGAGTACTGAAATGCCCTGTAGCGTCATTTGGACCTGAAACCGCTGTCTTACGTCATGTAAATATATATATATATATATATATTAAATAATCCCACTACAGGCCTCAGTCTCATAGACTGCGATGAGCAGGACATGTTGCGCGTATGGGGAATGAAAGACGTGCATGGAAGCTTCTTGTAGGAAAGCCAGAGGGAAAACGCCCAGTTGGTAGACCAAGAATGAGGTGGGAGAACAAAATTATCTATGATTTGAGAGAAGTAGATTATACAGGGAATGATTGGAAAACATTAGCTCAGGATAGGGATGTATGGAGAGCTTATGTCCGCGCGGCCATGAATCTATGGGTTCGATAGTGCCAGTGAGTAAGTAAGTAAGTACAGGCCTCAGGAGGCCCTTGGGGTAGTGGGAGGTTAAGGCTCCCACTTTTTCTGGACAATCGGCACTTGATGTCAGCTGGGTTGTCAGCCCTGCGTGACGGCCGCCTTTTACTCCCAGAACAAGCGTCTGGTACTCATTTCCGTTAGAGGCTGAGTCACCCCAGGACCATAGTCCCGATATTCCGGCTTGTAGCGCAGTGCCTTAACCATTACGCATAATAATTCTGCCCGAGGACAGGTCTTTCATACTACGTTTTGCAGCTTTTCTAGAAAATTATAAGTGTGGTAGCTTCCCGTTGCTTTCCACACCGGTGAAGCACGAATGTGTAAATGATAAAGATGATGATGGCCGGATAATTTTCGGGGACCGTTGGGCCTACGCGTCCTGACATTTGTCTTACAGGTGAGGGAAAACCCCGAAAAAACCTCTCCCAGTAGCCTGTCCTGACCGGGAATCGAACTCGGGCCCGCGTGACAAGGCAGCGCGCTACCTCGAGATCACAGCGGTGGACATATATATTAGGAAAGCAGCTAAACTGGACCATACATTTGAATCGCTGAGGAATTCGGTTTTTAGACTCATCCTGGTTGACGGATTATTTCCGATATTCGCACAATTGATCAATTCCCTGGAACAATTATCGTGACTTTGTCTACGAGATCTTAGAAATGTCCATCCCTTAACCCTTCCTTATAAAACACTAAACACATAATCGTCTAATCATTTATCATGTGGCTTCATTAGACTTTCTGACACGAATAATTCAGACTCTCGATCCCATAATCACATTGTCCTATGTATCCCTCTTCATAAATAGTGTATTGTTCACTATCTTAAGAGTTTCACTTGACAGAACTTACATTTCTCTTCCGCCCTATGTTAGACTATAAAGTCATTCAAAAAATAAATTAAAAAAGTAATTTAACAAAAGTAACTTATAACCCTCAATGAAATGTTTAGTCCTCTGACATTCCAAGTTCCCACTTTAATCCGATCCTTTATACCAAATCGTTTGTCCTTAATTCTACGCTGAGGTCGTCTTTGGTTAAGTCCGTCCAAGTTTCCATTGTGAAGAATACGAGTAATATGTTTTCCTCTGATCGCGGTACCAACGCTATGCAGAGTAGACCATTGGTGGGGCTGCCACCTCGAAGCTTTAGGTCCAGCTCCTGGATGTACTAACCCCATCTAGAGTGTTGCTACTTCCGCCAGATCCGCCGTGATGAAGGACTCCTTCTGCGCCGAATCTGCCGTTGAGGTCTTCACCGTAACCCTGGCTAGGTGCCCTTACAGAGTACTATCAGACGGAGCCAACTGAACCCTGTTTTTTTACGAGGTTGTTACTCCTCCCCCTCCTCCTTTCTCATCCGGGCTTGGCACCGGTCTTACTACACCATGATGAAGATCTGTTACAATTGGCTGCTTACAAACTAAATGAAATATGTAGCGATTATAATTTTAAAATTTCAATAAGTAAAAACAAAAGTAATGGCATTTTGTGGAAGAAATACTCTGCGTGCAAAAATAGTAATTAGAGACGAAATTATTGAACAAGTATCCCACATTAAATATTTAGGATGTGACATCAGCTATGGGTATGATAAAGATATTGAACACAAAACACATCAGTTTCAAGCTATTTGTGGTACAATAAATAGAACATTGAATAATAAAGCTCATAAACAAACAAAATTAAAATTTTATAAAACAATGGCTCTCCCTGTCCTTTTGAATGGGAGTGAATCTTGGATTACCACTACCAAACAAGAAAGTAAAATCCAAGCAGCCGAAAGAAATTTTTAAGAAGAGTAAAAGGCTGCACTAGAATGGACCAGATAAGAAACGAGGATATCCGTGAAGAACTGCAGATCTACTCCATAAAAGAAAAGATATTTAACAACAAGATACAGTGGAAAGAACATGTAGAAAGAATGGAAGAAAGTAGATTACCAAATAAAATCTTCCATTATTTTCCAAAGGAAGAAGTGCTGTCGGACGTCTTCGGAAGAGATGGTCTTAGATCTATTAGTGAAGACGGAACAGGCAACTCTTGCCTAAACCAGGAAGTGAAGAAGACCTCAATGAAATTGCTTAGCAATTAATAATAGTTTTATTAATTTATAAAGTTATATTAAGGGTGTCAGATATTTTAAGTTGGTGTTTTAAATATTGTGTAACCAACACTTTAATTTATGATATTATGTCATTATTATTCCTTGTAACTGTTTTCCATAATTTATATTAGATAAGAACTCTCTACCGAACAATTTAGTTTATCTACTTGTGTAAATTTTACAGTCAGTTCTATTTATAATTTTAATATAATTAATATTATTATTTTATTATCAAAAATACAAAGTAGAATACATACAAAGTGTAGAAATGAACATCCTTAGAATAACAAAAGGCTGCACTAGAATGGATCGGTTAAAAAATGAAGACATAAGAATAGAGTTAAATATATTTCCATTAAATGATAAAATCAAAGGATATAGAGAAAAGTGGTTTAGACATATAGAAAGAATGAACGAAACAAGATTACCAAAAGCAGAATTTAACTATAAGCCAAGAGGTTCAAAGAAAGTAGGAAGGCCAGTGAAAAGATGGACAGAACAACTGTGAGGCGGAACAGGCATTTTGCCTAGCCCGTGAAGTGAAGAAGAAGAAGAAGATTTAATTATCAATTAATTACAAGAAGCGATGGACTGTACTCCTGCAACGAACGAATAACAACAGACTTGCGAAGCAGACTAGGACGTACATTCCACGAGGGAGAAGAGATCCTGGCAGACCAAGAAAGCGATGGAGTATTGCGCCGGAATAATCCATGGAGCCTATACCCTGAAGATGATGATGATTATTATTATTTTGTCGAACTTACTTTTTTAGAAATTACTTTAGTGGTCAAATGTTTATTTAGTTTTTAAAATTAGACTTAATTGTGATTGCTCTAATATATGCTTGTCCTGGAGGAGCGAGCCTCATGACCTTAAAGGCTAAATAAATAAATAAAATAATTTTCATATGGTGTTTTCAGAATAACATAATAAGTTTTGCCGCACACATGGTTACTAAGCAACCATCCAGAATTAGTACGTCATACTACCTCATTGAATGTTTAAAAAATATATATATCGTTTTAATTTCTCAATGTTGGAATGGCATAAAAGGTGAATGTAAGACATACATAGACTTCAGTGTCAAAACTCGTGAATTTAGAGCTCTTACTCGCACCATAATTAAACACTGGCTGCACCCAGTAGATAGCGCCTTGCAATGAATCTTAAATTAGAGACGAGGCTTAACGTACTGTTATACTGTCATGAGAAATTAGTAGGTGGCTCGTGTCTCAATATTTCACATATTAATAACACAGGGGAAAACGGATATTTCTCTAAAATTGAAATATTGCTTTATGTTTCTCAATAACACCGTGTCCCATTCAAACCTCCCACATTTTAATTAATCATAACTCTCAAAGTATGTGGAATTATAAAATGAGATTGGTATTAAAAGAAAGAGAAACTCAAATATTTTTTTTGTTTTCATTGTTGCAGTTAATTCATCTATCGCATGTTGGATAATAATGACATAAAACCACGTTCCCCAGATTTCAGTCCACTGGACTTTTTCCTCTGGGGGTATGTAAAAGACCGTGTGTTTGCGACTCAAGTACAAGATCTTCAAGATTTACGAACCCGTATCCTTGACACAATTGCAACAGTACCAATGGACATTTTGGATAGAACGTGGCACGAAATAGAATACAGACTTGATATTGTTCGTGCTACTAATGGTGCACATATAGAGGTGTTTCAGTGTGTAACAACGAAAATTCTTTGTTTCTGTTTCATTTATTACCGGCCTCATTCCATAATTCCGCATACTTTGTTAGTTGTGATTAATTAAAATATGGGAGATTAGAATGGGACACTCTGTATGTGATTCCTTAACAGATATAATAAAATTGCCTGGGGTATATTTGTATATAAGTTAGCTATGTTCACGAATACTAGGATATAAATTATTTTAAAACATAAAAAAGTTGGGGTTCTTTTCATGCATAAACTAAAACTAGTGTTGTTACCATACGTAATGCCATGAGTGATTTCCAATTTATCTATTCAATTTGGAAATTAAGAGTGACATTAGTTAGGACTATTTAACTAATAAAATTAAGCTGTTTACTCAAAAGTAATTATTTAAATACAGTTACTGGTATTTTTAAATATGTATATATTTAATGTAAAGGACGATGTATGAACACAAATCAAAATGTGAGATTATGTATATTCACTGCAACTTGATCATATTTATATTGACAAATGGGATCGCAATATTGTAAGAATGCACCCTAGTGGAGAAATAATGAAACGCATCAAACTGTATGTTATAATCAACGTTATAGGTTATTAATTTATATTATTAGTAAACAACTCAATAAAATCAAGGAATGTGTTCATTATTTGCTATAATCAATACATTTGTTGCAGAAAAATAATGCTCTGAGCTGTTCAGAATATTAAAAAGGGGGAGTTTTCTTTATCACAAAAGCAGTAGCTGATAAAGAGAAATCGATAAAGAGCGAGGTCTAACACGACTGTCATTGGTTGTAAAACAAAATTAATTAAACGTGATTGGTCATTACCTCTCATTTGGGGCATGAGTTAATTAGTCCATGTCATTGTAATGTTTGGGGCTACATCTGTTTATCTTGGCTCTATGCATGAGATTCAAATATGTTAAAATTCTGATTGTTTTCTACCAAAAAAGTAAGAAAATAAAATAAAATATATGTTGATATAATTTGGAAGTTACCTGAATTTCGTGATAAACAAGGAGGCACAACAGTGCTTGTTCGTTAATTTCTCCAAACTGTTGAAATGTAATATCTGATACTTTTCTATGCACCTATAAATTCCACATCATATCAAACATACATATGTACTTATAATATTCAAATATAGTAAAATGCTAGCAAAAACAGTAAAGAAATCCTAAAAAGATTCTAGTACAACATTTTTTGTTCATGTATTCACGTAGACTTTCACGGCCGGAGTTGCTATGATGATCTCGAAGAAGATTTTCGGGCTGTAGGCCGTGGTCGTGAGGCTTGTAGTTCCCCGACGTTTCGCCAGAGACTGCGTCTGGCATCCTCAAGAGGTCTCTGGTGAAATGTCGGGGAACTACAAGCCTCACGACCACGGCCTACAGCCCGAAAATATTCTTCGAGATCATCATTTTTCGTTCAATTGTTACAGAATGTGAATAATAATGAATACCATCTATCCATACGTAGAAATTCAACAGATAAATTATTATCTGCGATCATCATCTGGTCATCATTATCATCATTAACATATCTTTAAGTTTAGGATTAAGGCCTCTCCTGGCGCATCATTATCATCATCACCTATCACATATCATCGGGGCAGCGTAACTCCACCTTCCAGGCGCTCCAAACTCAGAAGTGGGTTACAATAACGCCATGTCAGGAGAGAATATTAGAAAGACGAAATGACAGCGTGGTGGCATTGAATAATAAAAATAAATAAATTAGAGTAATGGAAGCTAGAGGGCTAAGCTTTAAAGATACCCAAGATCGTAGGCTTTGGGGGTTTGGTACGGGAAGACAGTAGCAGCTGTAAAAAACCCAATGATAGATATATAGAACATAAATAAATTAATAAATACAGCAGTCGTTACCTTGTACCGAAATCGAGATTTCGATACAGGGATTACGTCATGCTGCGCAGCCTATACGTCATCGCGTCTCCATTTCGTGTGCAATCTTTGTGAACAGTGCCAAATGCTTTCCTACCTACCCCCTCCCTTCCTAGTAGCGCCGTGGGCTATCGCGCATTCTCCCCTCTCCTTGTGAACTCTCATAAATATCTGTGTTTTGTAACATCGCATCATCATCTGTAGAGTGATCGTCGGAGTCTGGTTAGTGTAGCTCAGAAGAGCTAGTTTGGTTTGTTAGTCCTGTAGGCTAGGGTGGGACCGCAAGGACTGTATACCCCAACCCGAGGCTGGACTAGTATGAATGTAAATGTATGTATGTTTGTTTATATTATTTTTTTGTATAGATGATCAATCATAGTATTCTTTTCTTTGTTAAATTAATTATTTATTCATTTATTTTCATGTTATATTTGACTATACTTTTTGACTAGCATTAAAGCTTTAGTTGTGTATTTTAATTACTTTTTGCCTATTCATTTAGTAGCTAGCTTATGTTAGATATGAAAGTAAAACTCCAAAGCTTACTCAAGCGTGTGTGAGTTCCTCTTTCCTTAAAGCTTCCACGATTATAGCTTGTAGCTCACTGTACATTACATGTTTGAAAATTTATTAAGGAAAGTTGAATTAATCTTTGCCTTTTATGGGCCCGGGCAAAGATATCCTAATTTGAGCAATCTATGTTTTCCACTCAAAATATTTATCAACAATAACGGTTTGATCCAGCACCAACACACGGTGCAAAATTGGTTTGCAGAGCGTTTTACTGCGCAAAATTGGTAGCAGTCAGCGTGGCAATAATTGCACAAATGGTTTACCAGAGCGTGGTTCGGTCCGGCACAACCTTCATCGAGCTGAGAAACATCAAAGTCAACTGGCTATAAATCTTGCGGAGTCTTAAAATAAACAAACCACTAGATCTTCCATGCCGTCTTCTTCTTTTCGTCATAATTTTTAGGATTTTCATCCTCTTTACTTCCAAGATCACTCCTCAGAGGAAGATGTATTGGATGTGCATCCACTGCTATCCATCTCTTGGCTGGTGTACCTCTTGTTCTTCTCCCGTCCATTGGTCTATCTTCCATGTACCTCAAATTAATGTGAGAATACATGTGTTGGAGTGCTGTAATCACAACGATTTCTCCCCACACGACAACCGCATTTTCTTATCGTCATTATAAATTGGCAGATTGTAAATTGACAAGCGTCCCGCGCCGTAGCCGAGTGGTTAAGGCAAGAAGCCTTGGCGCAGAGCTACGGGACTTGCGCTGGTTCGGGTCTCCATGGAAGAAGAAATTTTCTCTTTGTATTTCGGCCAGTATGGGACCGGTGCCCACCCAGAATCGTGAGGGTTTTGGGTAGCTAGAATAAGTAGCGGTTCCAGGTTGAGAAAAGCAGCTATAATGACCGAGGGACTCGACATGCTGATCACTGGCTAGCTGATCATCTACCTCTGTGGTTGACACATGTGGATGTGAGGCCAGCAGCCGACTGATAGGCTAAGGGCTTTCTACGTTTGTTGCGCCATGAAATTGACAAGCAATAATAGTATATTACAATGCAAGGTTGGGAAGTGGTTTCTACAGAAGGAGGATATGATTAAAAACCGAGCGATAGAGAGGTTTTTAATATCCGAGATTCTGTTAAACACTTCACAAACGTGCGTTGTACATTAATTTTTGCACTATGGTGTTTTCAAAATAATAATAAAATATAACATATTTGTTGGAAATATTTGCGTTCATTATAAACAACTGACTACCGTTAACGGTCTTGCCAATGTTTATACGATAAATTACGAAAATAATTTAGTTGAGACTACAGCAGGCTGTGACACCAATCAGGAATAAATGGCGGCAAGTACGAATTTATTGTTTTATATTGTTTCAAATAAATTTCAGTTCATTTAAAATGCAGTGATTTTTTATAATGTATATTAACACTATCATTTGGATATATTTTTGTATATACATTGTACGCACTATACATAAAGGGCAGTTTTTTTACTTCCCGCACTAGGTAGGTAATTTATAATATTACAGTATAGTTATTCAGTTATTTATAGGTTGCGAGCCCCGAAATTTAGGAAATTCAACTTTTATTCCCGAGCAGAATTAAATTAACCAGGCTCCCTTATTGGGGCTGATCAAATTTACAGCCCACGCCTTTATTATTGTCGCCATTGCTGTAAGTATGACAGAACGGACTATCACATAAAGTGATTTTAGTATATTGATATTAAAAAATACTATTAATTACACTGGTCAACATAATTTTTGTCTCGTGAGTACCAATAGTTGTACTAAATGCAGTTTTTTATTGTGTTTTCAAATATGTATTCGGGATTTTTCCATCACCCACAGTTTATTTTTATTTCAATTTCAATTACTGGATTTAAATAATTATTTTTTTAATAACCGTTTTTTCGTCCATTTGTTCATTGTAAAATAAAACCAAATGAGCTACCTCAAATGAATTCAGCTATGTAAAAGGGATATCAAGGCAAATGGAATCCTAATATGCTGGCCGATTATTGTCGGACCATCAAGAGGGATGCTCTACAGGCGAAATATAGCAGAAATCGTCATTTCTTACTTTCTATGTGAGTCCGAATGTTCGAATATTGTGTAGTTACGAATGTAGAAAATATTATAGTGTTTGAAATTATAAATTCCTGTCTGTCTGAAACAATAATAATAATAATAATGCATGGTGGAGAAAAACTGATATCATATTTGAATTCAGGAGCAAAAATACTATCAGGATCGCATATTTTTATTTCTGAGACAAAAATAAAAGTTTCTTTTTTTTGTTGTTCTATATAATTACATGGTTTTTAAAAGCGGAAATTCTCTCCCGAAAATGTTATCAGGTATGGTCTTCAAATGAGAGCCAATTTAAACCACATATAATAGTAATGGATATTAACTAATGTCGGAGTTTATGCGTACTTAATGGGAACGTTTCCATGACAACAGGACTTCACTTAATTTTGTGAATCAATTTGGCTAATTGCAAAACGCCACCTGTTACACTATTCCAGATTTTATGTCGATTTTCACAGGTTTTACCCTTTTACATAACAACACGAACTGGCGCCGAACAAGCTGATAATATTCCCACCAGCACTGCAATATAAATACTCAAATCACCTGCTCGTTTTTACAAGGGCTTATACAACAATTACTCGTTATGTGAATATTAATAAAACGGCCAATTACTTTAGACGACAAAACATCAGGGAGTTTAGACTCGCCGATGAAGTTGTGAAATATAATAAAACGCGAACGTTTTTAAATTAACAAGATATAAATTCATCGAATGAACACAATTCAAATACTCTCGTGATAATCCACCGAGAAAACATTCCAGCCAGGATAAACATATTTGAAGACCTTGAAATTATAAAGGAAACAAACAACACGTCACTTCTTAATGAGAACGCACCCCAGTCAAACCCATTATACGAGATCCTCAAAAACAAGTCAGTTGCTGCTACAAATAGTTGGGAGTATACATCACCGTACACAACAACGAGTAGCGGAAGCTTAACCTGCAGAAGATGGAAGATAACTTCCGAAATCGCTCCAGTTAATTTTATATACAATATTTTAACGAAGTTGAGGACGACGGCACCTACCAACAGGTACAATTCAATTTTTAAGTTTCATCATATTAACAAGATAGTTTACTCGCGATGCATCTTATGTTTAAAATATTACACGACGCTTATGTACACAAAAGTCATATGTTGTTTGCTGGTCCATTCATAATTTATACTTATTAGTATTTCTATTGTTATTGTTATTATTATTGTTATTGTATTATTATTATTATTAACACTATCATCATTATTTGCATTACTATTAGTACTATTATTTGTTATTTTTATGTAATATATGGCATTAAAAGTTCAGAAATAGAGAATGGATTACGGAAAGTAATTTTGATGATTGGAATTAAAGGAGAAAAAATTAATGTGTTACAAATTTGGAAACAGAAAGATGTAACATAGTAGCCATATATATATATATATATATATATATATAGTGCGATCAGTATAGCATTGGACAGCAGACGCGGGTATTTCACTGTACACTGCTGACGCATTCGCAGCGGGTAACGGACAGCGTAGGATCGCGGTGATACAACCACACACATTTTCGTAACTATTTTACAAATTATCGTACTTACCAATTTTATTGCCGCAGGTGCTCGATCAGGCTCATCCAGTTGAAGAGCATGTCTTGATTATTTTATATGGATGCTACTTTAACAATTTAGTATATATTTTTTGTACATAGCCTTAATAAATTCCTACTTGTTGCGAAAGTGATTTTCTAGGGGACTGTTCCAATCGATAATAGATGTCTATTGTTTCTTTTGTGTGAACACTACGCGGCTTGTGTGGCTTCTTAGTCTCGACAATTCCTGTTGCGTGAAATTTGTTGTAGAGATTATGGACTGTTCAACGTGATGGAATTTTTACACCCGGGAATCGTGTTTCAAATTGTCTTCGTACTTGGCTTGCAGAGTGAGTTAACAAATATTGATCATAAATAAATACACGTTGTTCAGTAGAAAAATATTAGTCATTACACAGTTTACACTCATCACACGTCATTCAGTTTATACTTATGCACACGTTATTCAGTTCACAAGGAAAAGCGAGCGGACACCTTATCTACTCGAAGCATACAATCTGACTTCGACGTGCATGCGTGGGATGTACTCGTTATTCAGTTCACAAGGAAAAGCGAGCGGACACCTTATCTACTCGAAGCATACAATCTGACTTCGACGTGCATGCGTGGGATGTACTCGTTATTCAGTTCACAAGGAAAAGCGAGCGGACACCTTATCTTCTCGAAGCATACAATCTGACTTCGACGTGCATGCGTGGGATGTACTCGTCATTCAGTTCACAAGGAAAAGCGAGCGGACACCTTATCTACTCGAAGCATACAATCTGACTTCGACGTGCATGCGTGGGATGTACTCGTTATTCAGTTCACAAGGAAAAGCGAGCGGACACTTATCTACTCGAAGCATACAATCTGACTTCGACGTGCATGCGTGGGATGTACTCGTTATTCAGTTCACAAGGAAAAGCGAGCGGACACCTTATCTACTCGAAGCATACAATCTGACTTCGACGTGCATGCGTGGGATGTACTCGTTATTCAGTTCACAAGGAAAAGCGAGCGGACACCTTATCTACTCGAAGCATACAATCTGACTTCGACGTGCATGCGTGGGATGTACTCGTTATTCAGTTCACAAGGAAAAGCGAGCGGACACCTTATCTTCTCGAAGCATACAATCTGACTTCGACGTGCATGCGTGGGATGTACTCGTCATTCAGTTCACAAGGAAAAGCGAGCGGACACCTTATCTACTCGAAGCATACAATCTGACTTCGACGTGCATGCGTGGGATGTACTCGTTATTCAGTTCACAAGGAAAAGCGAGCGGACACCTTATCTACTCGAAGCATACAATCTGACTTCGACGTGCATGCGTGGGATGTACTCGTTATTCAGTTCACAAGGAAAAGCGAGCGGACACCTTATCTACTCGAAGCATACAATCTGACTTCGACGTGCATGCGTGGGATGTACTCGTTATTCAGTTCACAAGGAAAAGCGAGCGGACACCTTATCTACTCGAAGCATACAATCTGACTTCGACGTGCATGCGTGGGATGTACTCGTTATTCAGTTCACAAGGAAAAGCGAGCGGACACCTTATCTACTCGAAGCATACAATCTGACTTCGACGTGCATGCGTGGGATGTACTCGTTATTCAGTTCACAAGGAAAAGCCGAGAGGACACCTTATCTACTCGAAGCATACAATCTGACTTCGACGTGCATGCGTGGGATGTACTCGTTATTCAGTTCACAAGGAAAAGCGAGCGGACACCTTATCTACTCGAAGCATACAATCTGACTTCGACGTGCATGCGTGGGATGTACTCGTCATTCAGTTCACAAGGAAAAGCGAGCGGACACCTTATCTACTCGAAGCATACAATCTGACTTCGACGTGCATGCGTGGGATGTACTCGTTATTCAGTTCACAAGGAAAAGCGAGCGGACACCTTATCTACTCGAAGCATACAATCTGACTTCGACGTGCATGCGTGGGATGTACTCGTTATTCAGTTCACAAGGAAAAGCGAGCGGACACCTTATCTACTCGAAGCATACAATCTGACTTCGACGTGCATGCGTGGGATGTACTCGTTATTCAGTTCACAAGGAAAAGCGAGCGGACACCTTATCTACTCGAAGCATACAATCTGACTTCGACGTGCATGCGTGGGATGTACTCGTAAACGGCTGAGTCAGCGCACATTTCGAGTCCCGTGTCTGCATGTGTAAGGCTTCGTCATCGCACAGCACAAACCCCGCGTCTACTGCTCAATGCTATATTGATCACACTGTATAAGGTTTGTAAGAATAATATATTAATGTTATTATGTTTGTACTGCACACACACACACACACACACATATATATATATAATATGAAAAGAAAAATGAATGCTTGAGTCGGGATTTGAACTCGAGTCTCTAAAGTCTGTACCTTTAGCGCTCTAACCAACTGAGCTACCCAAAAATTCCAACACAAACATACAGTTTTCTTATAAATGTAGTATTCTCTATTCACACAAGAGGTGCTATAAAGTAAATATTATCTTTAAAAAAATTGCTTAACTGTTATGTTAGCTACTAGATGTCAGTTGGAACAAATTTCCGCTACCTCTTGTGTGAATTGAGAATACTACATGTATAAGAAAATTGTATGTTTGTGTTAGAATTCTTGGGTAGCTCAGTTGGTTAGAGCGCTAAAGGTACAGACTTTAGAGACTCGAGTTCAAATCCGGACTCAAGCATTAATTTTTCTTTTCATATCATATTTGCTTTCATTGCCAAATGTCACAAATATATTTATAATATCTATATATACAAGCGTTACTGCTATAAGTAAATATTCTCTTCAAAAATTTGCTTAACTGTTATGTTAGCCACTAGATGTCAGTTCGAACAAATTTCCGCTACCTCTTTTGTGAATTGAGAATACTACATGTATAAGAAAATTGTATGTATGTGTCGGAATTCTTGGGTAGCTCAGTTGGTTAGAGTGCTAAAGGTACAGACTTTAGAGACTCGAGTTCAAATCCCGACTCAAGTATTCATTTTTCTTTTCATATCATATTTGCCTTCATTGCCAAATGTCAAAAATATATATATCCTAGTAATATGCATATATTTCATTTGTCGCTGGTTGAATGAAGAAAAGTACTTATACAATATAGTGTTCCAAAATAAATGAAAGTATTATTATTATTTACAATCAATGATACAATCCACGTTCCTAAAAGAATTGTCCTACTCCTTAGCTTCTTTCGTTATTGAACCCGCCTGGCATTTCACTATTGAGCTTCTTAGTACTGTACATTTTTCAAATGAAAAGGGAGCTAGCCTGAAGTGTCAATTTCCAATCTGGACGACCAGGAGATTTTTAATCAGTGTTCTCTTCCGTTCGCCCTTGACGAACCAACTCCTAACTGCAAGGCAGTTTTTTAACAGGTTGTTACTTGTCGTCCTCATTATTTACCAACTTGGCTTGGGAGAGGCTTTGGCGGGTAGTATTCGTCCGGAGCTAACGAAGCATTAGGTGAACGAAATTTGTAAATTTAACATAAGTTATATTACTGAAGTGAAGAAATAAAGCAATAAATATTAATTAAAAGTGAACTATAAAAATTGTTAAATTTAAACAAGTAAGAATCTAAAATAAAATACAATGAAATGGAAGCAAAAAATTGGGAGAAAATTAACACTCGACACTGTGCCTCATTGCATGTATGATATCGACCAGCACGGCCGAGCATGGCAAGATTATTTTTGACGTCGTCAAAACACTTATTGTTTGAACGTTTATTGTAAACACATGTATTTTTTCAATGAAATGATACGTGTACAATTATTTCTATTCAATTCCGATCCTTACGGGTGAACAGCTTCATCTGCGCATAACTCATAAACGACGTGTTTGCGACTATATGCTCCTTCACAAACAATAATTATCCTCTCTGCATGGCCTATCATTTTGTCGGTGAGGTCCTGTTACACCCTGTATAAATATATATATATATATATATATATATATATATCTGTTGTAAGAACGCCAGATGGCGACTGTAATAATCGACAAAATCCTGTTTTAAATCCCGAAAATCAATAAGATAAATAAAGACCAGAGACTATACGTATAGCGAATGGTTCAGATTGTGGCAAGAAGAGGTCGATATGATTAGGTCTATAAAACCTGTTAGGACCGACATCCTACTGAAATTAACTGTCTTAATTCTGCTACACTAAAATATTAATTTCCTGTTTCTAAAAGGCACACATGTACACGTGGAATTCTATTCCAGAAGAAAACTGTGTTATAAAAAATATTGTTCCTCTCATGTCTATCAACACACTTCAATTGTCGATTATTCTTAAAGATTCAGATCTTCCTGATATATTGCACAGCTAGAGTGATGTGAATGTTCAGATATATGTTATTTTTTATTTCATGTGAGAGTAAAATTAATTAAAATGGTAAATATTATCTTATGAATATAATACGAAAGTAATTTATGAGGCTTCGAATTTAGTTATATTAAATATTTACGACAAGTTCATTAATTTTATTTGGATTCATGGTTTTCTAAAAATATGACACAGTTTGTAATAAATTAGAGTGCCGGAAATCAATTCTATCCTAGTTTTGGACTTCCTATATGATTGTCTATGACCTTCGTTGTACATTTATTTATTTCCTCTATTCTAATTAATTTCAAAGAAGTTTTAAAGTATTCATATTAAAATTAAAACAAAATTTTGCTTAAAATATATAACTGTTTCATGTTCAAAAATTATAAACTGGAGTAACGGTATTTAGCATTATGAAGGCAGGTGGGTGTTACTCATTATTTATATCATTAAAATAAATAATAGTTTAAAAAACTAAAACAACCCGCTTTATTAGAAAACCGATCTAAAAAATGAAAAATAATTTTAATTTCCAACATACTTGGGATAAAATTAAAGTGGTCGACAAAAAAGTTATCTACAAACATCTAGAATTAAACTAGAGTTAACTACAAAAAAAAATACCATCAAAAGCGTGGGGTGCTCTATATCAATTAATATATTTGATAATAAACAGATATTAGTAAAAGTAAAGTCTCTAAGAAGAAAACGTAAAAACCATAAAAAGCACCCCACGCTTTTGATAGTAAAATTATTTTTTTATGAAGATAACTCTAGTATTATTGTAGATGTGTTGGAGATCATTTTTTTGTTGACCATTTTAATTTTATCCCAAGCGTGTTGGAAATTAAAATCATTTTTTCATGTTTTTGTTCGGTTTCCTAATAAGGCGTGTTTTAGTTTCATTAAGCTATTATTTATGTTTTATTTTTTTAGCTTGGTTTTCTAATAAAGCGTGTTGTTTTAGCTTTTTAAACTACTATTTATTTTTTATTTCTAGTTTAATTGATTGTCATAAACCGGGATCCCAAGAAAATTTAATTGCTTACGTTATTTTTAGTTCTAAAAAATCCTCTGGGCCGGATTTGAACCAGCGACCTATGGACTACTGAAATTATATACCACTACAGTCCACTGCTCTACCAACTGAACTATCAGAGGATATAATATTAATTTCTTACAACGATGGACCAAAAGTCGATAAGTCCGCAACCTGTTATACCGATCTTTATTTTTTATGTCCTCATGATCCTGGCGAGGATCTTAGAAAAACATTATGACATTATTGTATTGTCATTGGTCCTTTACACGTATACAGAGTTTTAAGCGATCCAATGTTTTTAAGTGGGTGAAAATCGTGTTGAAAGATTCCGTTACATAGACAGATACAGGTCAAGCTAATATAAAGCGTGTAAAAAGAAAACAGGCTAAGGCCTGATAAAATAGGATATTAAAACAAATATTTGGTCTATAAGTGTTGATATACTTTAAATATATTTTCTCTATGGAAGTGCATGCATATTGTACGACTAAAGCGAACGTCAACGAATGAAAGGAGCAATAGATACAACACTTGTCCTAGTTTCATTATAATAAGTTAATAACAAAAGAAGCCAGTATAGAAATATGAAATTGAAAACAGCTGTTGAAAAATTACATTTTCAGACACCTGATAACAGCTGATAACTGCGTACTTTTCTAGTCACTAGATTAAAGCAATACAAGTTAGCGCTTTGTGATGAAATTCATAAACTTGTTTTCTTTTATGTTCTCAGCTGAAAGCACTTGAAAAGGTTTCATCATCCAACACTCGCTTCCCAACAGCCTCTCGTGAAAATACTTCACGTTCTCTCTGCCACACCAGGATTTCAAAATATGCTCTTCTATCATCTAAACATGCAATCATTTTAAAACATTCTGTTAACAGTATTATAATTGTACTTTATTTAACAACACTTCTGATCTACTTCCAAATAAAGGCTCTTAATTATTGTAACTTAACATTTAAATTCTACCTTTGACATCTATAGAAATAATGATTGAAAATAAATACAAATAGACACACATCCAACATACACACAATCAGGAGAACAACGTGCAGATAAATGAAGAGAAAACAGTCCAGATGACATTTAGAAAAAGGGGAAAATCAACATCAAAAGACAACATAACACTACTCAATCAACCACTACAAAAAGTGGGAAAATACAAATATTTAGGATTCACTCTACAGACAACAGCAACGTCCTTCGGAATACACATCCAAGAAAGAACAGCGGCAGCCATCCGAACATCATACAATATCCCGAATCTGGCAAACGTATCGACAGGTACAGCAATGCAGTTATTCAAAACGACAGTGGCACCAGTTATAACATATGGGATAGAGATAATTTGGGAAAAACTTAAGATCGGAGATCTGATAAGAATAGAAAAAGTCAAAGCAATCTTCATGAAACGGATCCTGAGAATAGGAAAAACAGCGCCATCTCGTTTTGCTTACGAACTCATGAGAGAGACCTACTTCATAGAGGACATAAGAACCCAATTCTATCTACAATCCACAGAACCATACCAGAAATTCATAAGCATCAGAAATAGGAAGAAGAAGGAAATAGACATAGATTTCTACACCACAACTGCCATGCTGGACGACAGATGGACCAGAGAGTGCAACCCCCAGAGACACGTCACAACACGACTCGCAGTGCATGGATTTCATAACAAGGTGTGTATCAACAAGAAGATCCACGAGCCGACCGAAGAATGCAGGTGTGTGTTGTGTGGACAAAGATGTAGGAAATACCACATCATAACATGTGAGAAAAGAACAAAAACTATTACAGACTACAGTAAAGACTAAACAACCACTAATGCTCAACCTGAGTGCACATTTCTTCTTCTTCTTCTTCTTCTTCTTATTATTATTATTATTATTATTATTATTATTATTATTATTAATATACACACAATAAAGCAAAATACTAAAAATATACTTCATGGGAGCGAAACTTGGATAATAACCAAAAAATTGTAAAGTAGAATACAGAGCACAGAAATGAACTTCCTTAGAAGAACAAAAGGCTGCACAAAGATTGGATCCGATAAGGAATGAATATATAAGAACAGAGTTAAATATATATATCCATTGAATGAGAAAATCAGAGAATATAGAGAGAAATGGTTTACACATGTGGAAAGAATGAATGTAAAAAGATTACCAAGAGCAGCATTCAACTACAAGCCAAGAGGTTCAAGGAATGTACGAAGACCAGTGAAAAGATGGACAGAACAACTGTGAGGCGGAACAGGCAATTTATGCCTAGCCCGTGAAGTGAAGAAGAAGAGGAAGACTAAAAATATAATTGTATCCTTAACAAATCAGAAATTATCCCTCAAACGTAAAACTGTACTCACAGATTTCATACAACATGACTATTAAAGAAATAATAAAGTAATAATTTAAATAACTCTATCATTCCCGGTCGCAAGTCCGGATGAGAAAGGATGAAGGGGAGGCGTAACAACTCGTTAAAAAACCTAGGTTCAGCTAACCCGGTTGATAGTACATTGTGAGAGTCCGTAGCCAGGGTTACGGTGAAGACCATAACGGCGGATGCAGCAGAGTACGAGAGCTACGATATGGTGCAGACGGCGGATGAGGCTATAAATGGTGGATCAGACTCTTAGCTGCAGTGAAAGCAACTGATCTATGGTGGACTCCAGAAAAAGTATCTGGTCCTCCAGATTGGGAGGTTTGTGCTATGGGCTAGCTCCTCATAAATTGTAAAAAAAGTTAATACTAAAGAACCAAAATGTATAATTGTATATTTTGGTTCAGGATACATATGTATATAACAGGAACAATCGTGAAATAAAATAAAAGATGATTTAAATATGTACAAATATTGTTCTACACAATGAAAACGAGATAACTGAAGAAATTCTTGAAAATCGTAAAGTTTTCTGATGATTTCACCATAAACAAGTACTGGAGTGCATGAGATGTAACGTTTTATTTCCAAACGAAATAGTTTATTAATTCCTGCAGTTTATAAAGGTCTTCTATTCACTGAACCAGTAAAAAAATATTAAACACAGAGGGTAACATAGAAAAAAATGTATTCAATTCAATACGATACACGAGAGGTTCATTAATTCTCTATCCGTAAATAAATTAAGGTTTCAGTGATTGGTTTAATAATAATATTACGTAACTAGTTTACACGCTCATACTTAATTGTATTTCTATCAGTTTAGTTTTGATGGCAGCACTATACGAATCGTTAAAAAGTTAATAATAAAAACCTACGTACCATAAATGATAATCACTCAATCCCATCAAATTTGTATGTTTTTTGTATAAATGTAAATATATTTGCTACTCAATGATTGGTGTAAAATTAATAAGTCTACAAACCAGTTTGGGACTCACAAAAATGTCACCAAATTTGGAGACCAAATAAAACCTCCGTTTAAAAGTTGATATTAATTTGTTCTAAAACAAAATTGCACACAAAAGTAAAAAGACCTGCTATCTGACAGAAATACTATGAGTGGAGATATATATATATATATATATATATATATATATATATAAGAACTAAAACCTAGTATTGAATGCACTTATTATGGAACAAAATTAGACCATGCAGGCGATAACACAGTGGAAATTAAAAATAGAATCGCACAAACAAAACAAGCAATAAATGCTTTAAACTCTGCTTGGTGGAGCAAAAATATTACATAAAATAGAAAATTACAAATATGTCAAACCATAATTCAGATCATTTTAACATATGGTGCTGAAGTCTTGCAAATTCCTGCCAGGGAAATGAAAATCATTTTCAGTACAGAAATGGATGTTTTAAGAAGATCTGCTGGAAAATCTAGAATGGATAGAATACGAAATAAAGAAGTAAGGGAAATCATGGGTGTACAAGAGGAGCCGGACATCATAGACATTATAGAAAAGAAAAGATTATAGTGGTATGGCCATGTCAAAAGAATACCAGAACAATGATTGCCTAAAATTGTTATTGAATGGATCTCAATGGAAAGGAGGAAGAGAGGAAGACCGAAGAATACTTGGATAGAAGGGGTACAAGCAGCTATGAATATCAGAGAAATGGAGGAAGATCAATGGATGGACAGAGAGGAATGGCGTTTGGTTTCCCGAAGACGGCGGCAGCTGCCATGATACCGGATGATGATGATGATATATATATATATATATATGTAAATCCTTGAGTCCCGCGCCGTAGCCGAGAGGTTTAAGGCATGGTGCCTTGGTTTATAGCTACAGGACTTGGGCTGCTTGTAGTTCTCATGAAGGAAGGAATTGACTCATGAAATTTTGGCGTGTATATGAACGGTGACCCTCCATCAACGTGCTGAATTTGGATACAATATGTAGCCAATCCTGATTGAGAGATCCAGCTATATCGTCTAGAGATTAATCTAATAATAAAAAAGAAAAATCAATCAGTATAAATTGTACCGAAATCAAGATTTCGATACAGGGATTATGTCATGCTGCGCAACCAATACGTCATCGCGTCTACATTTCGTGTGCGATCATTGTGAACAGTGCCAAATGCTCCCCTACCTACCCCTTCTTTCCTAGTAAGCACCGTGTGCTATCGCGCATTCTCCCCTCTCCTTGTGAACTGTCATAAAGAGCCGTGTTTTCTAACATCAGATTCTCATCTTTTGAGATATCGTCGGAGTCTAGTCAATATAGCTCAGAAGAGCTAGTTTGGTTTGTTAGTCCTTTACGCCAGGCTGGGGTCGCAAGGACTGTATACCCCAACCTTAGGCTGGACTAGTGTGAGTGTAAAAGTATGTATGTTTATTAATATTATTTTTGTACAGATGATCATTGATAGCATTGTTTTCTTTGTTAAATTAATTATTTATTTAATACACAAGTGATCTTCTTGGTGATAAAATATTAAAATATATATGCAGTCAATATGCCCATTTCGCCAATTAATGTTTTAAAATGGTCAACAAGTTTCTACAGCCAAGCTGTCATTCTCAAGACCAGATATTGACTGAAGACAAAATTGATAATAAATAAATAAACAAATTCAGTTAAAAACAAACTACGTCACATGACGCAATCATACATAAGTAAACAATAAAACATAATAAAACTAATCCTCTTTTGTTTCAATTAAAGAAAAGAGGGCGCTGTACGGAATAGGGCCCTTGTCTTTATTCATTATTTTATCCTTATTTTTATAAATTTCCAAACTTTCAAGGACGTCAAGGAATTTGAAATCAATGACCGAACGAATCAGCCTAAGGTTACTTTTATTGATAGCATGACCGTAATCAGAAATATGCTGGGCAACTCCAGATTTTTCAATTCTGTTAAGTCGTTGCCGTACGTTCCCTCTTTAACTAGAGGTTTGAACAAGATATTCAAAGGATTAGATACTAAATTAATTTTTACTTCCACTTTGACATTAAATAGTGTACTTGGAAACCCTAACGATAAAGTCGATTGTATAAAAAATCCGGTATTTATGAAATTGGATGCAATGGCTGTGATATGAAATATGTTGGGCAAACCAGAAGATCCATTTTAACTAGATTTAATGAACATATTGCCCATTTAATATTATTTTTGTACAGATGATCAATGATAGCATTGTTTTCTTTGTTAAATTAATTATTTATTTATTTATTTATTTTCAATGTTAAACCTGACTATCTTTTTGACTCGCATTAAACTTTAGTTGTCAGATTTATTTTAATTCTGCCTATTGATTTAGTAGCTAGCCTATGTCAGATATGATTGTAAAATTCCAAAGCTTTCTCAAGCGTGTGTGAGTTCCTCTTTCCTTATAGCTTCCACGATTATAGCTTATAGCTTACAACACATCACATGTTTGAACATTTATTAAGGAAAGTTAAATTAATCTATGCCTTTTATGGGCCCGGGCAAAGATATCTTAATTTGAGCAGTCTATATTTTCTATTCAAAATATTTATCAACAACAATGGTTTGGTCCAGCACCAACACGCGTAGTTAAAGGGTTCAAGTCCCGGTGCAATTAATGGTAGCATTGAGCGTGGTTGCGCCGGTGCAAAACGGTAGCAGTCAGCGTGGTTATACTGCACAAAATTATTTCGATAAATGTCAAATAATTGAATAATTCAAATAATGACTTACGGTTGGGCCAATGTACAATTTGTTTTCACTGCTCTTCGACACATTTTGATAAGCTGGTGTAAGAAATTGAGTTTCAGCAATTTGGGTTTAAACACGGGATGGCAACATTCCCAAAAAAAAAATCGAAACATGTATTGGACTTGCTGAGGAATTAGCTTGATCTATGTCTGATTAATATTTTCAATTTATAACTTCAAAGAAATCTACACAATCGTTAAAAAAATCTTCTAGATTTCCTATCGGTCGCTAGATAGACGGATTATACGTAAAACGAACGTGAAAGCATTTTACAGACATGAAGGAAATCTCACTTGACAACACTTGATCTATTACCATCATTGGAACTGAATGGGAGTACAATAAATCGATTACTCCATTTCTAATCAATGTTGTTACATCCCAATATTATTCAGTGTATGGATTTTAAAGTAAGAACTTAAAATCCAATCAAAAATTATATTATTACTCTCTTTCCATATGTGTAGGTTCTTGAAACATTTTTATGAGGTTGTATAAAATGTCGAGTAGAATCCAGCTATTGGAACAATCATTGGATTTTTTCTTGTATAATTATTATATCAAATTCAAGGTTTTCACTCGCTCTATTAATACAATATATTTTAACATGAGAAATTATTAGATAATTAATAGTTACCTACGTTCCATTCCTCATTATCATAAATAATGCCATGAGTGATTTCAAAATTATCTAGATTATTTGGAAAAAAAGAGTGGCATTTGTTAGGACTATTTAACGAATAAATTTAAGCTGTTTACTCACTAGTCATTATCTAAGTATAGTTATTTTAAAATATTTACATATTTAAAGTAAACGGCGATGTTTGAAAACAAATGAGAAACGTTTCTTAAATTTAATTTGTTCATAACAGCAACCAGATCATATTATTCATTGCCAAATAGGTCGCAATATTGTAAGAATGCACCCTAGTGGATAACAAATGAAACACATAACTGTTAATAACCAACATTATAGGTTATTAATTAATTTCTGATGTCCTATGATGTAAATATGTCAATTATATTTTTCTGGATGATAAATACCTGTGAAATAATACGCTTAAGAAAGTGCAAACGGTGATTTATTTTTATTGTGGTATAATCAATTGCTACAATTTTTTTTTGTATTATATCTCGCTAGCGGCATCTGGTTTCATTCGTCCACTGTATATACAATCTGGGAGCCGCATGTATTCTAGGAATCTTACACCTTAATATGTAAATTGCTATATTCAACGTATTTTTATAGAGTTAGTCACTGCAAAATAGTGCTATGATCTGTTCAGAATGTTAAAAAGGAAGAGCTTTCTTTAATATGATAAACTTAAGTGATAAATATCGGGGTGAAACACGACTGTGTTTGGTTGTAAAACAAAATTAATTGAAACATGATTGGTCATTGATTCTCATTTGGGGCACGAGTTAAATAGTCCGCATAATAACCATTATTGTGACCATTACTTACACGTATTCATCGCTCTGCCATCTGCTGCTATGTTCGAAAATTTGCTCTTTCATGATCAAATCACCAACGTCCTATGAGATAGTACTATCTCTAGGGCTAACTCACGTACTATCTGTCGTCGATCGGTGTCTACTAGTGTGGAAACACGTCCTCTTCACTAATACTGGGACGACACCAACGTCCTATGAGATAGTACTATCTCTAGGGCTAACTCACGTACTATCTGTCGTCGATCGGTGTCTACTAGTGTGGAAACACGTCCTCTTCACTAATACTGGGACGACACCAACGTCCTATGAGATAGTACTATCTCTAGGGCTAACTCACGTACTATCTGTCGTCGATCGGTGTCTACTAGTGTGGAAACACGTCCTCTTCACTAATACTGGGACGACACCAACGTCCTATGAGATAGTACTATCTGTCGTCGATCGGTGTCTACTAGTGTGGAAACACGTCCTCTTCACTAATACTGGGACGACACCAACGTCCTATGAGATAGTACTATCTCTAGGGCTAACTCACGTACTATCTGTCGTCGATCGGTGTCTACTAGTGTGGAAACACGTCCTCTTCACTAATACTGGGACGACACCAACGTCCTATGAGATAGTACTATCTCTAGGGCTAACTCACGTACTATCTGTCGTCGATCGGTGTCTACTAGTGTGGAAACACGTCCTCTTCACTAATACTGGGACGACACCAACGTCCTATGAGATAGTACTATCTCTAGGGCTAACTCACGTACTATCTGTCGTCGATCGGTGTCTACTAGTGTGGAAACACGTCCTCTTCACTAATACTGGGACGACACCAACGTCCTATGAGATAGTACTATCTCTAGGGCTAACTCACGTACTATCTGTCGTCGATCGGTGTCTACTAGTGTGGAAACACGTCCTCTTCACTAATACTGGGACGACACCAACGTCCTATGAGATAGTACTATCTGTCGTCGATCGGTGTCTACTAGTGTGGAAACACGTCCTCTTCACTAATACTGGGACGACACCAACGTCCTATGAGATAGTACTATCTCTAGGGCTAACTCACGTACTATCTGTCGTCGATCGGTGTCTACTAGTGTGGAAACACGTCCTCTTCACTAATACTGGGACGACACCAACGTCCTATGAGATAGTACTATCTCTAGGGCTAACTCACGTACTATCTGTCGTCGATCGGTGTCTACTAGTGTGGAAACACGTCCTCTTCACTAATACTGGGACGACACCAACGTCCTATGAGATAGTACTATCTGTCGTCGATCGGTGTCTACTAGTGTGGAAACACGTCCTCTTCACTAATACTGGGACGACACCAACGTCCTATGAGATAGTACTATCTCTAGGGCTAACTCACGTACTATCTGTCGTCGATCGGTTGTCTACTAGTGTGGAAACACGTCCTCTTCACTAATACTGGGACGACACCAACGTCCTATGAGATAGTACTATCTCTAGGGCTAACTCACGTACTATCTGTCGTCGATCGGTGTCTACTAGTGTGGAAACACGTCCTCTTCACTAATACTGGGACGACACCAACGTCCTATGAGATAGTACTATCTCTAGGGCTAACTCACGTACTATCTGTCGTCGATCGGTGTCTACTAGTGTGGAAACACGTCCTCTTCACTAATACTGGGACGACACCAACGTCCTATGAGATAGTACTATCTCTAGGGCTAACTCACGTACTATCTGTCGTCGATCGGTGTCTACTAGTGTGGAAACACGTCCTCTTCACTAATACTGGGACGACACCAACGTCCTATGAGATAGTACTATCTGTCGTCGATCGGTGTCTACTAGTGTGGAAACACGTCCTCTTCACTAATACTGGGACGACACCAACGTCCTATGAGATAGTACTATCTCTAGGGCTAACTCACGTACTATCTGTCGTCGATCGGTGTCTACTAGTGTGGAAACACGTCCTCTTCACTAATACTGGGACGACACCAACGTCCTATGAGATAGTACTATCTCTAGGGCTAACTCACGTACTATCTGTCGTCGATCGGTGTCTACTAGTGTGGAAACACGTCCTCTTCACTAATACTGGGACGACACCAACGTCCTATGAGATAGTACTATCTCTAGGGCTAACTCACGTACTATCTGTCGTCGATCGGTGTCTACTAGTGTGGAAACACGTCCTCTTCACTAATACTGGGACGACACCAACGTCCTATGAGATAGTACTATCTCTAGGGCTAACTCACGTACTATCTGTCGTCGATCGGTGTCTACTAGTGTGGAAACACGTCCTCTTCACTAATACTGGGACGACACCAACGTCCTATGAGATAGTACTATCTCTAGGGCTAACTCACGTACTATCTGTCGTCGATCGGTGTCTACTAGTGTGGAAACACGTCCTCTTCACTAATACTGGGACGACACCAACGTCCTATGAGATAGTACTATCTGTCGTCGATCGGTGTCTACTAGTGTGGAAACACGTCCTCTTCCACTAATACTGGGACGACACCAACGTCCTATGAGATAGTACTATCTCTAGGGCTAACTCACGTACTATCTGTCGTCGATCGGTGTCTACTAGTGTGGAAACACGTCCTCTTCACTAATACTGGGACGACACCAACGTCCTATGAGATAGTACTATCTGTCGTCGATCGGTGTCTACTAGTGTGGAAACACGTCCTCTTCACTAATACTGGGACGACACCAACGTCCTATGAGATAGTACTATCTCTAGGGCTAACTCACGTACTATCTGTCGTCGATCGGTGTGTCTACTAGTGTGGAAACACGTCCTCTTCACTAATACTGGGACGACACCAACGTCCTATGAGATAGTACTATCTGTCGTCGATCGGTGTCTACTAGTGTGGAAAACACGTCCTCTTCACTAATACTGGGACGACACCAACGTCCTATGAGATAGTACTATCTCTAGGGCTAACTCACGTACTATCTGTCGTCGATCGGTGTCTACTAGTGTGGAAACACGTCCTCTTCACTAATACTGGGACGACACCAACGTCCTATGAGATAGTACTATCTCTAGGGCTAACTCACGTACTATCTGTCGTCGATCGGTGTCTACTAGTGTGGAAACACGTCCTCTTCACTAATACTGGGACGACACCAACGTCCTATGAGATAGTACTATCTCTAGGGCTAACTCACGTACTATCTGTCGTCGATCGGTGTCTACTAGTGTGGAAACACGTCCTCTTCACTAATACTGGGACGACACCAACGTCCTATGAGATAGTACTATCTCTAGGGCTAACTCACGTACTATCTGCCATCGATCAGTGTCTACTAGTGTGTACACACGTCCTCTTCACTAATACTGGGACGACCTGGCCTTTCCATGTGTTCCACGTAGCCATGCCCCTAATTAAAGGCTCTAACTCACCTGGCCACAGCCCTGTATGATAATGCCGTCTCCCCATATGTTTCCACAAGACCTTCATGATACTGTCGTGCTGTACGGCCATGGGCACATTTATTTTAAACCAAGATCAGTGTTTCTAATTTGTAAACATGGTAAAACAATAGCTTAGAGCGGCAACTTAGAGGAGAACAACTTCCTCTCTACATAAGCACATATGCTTTGAGAAGTACGAACGAGTCCATTCATCGTAAAATAGGTCAGATTGTAAGACAGGTGTTCCAAAATTATGGACGGGGTTTGAAAGTTCTTTAATTTCCCTTACACGATATCCATAAGAACAAAAGTTATATGGGATTAAAGAGAAAATCTTCGAGTTTTCATAGCACATCTTATAAGTGTTCGATGTGAGCACTTTTCGTTACACGGCACATATCTAGTCGATAGTCGATTTCCTCCCAAGCATTGCTCAGCATATTTGCAGTAGTGGATTCAACAGCAACAACAATCCTTATCATGTCTGGAAGGTGGACGGGAAGTGATGGTATGAACATATGATGCTTCACATACCCCATAGGAAGAAATCACAAGGTGTGAGATCGGGAAACTCTGGAGGCTATGGGAATAAACCATGTCATCCGGACCGACGTGTTATTTGGTGTTTGTGGACGTCCTGGGCCTTATTTTACAAACGCATCTAGTTGTTTCTGACTGCTTATACAATCGACAGATAATCTTATCTGTCGGAGGACCAATTCCAAATTGCCGTCGGAAAGCTCGCTGCACTGCAACAATGGAATCAGACCTCGCAAATTGCAACACACAGAATGGCTTCGGTGCAGGAGCCGCCATTTTCTCAAATTTAACGCTGACAATATAATAATGACTAGAAAGAAATTACTGCATACAGAATATGAAATTTTCACTGTTTGTCTTTCGTTATAGCAAATAATCACGCATCCAATTTCGTTTGTAAAGCTATATCAACTACTTAAAACCCCGTCCATCATTTTGGAACACGGTGTATTAAATGTGACAGAGGTTATAACAATTAAATCCGTCTCGTTTCGCTTCTACAGAAGTGTTGCCACTATTTTTGTTACATCCCAAGTATTTATCGCATTGCCACATACAGCTAAGTTTGAGAATTTGCTCTTTTATAATCAAATAAACCAACGGGAAAGTGGGGAAAAGATCAATGATTATAACAAAAAATGCCTCGTTCATATTCGATTATTATGATCTAACCGCCAATGTTTCGTCTGTTTAGTTTTTGTCGAGATATACATATGTATTCTTAAAATGGCATATGTAAAAAATGAATGTCCATTTCATTACTAAAATTATTTGTAGTGCAGAATAATTATTAACCGCGAAAATATTGTACACATACCCAATATATATATATATATATATACCTGTCGGGCGCGGTGACCTAGTCCTTGCCTCTAGTCCAAATGATCCTGCGTTCAAACCTGCCCGGAATCGATTGACATTTAGGATGGTATACTCCAATGAACATGTCCTCCGGGAGGAACATTAAGCCATATGTCCCGAGTCTGAAGTTTTTCTGGCTCGTAAATTAACCTCATGTCTGAAAAAATACTGAGTCAAAATGTTTCCGACTTTCATCCACCCATCCATGATATGAGGGAA
This sequence comes from Diploptera punctata, assembly GCA_030220185.1. Lineage (NCBI taxonomy): Eukaryota > Metazoa > Arthropoda > Insecta > Blattodea > Blaberidae > Diploptera > Diploptera punctata. The sequence continues at coordinate 562,562 of JASPKZ010007270.1, forward strand.
GTACAATATAGAGGGAATGATTGAAAACTTATAGAATGTATTTAATACACAAGTGATCTTCTTGGTGATAAAATATTAAAATATATATGCAGTCAATATGCCCATTTCACCAATTAATGTTTTAAAATGGTCAACAAGTTTCTACAGCCATGCTGTCATTCTCAAGACCAGATATTGACTGAGTCAATATCTGGTCTTGAGAATGACAGCATGGCTGTAGAAACTTGTTGATCATTTTAAAACATTAATTGGTGAAATGGGCATATTGACTGCATATATATTTTTATAGAATGTAGATTCCACCAGATAATTATTTTAATACATTCGCTTTTGCTTTTACAGTCCTTTTATACAGTAAAAGGACCAGTCTCCTGGAGGGGATGTACTAACCACATCACCCTCGCTGCCAAATTTAGAGAAGTAAGCGTAACTATATTAGTTTGGCAAGAAATTAAATATTCTAACCAAATTATCCAGGGTAAATGAACTCCGTCTTGGAATCCGGGACCCACACTCAGTGTGACCGAGGAGTGCTCACAAGGTTCGCAGGAGAGTTCAGCTTTCACTTTGAATTTGAAATCTACAATTATTTCTGTTGAAAATTTCTGCTTCAACCCCCAGACACCGACTGTCAACTAATCGTATTTCTTTTCACCGGGTACTTTGACTGAGTTGAGCATTTGTTCGTCCTCTCATATCACGTGATCTTTCATTTTCTGCTGTTAGTTTCACCAGCTTTTGCTACTTTATTCCGCCTTAACTCTTATCTCCGGTCGTAGCCTTCCTACTTCGTTCGGGTGTGCATCCGCTATCCTCGGGACTAGAAGCAAGGAATTTAACCCCTACACCGTCGAGGACGAGAGTACATACAATTACCAATCAGCTCTCTAAGATTTACATCTACTTGTTTCATCAACCACGGCCGGTTACATGTAATGAATAATGAATAGCCGACAGTCTATTTGAGTTAAAAATAAAACGAGCCAATAATATTTCACCAATATAATTACCACTTGCGAAATAAATAACTTTAAAAATACCACAGAGAAATGATGGTTCATTGTATGTCTTTTATGTTTATGTGGTAAAATCGGATTAATATTCAACGTCATTGTGTCGCAGTATACTAATACTGGCACAGATTGTTTTTACAGTACACAGTGTATATGCGACCCTAAGCCATTTTAACTTTCCTACCCACAAGAAATAAAACTAAAATGTGCCCACTTACACCCTGTATATTGATTTTGTGCAGGTGTTTTGCAAGTTAGTCATGACCCGTACTTAATCTGAATTGAGCGACTCCTGGCTTCCGTGGAAGGTCTGCTAATGTTAAACGGACAGTCAAACGTGTTGTTTTAATGCTACGAATCTATTATTCCCTTAAAATTGCATCCAAACAGCTCCAATTTGAACCCAAGACGTCGTAACCTGAGAATAATATGTTAACCCCAGTTCACTGGAAACATTCGATTCATGATTATGTGCTCCCCACTAAATGACGTTAGTACGTACCAGAAAATAATATTAAGGGAGACGATATATATATATCTTCTTTTAAGCCCATTTTTCCCTTAACAGAGATTTAGGCGCTTTCCCCCTACAAGGAAAAATTTTAACCATACTAATTTAGTTACACTTGTTTTCGTATATATGTCATTTAAGTGGTCCGTGGTCAGCGTTCCGCCTCATACTGACATCTAGGAAACCAAGGTAGTACTAGAACGGGAAAATTCGGTAAATTTTGCTTAGAGGCATTTTTATTCAGGCTTAAGGATCTTTTACGAGCCTGAAAATCTTCAGACTCGGGACCCACGGCTCAGAGTCCCTCCCGGAGGACTTGCTGCTTGGATTTTTACACCCTAAAAAATCCATCGACCCCGGCCGGGTTTGAATCCGCGACCCTCGGGACCAGAGGCAAGAAGCATAACCACTAGTCCACCGCGGGGCCGCATACACACACACACACACACACACACACACACATATATATTATATATATATATATATACATATATGCATGTAAACTTTGGTTTACAATTTTCCTTGAATATTTGTTTCAAGGAAAAGTGGATTTTACACTGGTCAGTCAATACTAATTGGTCTACAAAAGTTTTACAAAGTGTAAGGGCAGTTTCAAACATTATCAGGAATCCGTAGTATTTACCGAATTAAACATGGTTGATCACAAACTTTTATTTCGAGAACGTATCGCATGAAATATTAGCAATCTACTTTCGAAATTCCTGTTACTCCAATAAAGTGGTTTTAAGAATTATCAGGAAAGAGTAATTCCCAGAAATGATGTCGCATAACAGCTACATAATGCGGTCGATAACAGCTTGGTTATCACCCGTAAATACCCACGCGGGTCAAAGTTTTTTGCGAAAGCTATTTAACCAAGTTAATTCAGTACCGCTTATTTCCCTACAGAAGCTAGCGAGTGATAATAAGTTAGCTTATCGCCGTAAAGAGACACAAAAAGCAACTAAGGTGATTCTTGTATGGGAAGGTGGAATAAATGTTGTTCAGAAGTTCTAATTCAGGCTTCAGGTTCTTTTACGAGCCTGAAAATTGCAAACTCGGTACCCGCGGCTTAAAGTGCCTTTCCAATGATTGTCCGTAAATCAGAAGATAGAATGGGAAGACGTGGGGTGTAGTGATTCAAAGTATGCCAACAAAAAGATATCCCATGTTCGGGGGCGCCCGCGCCGGGAAGGGCCAACGACGCGGCACGAAGGGCCCAACGACGCGGCACGAAGGCCCAACGACGCGGCACGATAGGGCCCACGACGCGGCACGAAGGGCCAACGACGCGGCACGAAGGGCCAAACGACGCGGCACGAAGGGACAAACGACGCGGCACGAAGGCCCAACGACGCGGCACGAAGGGCCAACGACGCGGCACGAAGGGCCAGAGACGCGGCACGAAGGGCCAATGACGCGGCACGAAGGGGACCAAACGACGCGGCACGAAGGGCCAACGACGCGGCACGAAGGGCCAACGACGCGGCACGAAGGGCCAAAGACGCGGCACGAAGGGGCCAAAACGGCGGCACGAAGGGCCGAACGACGCGGCACGAAGGGCCAACGACGCGGCACGAAGGGCAAACGACGCGGCACGAAGGGCCAACGACGCGGCACGAAGGGCCCAACGACGCGGCACGAAGGGCCAACGACGCGGCCACGAATGGGCCAACGACGCGGCACGAAGGGCCAACGACGCGTGCACGAAGGGCCAACGTGAGCGCACGAAGGGCCAACGACGCGGCACGAAGGGCCAAACGACGCGGCACGAAGGGCCCAACGACGCGGCACGAAGGGCCAACGACGCGGCACGAAGGGCCAACGACGCGGGCACGAAGGGCCAAACGACGCGTGCACGAAGGGCCAAACGACGCGGCACGAAGGGCCAACGGACGCGGCACGAAGGGCCAACGACGCGGCACGAAGGGCCAACGACGCGGCACGAAGGGCCAACGACGCGGCACGAAGGGCCAACGACGGGGCAAGAAGGGCCAACGACGCGTGCACGAAGGGGTAACGGACGCGGCACGAAGGGCCAACGGGAGGCACGAAGGTCCAACGATCGCGGCACGAAGGGCCAATACGACGCTGCACGAAGGGCCAAGACGCGGCACGAAGGGCAACGACGCGGCACGAAATGGGCAACGACGCGGCACCGAAGGGCCAACGACGCGGCACGAAGGGCAACGACGCGCACGAAGGCCAACGACCGCGGCACGAAGGGCCAACGACGCGGCACGAAGGGCAACACGACGCGGCCGAAGGGCCAACGCGCGGCACGAAGGCCAAGGAGCGGCACGAAGGGCCAACGACGCGGCACGAAGGGCCAACACGCGGACACGAAGGGGCCAACGACGCGGTCACGAGGGCAACGACGCGGCCACGAAGGGCAACGACGCGGCAAGAGGGCCAACGACGCGGCACGAAGGGCCAACGAAGCGGCACGAAGGGCCAACGGACGGCGGCACGAAGGCCAACTACTCTCACTAAGTTCCAACTATCTTCCAATAATTCAACTACAATCACTATTTCCAACTACTCTTCACTAATTTCCAACTACTCTTCACTAATTTCCAACTACTCTTCACTAATTTCCAACAACTCTTCACTAATTTCCAACTACTCTTCACTAATTTCCAACTACTCTTCACTAATTTCCAACTACTCTTCACTAATTTATTTTAATAACTCTTTACCGTAAAGGCTTCGATCATTTTCTTTCATGGTGTTTTCCAAAGTAAGACATTTGTATTAGATCAACTATTTTTCATGGCGCAACGGTTGACGCTCGCCTCTCCTCGTCGGGTCCCCTGATCGAGTCTCGGTCACTCCACGTGGGGTTTGTGTCGACAAATGAGTTGGGTGGTTTTTCTCGGGGTTTTTTCGTCTCCCCTGCCACAAATTAATTCACCATTCTCCAAATGATTTCGTTCATCCGCTCAGTATCTATGCGTAAGGAGTGGTCGGCCGGCACTTGTGTTCACGACCTCTAAAATATAGGAGTTCTCTCATCTATCCCTCAATCGACTTGAGTTGAACACGATTGGGAATTTCTTATTTATTATCTTCTCATACTGTCCGCCCATATAAATAGTTTACTCTAAGTGTACTACACACGAACTTTATATTAACTAAAAGAAGTACATCATGTTATTTACAAATATGGATAACACGGGGTAGCCGTACGTGCTGGTGACAGTCCGTGAATAAGTTGATGTTTCAAACAAAAAAAAAACAAGAAACACAATAATATTACAATTAGATCAACACATTACTTATACATTAACTTAGTATTAGCATTATTAAGAATTAATGGTATTTCAATTTGTAACGATTATTTATTCCTGAAAGTGTTGTTTTTATTTCGCATTTTGTCCAGAACTCTACCCAAGTTTATTCCAATTTTCTGGGTTTTTACAGTAACTCGTTAGATGGTCAATCTTCCACGATTTGAATATATATCTTTCCGGAATAACTGAGCCTCCCGTATTCTAAATCGTAACATTTTTCTAAGTGTATCTCGTCTTCAAAGCTCCCGCACATTGGATTATTCGCAATCGGATGGTCACTAATTTTAAAAAAAATCCATGCCCTAACTAGGCCTATTTTCAATGTTTGTTGGAGAGAAAAAGTCTAACCTGTTCAGAATATTTAAAAAGGAGGAGCTTCTTTATAAAAAAACAGGAGCTGATAAAGAGAATCGAATAAAGACCAGGTGGAACCAGAACTGCATCTTCTCATCATCATCATCATGAACAAATCGTTTAGGGCCTGTGCCTGACGGTAAACCTAGGAAGATGGTCTTGATCTTTCACCAGTTTTGGTCTTCCTTGGTCCCTATCCAGTTGGGGTAATTGGAATGCCATTTTGGAGTCTATTCTTGCCTTCTTCTCAGATGATTTTTCATTCTTGTGGTATCTTTGATATCTCATTTGAACTTGCTACTCCAAGTTTTCCTCTGATAGTAGTGTTCCTTGGGATCCAGTCTATTAACTCCTAACAATGATCGTAAGAAGCGCATTTGGCTTATTGAAAGTTTATGAGAGTTTTCTTTTATTTAAATCCAAATTTCACTTCCGTATTTAGAGCAGCTTTTGGATTTTGACGTTATGTAATCTTAGTTTTGTCTCTTCCTCATCTGTTTACCAAAATGTCTTCGTATTACCCATCATTTTATTTATATTTTTGTAATTTTGAATCAATGTCACTCTTATACTCTGCAAATACACTTCCTAAGTAAGAGAAATCTGACACTTGTTCTATAATTTTTCCATCAATCTCAATTTTCACCCGTTGTATGTTTTTTCCACACATTGCCATTGTTTTGGATTTTGATGTGGAAATTTTCATATTATATTTGCTGGCAATTTTGAATAATTGATATGCTGCTATTTGTAAGCTATCTTCGGAATCTGATAATATTATTTGATCATCAGCAAATAATATTATCAGATTCCGAAGATACAACTGTCATTGGTGTAAAACATAATTAATTGAAACATGTTTGGTCATTGACTACCATTTACGACATGAGTTAAATAGTCAAAATAATTAATCAGATTATTTCTAATTAATGCTTGTGTATTTGTCCAATCTATTATATATATACAAGTTTGATTTGGCACCTTATTGGCAACTATTACCGAAGATATACATGGAGAGTTTATGTCCGCTTCGGCAAGAACCTTCGGGTTCGATAGAGCTAGTAGGTTAGTTATTTATCTTCCTAGTTTTAGTTCAATTGTATAAACCGAGATTCGTTGAGAAATCAGGAACGGGCGGCTGCTAGAGAGATTTTTAAATTTTCGTTACAATTGAACCTTTGCTCGTAAATGTCCAATTTTGTTGATTAAATAACTCGGGCTTACATTTTGATTGAATGCTTGTGTGACGGGTGTGGTTCAGAAAATAACAACAAAAATTGTGACAGCTAGAGACACGGTTTAAATATTTTTGTTGTGGCCATTTTCGGTTTTCACTTGGACGGATCGATGATATATATATGAAAACAAGCAAAGTTTCTTATGTACTTTGGATAACAGTCCTTGATATATGAGGGAAGGTAATTCCAGAGTTGTGCAGCTGAAATAGGAAATGATGAGGAATCGTGAGATGTAGACCTATGGCTACAGTTAAATTTTCTCTCGAATGTGTGTTAAGTTATGATGAGAAGGTAGTGAATGGTCGCGAGTAGATTAGAGAATAATTATATTCCATGTGCTAATGTTTTAAAAAAGTTGAGTTTCTCCCTTGATTCTAATTTAAATTTGGAACACAAAAATAGAACAAATGTCTAAAAGTATTTTCTTATACAGCACTCATCTCCTAAACATCTCAAAAATGTCCTGCTTCAAATTTTAAAATCATAATAGTTCAAACCTTAGTGTTGCCACATTTTAATTACCCCGACATTCTATTAACCGACATCGGAGACAGACTGCAGCGTGTTCATAAAATTCATATTTAATGTCCGAAAATATGTCATTTCTCCATTCTTTTTAAAGAATTCCATGGCTCCGTTTCAGAGATCGAGAAACATTGTATTGTTTAGTTTACCATTAATCATATATCGACTCAAAATTATTTAGCTTCTCGCTTCCAGTATTTATTCTGAAACAGTAATTTAATCACACGATCATACCTTAACATCTTCCGTAGTATTCCACAACATAGTAGGCCTATATATCACCCCACATTCTCCACTCCCCGTAACTGGATTTCCAAACCAGAGGGTGCCGGGCATTGAACTAATTTAAATATTATTTCCATTTTTATTTAATTTAAATATTATCATGATATATATATTTCCATAACTGTACATCGCCATGTGGAATGCTCCCTTTTTTTAAATTACTTAACGAAGTTAATTTTTCATACATCATCATCATCATCACTCCAAGGATTAGGCAATTGCCCGTTCCGACTTCATATTGCATCAGCCCAACGTCTTCTAGGTCTTCCAACATCACGCCTTCCTCTTGCTTGATAATTTCTGGCTAACAATGGATATCTCTCCTTGCTCATTCCATCCATGTGATCAATCCATTTCTGTCTGTAATTCGTGACTTTATCCAACAAAGGCTGTACTTTCAATTCTTCTCTTATATCTTCCATGAAGCTTCTCAGTAAGATAAATGTCTCCTGGAAGCGTTACGAGCGCTTCGCAGGACAAGGATGGTGGAAGGGCTGCTTCCTCTGAGCCTCCAAACATGCTCCTCTGGGTATCCACCCCCAAGAGAGGGCTGGCTTCTTCCGCTCTTCAAGCCCTACAAGTTTAGCTGTGCTATTCCTTGTCGCCCTGTGAACCGTTGAAGACTTGACTTGACGAAGATGTGGCCGCCCAATATGGATACAGACGCCATTCCTTCGTTGTGAGCTATACTTAGTTCCCCTCGCCTCTTACCCACCAGCAAGATTAACCTAAGTCAATCTTCCCCAGTAGAGTCGTCTGGTTCATCGGGTACTAAGCCCCCCCACCACGTCAAGGTGATAGCTCCTGGGGGGGTTAATTTTATTTACGGGTAATTTTTTTATAGATGTCAGTGAATGTGAATTATTAGCTTATCGCCTCAAAGAGGAATATAGCAGATAACTTGGAAATCACTGGGATGTGAAAGGTAAACTAAATGTTGCTCGGGGGAGGGTCTATATAGAGGTATCAACTTTAGTATTGTCCCAAATTCAATATTACCTGGCAGTCGCAAAGATGGGCTATTTATTGCACGCTGGTAGTATATCTAAAATAATATAAAAAATAACTGTCATACGATAAAAAAAATACAACGAATATTATTAAATACTCAACTCAGTGTAGGATTTAGCCTAAAGAGAGATTAGGGCTTGCTTGGTATAGGGTAACTGCTGGTAATAACGCCACCTATTCAGATATTGAGCTGTAATTTGGAGAAATATTGTCCGGGATGTCTCTTCTTTTTATATGACATTACTTGAGGTCCTAACTACCTTACAGCCAAATATAATTTAGAAAGATATAATATTTTATGAAGGAAGGGAAGAAAATCAGGAGGAGGAGAAACGGCGTTATTGCCTGCAATGAAGGTAATAACGCCTCACTGAATTATTTCAAAGTATAACACATTTCTGCTGTATTTTGATACAATATTCAGCTTTAATACTAAAATACAAGTTAAAATAACAATCTGTATATATAATATTATCATAGACATAACAAAATTGGGCCTCGTATTCAGACGAAAAATGGCATTTCTTCAATTTCTGGTTCCTAATGATAATTCTTGGGGACCGTGCCATAAGAAAACAGAGAGGACAGAAAATTTGATAAATTAAGAAATTTGTATCAAAGATAATGAGAACTTCAGTACGTTGATTTTTTCCTATATTCTATTTTATTGTAGAATAAATTATGTTAGGAAAATATATGTATAGGTCCCTACTGCATTATTTATTATTGTGTGCGGTTTCTTGCGGCTGCATTTATACAAAGGATGAAGCCGTACTTAATGAGAGGCAGGTGTATGAATGAAAGAGAATATTTAATACCAACTACGAGTATTTTATGTATGAGTCTTGAAGAGTGCGAGTGCATATATACTGATGATATGTTTATTTACGTTTTTTATATTTAATCACCGAACTCGAATAGGTACAAACGTCCAAATAATCCTGTGTCACTTTATTATAATATATGTATTTCCTTTTTTTTCGCATCCATCCATCCATCCATCCATAGTAATTCTGCCCGAAGGCAGGTCCTTCACTGCAATCATAGCATTTTCAAGCTATGCTTGCAGCTTTACTTGGGAATTGTACTCGTAGGTGTGGTACCTTCCCGTTGCTTTCCACACCGATGAAGGAAGATGATAATGATACTGATTATGATGATAGTCATATGATTTCGGGGACCGTTTGGGCCTTAAAATTTCCCTGACATTTGTCTTACAGGTGAAGAAAAACCCCGATAAAAACCTCAACCAGAAAAACCTTTCCTGAGCTAATGTTTTCCAATCATACCCTGTATAATGATGATCTTGCAGAAGATTTCTGGGCTGTTTGGCCGTGGTCTTGAAGCTTGTAGTTCCCCAACGTTTCGCCAGAGACTGCGTCCGGCATCCTCAAGGGTTGTCTTGAGACTGGCAATTTTGTCGACTACCTGCTCTATTTATACATGTATCCGCGACATGTTCTCTGCGCGGTCCGTTACTTCGTAAATTGTATCTGCCTTCTGGTTGGTTAGCATTAGGGTCTTCCATTGCACCAATGAGGTTGCTTTCTGATGTCCGAGTTACTTATGCTTTCTACTCATATCTATTCCTCGTCGAAAATAATAATCTTGCACATATGTTCTATAAAAATAAAGCAGTAAATTCTTAACACACTCACTCAGAAATAAACTTCTATAAACAAGACACATAAGCCAAAAAACTGAGAGAGGAACACTCTCCTTGTTATCAATATAAATTTAAAAACACTTCATTAAAAACACACAAAGAAATGGGTCAAGACCTTCATAAGGTCGGTACCAACTCTAAACTTAAAATAATTGCTCTAGTAGATTGTTCTCGTAGGGGTTTACATCTGGCTTTTGCTAAGACTGGTATCCATGCTTTGCTGACTTTTAATGATTCTTCTTTTCTATTATAATTATTTTGATGTTTGAATATTTCAATGGCAATTCTGCTACATCCAATGAAGATGATGACCACGTGGAACTATCCCATGTTACCAGAGTTCAAGAAAGAACTGCATTGAAAATATACTATTTAAGAATTAACAGTTCCTGATTCATGAAAAATACGTGAACAACTATATCTGCGATATTTCACACAACTATATATATATATATATGCTGTGTCTCACTAAATCGAGAAAAGATAGGAGAATGAACAATAAATCAAAATAGAAAATTTATATTGTATGTATTTAATATATTTACGCTGTTTTTGAAGGAACTGCAGAAGGTTATACGGAACAGCTACAACGAAATTTTATTAACAGATTACTTGTCACAGTAGTAAATTCTAAGTTGTGTTTGTTAAAATTATCAAAAGATAAGACAGGGAAAAAGATAAATCAATTAGAGGCTTTCAATAATAATACCGTTACATCGCAAGTGTCTATAAAACGTGTAACAATGCAGCTAGAAAAGTGCCCGTTAATATTTAAGTTGTGAAATATAAATTCCTAGGATACTAATTTTTATAGAACATGACTTTCTACTTCAAATCAACTATTTTATAGAGTGTAATTTATTACTTAACAGAAAGCGACTTTGGAAAATACGTGACATTGTTCACTTTTGACATTTCAGCTAATAGTCGTGTCAGTTAAAGTATAAAAATGTTCGTCAGGTAGGACCTAGCTCTCGGCACGAACAAAGGCGGGTGAGGCGAGTCCGGCGCATCACGGGAGTAGACATAATATTTCGATGTATAAAGTAATATAATTTAATTATATTTGTATTATAACGCAGCTTAGATATTTTTTATTGTCAAAACGAGATATTATTGTAGCTGTAACGCGATGTAGGCTATATTTTAGAATTACTTGGCATTACTTTTTAAAATAATGTAATAATTGTTGCAAATTTGTAATACTGCAACGTTGTTCATTCGCTGTTCTGGATCTTCGTAATATTGAAGGGGACCCGGAACGTCCTATACTTATAATGTAAGGGGACATGGTAGTCTGAGCATATGGCCGCTATGCAGCAGTGAAATCAAAACATGAAGGATTTTGGGTACATTTTTCTCAGAAACCCCTTGTAGTATAGAATCATAATTTTCTGTGCTTATTATCATTATAATTAACAATATGCATGGCCAAAGTGATTGGATTATCTCTATTGGTTCAATGGGAAAACGTATTTGCATTTGGAAAATAAAATTTTATCAAAATGTTATTTTTAGATATTTAAGAACCATTTTCTCAAATCCTACTAGAGGTAGAAAGCTGGAATTTTGCATACTTCTATTCCACGTTATTATGAATATTTGCCGCCACTTTCATAAAGTTATAATAAGAATCATTGATTTTAGACTCTGAAAAGAATGACAAAATAGTATTAATATTTATTTATTTATTTTCCAAATGCAAATATTTTGTTTCCCATTGAACCAATACAGATAATCCAATTATTGTGGCCATGCATATTGTTAATTATAATGATAATGAGCACAGAAAATTATGATTCTATACTACAAGGGGTTTCTGAGAAAAATGTATCCAAAGTCCTTCATGTTTATAGCATATAAAAATATATATATTTCAGATTTACATTTCTTTTTATAAAATCACGTATATAAGGTAGAGATATAAACTAAAAGCATAACCTCATATTTCTGATTTGTTTTCAAACATGAACATAACCTCATATTTCTGATTTGTTTTCAAAAATCGCCGTTTTCATTAAATATATAAATATTTTAAAATAACTATAGTTAAACAATGATTTGTGAGTAAACAGCTTAATTTTATTCGTTAAACAGTCCTAACAAATGCCACTCTTGATTTGCAAATTCACCTACATAATTTGCAAATCACTCGTGGCATTACTTATGATAAATAATAAATCACTCATTTGGACTAAACAATAATAAAAACACACACAGCCACACACACACACACACACACACACACACACACACACACACATATATATATATATATATATATATATATATATATATGAATAAGAAAGTTTTCTTGGGTTTTCCGCGTCTTGGATTCAAGTTCGGCCCCTGGCCATGATAATAATGGCATGTGGGATCATGCCGAAACTTCGGAATCAGCGGCCAGGGGCCAAACTTGAATCCAAGACGCGGAAAACCCAAGAAAACTTTCTTATTCATACTTATATCCGCGAAAATCTGCAATATAACATATATATATATATATATATATATTTGGGAACATAAAAATTGTATTGTTTTGAATTGTAGTTAAACTTTCACTGTACATAATATTTTGAGAAATAAAGAACAGAGAGCTGCGCCTTCTTTATGGTCGCTATCAGATACATATACAAAGGCCAAATTTGACCAAGTTCCCGGGACTGACTATTTTGAACAGGGCTTTCAGTTGGTACATGGCCAAATACCGAAATAGACCAAAACGCCCGCCACTACGGCAATAACTATTAATTTAACACTCAAAATTTAACAACCGAGGCAAATGGAATCAAGCCTTGGAACCCGCTCTTCCACACTCTTCAAGAGAACAACCGAAGAACTGATCCACCACTGGAATACAGGTTATTTCCGTTGCAGAGCGATTCATTGTATCTTCGTATCTTAAGCCAACATTAAGACAAAGATTAACGCACATTTCTATAGACATATCGGAGCGATTTATGACTGCTGAAAAACCCGATGGGAAAATGCTCAGTTCATCTTAATAGTATGTTAGAGCGATAGCTTCAAAAATATTACAGTTAAGTTCGTGGCATACTGACAAATGTATGATGCCACAGGTGCAACGCATTTAGGAAACCTGTACGACTAGGTTTGGAAAGTCCAAGAAAGGCTGACGAAAACCCCTATCAACATCGAAGAACAATCTAGACACATTTGTATAATCAATATGGTCAACATTATAGATGACAATTTTCCAAATATATCCAACTCGGCATCGAATCTAACTTTCATATTAAAGTAGAAAAATCTTAGATTATTACTTTCTCGCGGATTTCGTTCAACAAGTCGACTGCCTAGTTAGCCATCTACTTCGGATGTGCATCCATAAGAGGTGATTACTGTTGTATTACTCAAAAAAAAATTAGCAACTTATAAATTTTCAGATTATCCAACTACCGTTAAAAGATTATTTAGTATTGCTAAGCCGTATTTTGAATCCAAAGTTACCGAGTTACAAAATTGTACAATTCTATTAGCCAGTGAACGGGAATTGAATCATTTCCAAGTTAAATAATAAAACCCGGCAGAAATGTAGCATTTTCCATGTTAATCTTGAAGTCCTGCATAATATTTGGTCAACCATTGAATATAACCATGGTCCTTGTATCTCTGTGTATTGTTCCTAATAATTCCCTGGAGAACCTGTTCACTTCACATTAATAATCACTGAGAACCTCATAGGTATGATATTAAACCAAGTAATACTAACCCCTTCATCAAATGACGTCTAAGTTCAATAATTCCTTCTTCAAAATTATCTCATACGTTGAAGCAAACTACGTCCCTCTTCAGTAATGTTTTAAACATATTTGACATCAGTTTAACATTACAACTGAGTATATGTAAGCTGTCCGAAAAAAATGTGTTAAGAAACGCAAACTTCAAATGACATAGATATTTAATAGTGATGATTTTGAAGTAGCAATGAGCGATAGTAGTAAAACAGCTACAAGAATATATTGGTAAATAATGCGTGTGTCTGTCTGTGTATGTATAGTGTCCGCGTGTGTGCATATGAGTGACTGAGTGTGTGTGTGAATGTTTATGTCTGTCATCATATATCTAGAACGCCTAGAGCAGTTTCAACCAGAAGTAGTACACATATGACTAGAGCAAGACATTTAATGACTTATAAATTGGTAAAATATGCAAAATAAAAATGCATTTATCACCTAAAAAAATTCACAAAAATGACCAATAAAATTTAAAAAATGACCAATAAAAAGTTAGGAATTACCAATAAAAATACTATTTATTAGATTAATTACTCATTTGATTACTGAAGTATATAAAATTTAACTTGATATCAAAATATTAAAAGAAAAGTATTAAAAAATACATATTACAGTCCCTTTTATTGCAGAAAATCCATTTCAATTACACAGTGCACTTTTACAACAATTTTGAATCGCAGTTAACAATCAAAAACTCGGCGGTGATTTTCAAACATAAATGATTGTCTGTTGTCTGCTAGTACTGACTTATAAATGGAAAAAGCTCCTCTCTACTTTTTTTCAGCAGTCACTCTCACATCGCAAATCTTGCAGAATAAAATACGACCATCCGTTGAAAAAATATTTTCTCTATACTTTGAAACAAATGCCTTTAATTTAACACTATCACTTTCCTTTACTTTAGGCATTTTGCTCTTATAGCCCACGCAATGGATTTAGAGGAATGTCCTTGAATGAAAATTTGTAATGGGAGCTTAGATGCGAGTCTTGTACTTACCAGATGTAGATCTCAGCCAGTAGGAAGTGTCACCACACGTCATTGCTAACTCCCTCGCTAGCGAATATCAAAATATGTACAGTCACTGCTAAACATTTGTAAAAAGTTCACAATAATAATTAATTAATATACGGCCATTTTAATCCGTGGAGGAAGTACATTCACTATATATACCCTATATATGGTTTATATCAGTCTGTTAAAGTTTTAAATACCACTAAATGTCACTTTAGTACTCATCCAACTCTTCAACACCTGACATATTATCTCAATATTCCATTTGGTCAGTTTCATGTTCACTCTCCTCATCGCTGCTCCCCATTCCATTGTCTTCAATTATAATTTTTCCAATTCTTTCTTCCATGATTCCATCTTTCTCCCAGTACTCGTGTTCGTTCTCTTCCACTTTATTACACACATTTTCCCATTCCTTTTTACCAATTTCTTTAATTCTTTCCGGCCACAACATTTCAACATCTTTAATTTTGAAAGTAACATTTTTACTACCAACCCACAGTTTTACAATCACCCCAAATTAATTCAATGGGATTTAAATCAGAATGATAAGGTGGAAGTCTCAACACTGTATGGTTATTTTCAGCTAATATAGTGTTGATAACGTAGGTTTTATGTGTTGGTTTATTTTCTAAGATTAAATCATATAAGTGTGTTTTAGTGCTATTTTCATCAAAATGAATATTATGTTGAATTAACCAGGCTTGCATATCTTTTTTTAAGGAATTTGATGTTGGGACTTTATTTAATTGTGTGTTATGGTACGAAGCGTTGTCAACAACTAAGACAGAGTTTGGGGGTAAATTTGGAATCAACATGGTACGTAACCATTTAATATAGTTTCCTGTATTCATTTGTTCATGGAAGTCTCCTGTTTTTAACACCGACCTGTAAATGAGGAGAGCATTTGGTATAAAACCAAACCTTCCACCAGCATGCACAATTATAAGACGTTCCCCTTTA
Organism: Diploptera punctata; assembly: GCA_030220185.1. Lineage (NCBI taxonomy): Eukaryota > Metazoa > Arthropoda > Insecta > Blattodea > Blaberidae > Diploptera > Diploptera punctata. Next base: position 578,191 of record JASPKZ010007270.1, read on the forward strand.
GAAACGGGAGCCATCAAACCTGAGCCACTGTCGTCAGACCAACCTTTCGGACTAGTGTGACTACTGGTGTATATATGTTTCGTCTTCATACACTATTGGCCTTCCCTCATCTCTATATTTTTTAATGCATGTAAGATATGTCTCTCGAAGGGAACGAATATTATGGTTTTCAATTAAAACACTTCGGTTAGTTCTGGTTTTTTTTCCAGCGAAAACCCAAGTTCCTTATTACTGCTCTAAGACTACTGGCTCCACCACTAAATTCAATTTTTTCTTTTAACTTCTCCAATAATTTTTGTAATTGTTGGTGCAGTCTTTTCTTCTTCGTAAAAATTATATATAGTGCGCCGAATTACACATTTATCAAAGTCATCAATGTCAGTTATTCTTTTTGGGACATCGTGTTTCTTTCCAGAGGTGCCAAAAGAAGATCCTTCCTCTTCATGTTTTCTTCTTTCCTGTAAAATTCTGTGAACAGAACTGCGCGACACACCTGTGGCTTTAGAAACTCTTTCTTGAATTTTCTTCACTTGTTTATAATACACGGGTGAAAATCGCTCCTTTTCTTTTGCTTCCTCTTTCATGTAGTCGTGAACATTCACAATAATTTCCCGACTTTGACTGTGAAGAGTTTTTCCTTGTAATTTTGAAATCATAGGAGGCGTTGTGTAAATTAAAAAAAAAATCAAAATTGTTCACTAATTAACTAAATACACATTCACACTACACTATAATTTTAAAACTACTGGCAGCAAAGGTACAAATTATTATATATAAAAAAATACGGTTTAAAATATAAAATCTACACGTCTGTTTCCACTATAATTCACTCTGGACTATACGTGTTTTTGTAAGAGGGAGGAGCGAAATCACAGCTCAGCAGTCTGGATAGCTTCACCGACTGGACTGACCTTCAAGGACATTCCTCTAAATCCATTGCGCGAGCTATAACCTGTTCATACAGATGGCTAGGAACAACCGACCACCTCACTTAACAGCATAACAATGGGAGTGTGGGCAAGTCCATTAAGCACATTCCTTGAAAAATAAGGGTAGAAGCTAGCATAAGCTCCAAGTAATTGAATAAAATTCCTACAAGTGGGCAGGTTCATTATACACATACCTTAAAAATAGAGATAGTAGTTAGCAAAACATATATTTATTCCAAGAAATTGTGTTGACAGGGAAAAATACTGAATTATAATACAAATCTTAAATCAAATACAAATGATGTCACAACCTTCCGGAAAAGTGTACAAAATGCTCAAAATAACCAAAAAATTGCCCAAAAATGACCTATCGCTAGAAAAGTTAGGAAAATGCAAAAAAAGTCTTAACGAATTCCTTTTATTTAATCCGTTTTTAATGCCATACATTTTCATATATGCAAGCAATGTTTCAACCTTCATAAGAAAAAGATGCAAAATCATTAAATGCCTTGCCCTGCATATTACTTACAAACTATAAAAGATTATGTAAGGGATTAAGGGCTTCTAGCACCCCTAAGGGATGAGAGAGGGCTTAAATGATAAAATTATCTATAACCCCAGATGTATTTTTCTGTTTAATTTTGGAATTCCTTCAGTAATTTCAACCAAACTCAGTAAACACATAACCTATAATCGTGAAAGAAATGCGCTTTGGAGAATATGATTTCTGTAGCAACCCTAGGAGAGGGATGAAAGGGTGATAACATATATAAGTGATCCCACAACAGGCCGGAGGCCCTTGGGGTCGTAGGAGGTTAAGGCTCTCACTTTTTCTAGACAATCGGCACTTTATCTCAGCCGGGTTGTCAGCCCTGCGTGACGGCCGCCTTTACCCCAGAACAAGCGTCTGGTACTCATTTTCGTTAGAGGCTGAGTCGACCCCAGTGCCATAGTGCCGCCAGAGGGTTTGGGTAAGTTTAAAAATCCTGACCCCAACGGGACTTGAACCCTCGACCCTCCGGCTTGTAGCTCAGTGCGTCGAAGAAAAGTGTAGATACATTTTTCTGAAGAAGATTACAATCTAGTAACGTCTTCTTGTGTTCAGAGTTGTATATTTTTGTCCTGCATTCATTTTTTTCTTCCCAATCTCCTTTCTTCAATTCATTCTCCTCCAGAATTTATTAAACACTTGTATCCACGTAATCTTTGATCGAGACATTTTACTTCTTCCCTCGGGAGTCTGTTTGAATATTTTTAATTGTCTACATTTAGTTAAGTTTAATAATACATTGTCACCTTCATTCCCTGCCTGATTATAGTGTTCCTTTTTCACTTTGCATTACCTAGCTGATCTCTGTGATGGCAATAAACTTAATTTGTATTTTGATTGAGTTGAAAATTCATTCTATTATTAAGAAATACATGACATTCACTGATCCCTAAGGCTCCACAGACCATAGATAGGGAACCATTCGCCCATAGGGCTGGTTGTATAAAATACCCATCCATCCATAGTAATTCTACCCGAAGGCAGGTCCTTCACTGCAATCATAGCATTTTCATGCTATGCTTGCAGTTTTACTAGGGAATTGTAGGTGTGGTAGCTTCCCATTGCTTTCCACACCGGTGAAGGATGAGGATGATTATAATGATAAGGGTGATGATGTTGATGATGGCCATATGATTTCGGGGACCGTTTGGACCTTAAAGTTTTCCTGACATTTGTCTTACAGGTGAGGAAAAACCCCGATAAAAAGCTCACCCAGATAAACTGCCCAGACCGGGGATCGAACCCGGGCCCGCTGCGTGACAAGGCAGCACGCTACTTCGAGACCACAGCGGTGGACCGTATAAAATATAATATAACTTATGTTTTTAATAATAAAGCACTGATGACCCCTGCAAGTGCTGTGTTGTGTCATTCAAAGAGCAATCACATTATTTACATGGAAATTAAAATTTTGCTTTTAATTTACCACGAGTTCACAGAAATATTCATTTCGCTGTCAGTCGTCAGGGCTGCAAGCGCTTTTGGTCATGATAAAAGAGAGAAACATTTTTTTTTTCTCCTCATTCATTTGAAATCATAAATATATCACTTTAAGCCCTTTAACTATTTCAGACTCCAAAACATTTTGTCATGTCCTCTTATTTCATACAATCAGCAGACCATCAGTGGTTCAACACCAATATATGGTTGTTCACGATACCCTTGTTACAAAATGTCCCCACGTAATCTAATTCTTCAGTGAGTCACATTTGTGGTCACATTTTGCTGGTTCTATGATTATATTTTTTCTTGTTAATTAAATCTTATATATTCAGTTAACAAACATGGTTGCCTCTAGAGCTGTTTTTATTATGGATGTCAGCTGAACCACTACTTCCTCGGAAAGATTTTTATCGGACATGTTTCTCGATTTATTTCAATGGCTTATTCAGAGCTTCATCGGTAAAAATCGAAACATCAGGCAGATTGATTTTTAAAATTTCACTGCAGATGAAGTTTTACATCAAATAGCTCGATTAAGCTCATTAACAAACTCGGCCTTACTTTTAAAAATTGGCTTATGCCAAGTATAGTTCCAAAAAAATATTCAAAGAATTGCAACCGCTAGAACGTAAACACACACACGCACATACACACACACACACATATATATATATATATATATATATATATATATTAGGGTTTAACTTATTGGACTTTTGTGAAATAAAATATTTCCTGTGCAACGGATGGATGAACGTTTATTAAAACCATTGAAAAAGGCCTTCATTTCATTGAACTTCAAGAAAAGTTCACCTCCAAATTTATTTGTGTATCAATATTTAATATTGACTTGGGAATGGCCTTTCCTTGAAGCTCAGTGAAATGAAGGCCATTTTCAATGGTTTTAAGTAAACGTTCACCAATTCATTGCACAGGAAATATTTTATTTCAACAAACAGTCCAAAAAGTTATGACCCTGTAGGGTTATAATTCTCTAGGGTTATAACTTTTGGAATTTTGTGAAATAAAAATTATTTTCTGTGGAATGAATGCATGTAAAATATTTCCTGTGCAATGAATGGGTGAACATTTACTTAGAATCGTTGAAAAATACTTTCATTTCCCTGAACTTCAAGAATAGGTCACCCCCAAATATATTTGTATATCAATATTTAATATTAATTTGGATGTGACTTTTTTTGAAGCTTAGGGAAATGTAGACCTTTTTAAATGGTTTGAAGGAAATGTTTACCAATGCATTGCACAGGAAATATTTTATTTCACAAAAGTCCAAAAAGGTATAACCCTAATATAATATTTTTGGACTTTTATTATACTTTTTGTGATAGTTATTTACGATGTGTAATAAATAGGGTTATGAAGGTTTGTAATAGCATACAAGAATATATATTCGTGAGAACAATCTCAATATCTCCTTTCTACCAGAATTCACGCTACAATTAACTCGTTTATAAAGGAAGTATAAAGATTGTGTATCATTTTCCCTGAAACCTTTTAGAAATGTTTTGACATTTAACAGTTTTCTCAAACTATCAACTTTATAAATGCTCTTATTTTAGTTCATTTCGGATAGTTGCATGCTCCACTGTAATTTAGTACAACGAAATTTGGTTAATTGTTTGTTAGTTACAGATATTTGCACAATCAATATGCATATTTGAAGGCGCTTTGTCAATTTTTTTCAGAGCACTTTTTCGTCCACTTAAATTGTTGTCCATTTAAACAAAGGAAGTTTTTCTGGGTCACTATTAAATTAGGCTGAATATTTTTCCTGATTTTCCTCATTTATCATAAGTAATGCCACGAGTGATTTCCAAATTATCGATAAATTCACTCCTCACTTCGTGAGTCGTGAATTTATCGATAATTTGGAAATCAAGAGTGGCATTTGTTAGGACTATTTAACGAATAAAATTAAGCTGTTTACTCACAAATCATTGTTTAACTATAGCTATTTTAAAATATTTATATACTGTATTTAATGTAAACGGCGATGTTTGAAAACAAATGAGAAGCGATAGGTACGCTTCTACTGCTTCTTTTGTTTATCACTACAACCAAATCATACTATTTATTGCCAAAGGAACAAAAGGAGGAGCTTTCTTTAATATGGTAATTATAACACTGATAAATATTTCGTGAAACACGACTCTGAATGGTTGTAAAACAGAAATCATTGAAACGTGATTGGGCATTGAGTCCCATTTGGGGCATGAGTTAAATAGTCAGAGTAATTCTGATTGGATGTTTTTGTAAATGCTATTAACATTTATTCCATTTGCATTGTTAAGTAAACATACTTTTTCTTATGGTTAATATATAATAATTAGCTCTGTCGTTTTAATGACACTGATAGCCTATATACATATATATTAGGGTTGTATACAGTGTTTGAGTAATTTTTATACTTTTGCAAAACGCATTCTCTGCCTAACACAATTACGCGTACGTAACACAGCCTACTCTCCCAGCAGGCAATATTTTGGCGCCTTTACCAGACAGCATTTGAACATCAAGAACAGACCGGTTTTAAATGCACACTATGTGTGAAAACACGTCCTACCCCTTCCTTTTCAGCCTCACGTCGTATTGGCTGACATCTATTCTTTGGATGTGCATCTGCATGCGGGTACGAGCGGGGTACCGCATCACACCTGGTGAGAACTTATTTTAATAGCCCTGGTTAATGAGGACGGACTTACTGTGCCGGCTGGCTACAAGCTACGCCATTTTCTAAGTGATATAGTGGATTAATATATATATATATATATATTTATTTATTTATTTATTTTTCAATGTCACCACGTTGCCCCTACATATGTTATCGATTGGCATATAATAAGCAACTGAAGTACAGTGAAATACCTGTTACATTTTGTTCAGAGGTTTTAATCCAGGTTTTAGTTCATTACGAGCCAGAAAATATTTACACTCCGGATTCAGCGTTAAAGTCTCTCCAGAAGGACTTGTTCGTGGAATTTTCCATTCTAAAATCCATCAACTCGGCCATATAGGTAGCATGTAGAGAAACATGGATGAATTTTAGTTTTGTTATTGACACTTGATTACAATGTTTGTTGCTGCACTCCATGGGAACTGGACCACAAGTAAGTTACTTTACAAGACCAGCCATCTTTAAGCAATTGTTAACACACAAATAGAGACACTTTTTTGCCTGAACTTGGATTTGAACCCATGCACATTACTTTTAGGATTAAAGGAGACATATTTGTGCTTGTTCATCAAGTTCCCTGAATATTTCTATGGTACAGTGAATCATATAAAGTTGGAAGTCTCGTGTTAAAATCCTGGTTGAGGCAGAAATCTATCTATTTAATAATCAGTTGAGTTGGTGTTTACTTGATGAAAATCCATAACCATTAATTAAATAAAAATAAAAATTACTTGTATTTAATTTTCATATTTATTAAGATATAATTCAGTGCACCGAAACAGCTGTCACTGAATTATATCTTAATAAATATGAAAATCAAAAAAATGATCAAGTACTTCTAGCAGAGACTGAAGATGATTTGCAGAGATCAGTGTTTAAATTGCAGAATACCCTGGAAATATACAACATGAAAATATCTGAAAATAAAACCAAATCCATGGCAATCACTGGAAAGGGACTTTTGAGAGTAAAAGAACAATAAATAATAAACCAATAGAACAAGTAACACACTTTAATTATTTAGGTAATAATATATCACAGTTTCATAATCAAAAAGATGTGGAAACAAATTTAGAAAAATATAACAGACTAAATGGTGTAATTAGGAGAAATTTTGGAAAACAAATGAGGAAAGAAATCCAATTGAGATTTCATAATGCCATAGCCAAACCTGCTCTACTATACGGAAGTGAATGCTGGGCACTTCGAGCAAAAGATAAATCCCGCATTAATAGTTCACAAATGAGATTCCTCCGATCACTAACTGGAGTAACTTTAAGGGATAGAATGAAGAGTGATGAGATAAGGATGCAGTGGAATAGTAGGGGAATCGCTGAACATATACAAAATTATCAGATTAAATGGTTCCAACACGTCCAGAGAATGTCAAATTCCCTTTTACCAGAGGTGATTTACCACCTCAACCCTAAAGGCAAAAGAGACCTCGGAAGACCCTTCGACCGATGGAAAGATCAGTTTTTGTAGTCGCAGAACGGGCATCATCACCCAATACTGCATACGGAAGAAGAAGAAGAAGAAGAAATATGAAAATAAAATAAAACTAAGTTTTATTTTTATTTATTCATTAACTATCTATTTAAGCCTACAGCATGAAGGTACGGAAGGGATTCAGGCTAATAACTAAATCACAGAGTCCGATAGATTTCTTGATACAATTGAATGAACAAATTGATATCGTATGACAGTTGATGTTAACCTATAAATAAGAATGGGTAATTCAATTATTGATAAAAAGTCTAGAAATTTTAGTTTTGCACATTATAGGTAGTGGAACTCAATAATATATATTTCACAGAATCCTGTTTAACAGGTCACCGCTGTGTTAAAAATAACATTTGGTGAGCTATCGTCACGTACACAAGCTGAAATGAACAGAAGATATGCATTAACATTTTACAATGTAAAGTGCCAGATCCTTACATTCTTAGCTCGGGGGCTAAACAGTGACTTTCAGTTGATTAATACAGGGTGTTCCAAAATGATGGACAGGGTTTCAAAGTTTTTTTTAATTTCCCTTACGTGAAACTCTTCGAGTTTTCATAACATACATTATAAGTATTCGATGTTAGCACCTTTCGTTATACGGCACATTTCTAGTCGATATTCCAATTCCTCCCAAACATTGGTCAGCATATTTGGAGTAATGGATTCAACAGCAACAACAATCCTTCTTCTCAAGTCTGGAAGGTCGACGGTAAGTGGTAGTACGTACACATGATCCTTCACATACCCCACAGGAAGACATCGCAAGGTGTGAGATCGGGAGACTGTGGAGGCTATGAGAATAAAACATGTCATCCGGGCCGACGCGTTATTTGGTGTTAGTGGAAATCCTGGGCTTTTCCTTTTACAGATACATCTAGTTGTTTGTAACTGTTTATACCATCGACGGCTAATCTTATCTATCGGAGGATCAATTCCAAATTGCCGTCCGAAAGCTCGCTGGAATGCAACAAATGGAAGAAGACCTCGCAAATTGCAACACACAGAATGTTTTATGTGAAGGAGTCGCCATGTTCATAAATTTAACGCTGACAGTGTAATAATGACAAGAAACACATTACTGCAAACATGATATGGAACTTCATACTTTTTCTTTCATTTTAACAAATAATCACACGTCCAATTTCGTTTGTAAAGCTACACCAACTACTTAAATCCCCGTCCATCATTTTGGAACACGGTGTAGTTCATAAACGGGAAATTACGATAGTCATAAGCAGAGGCCGGAGTTTGGGCAAAATATAAACGTTACATGATTAGTTATCATCTAATGTGATCCCATTACAGGCCTCAGGACGCCCTTGGGGTCGTAGAAGGTTCAGCTCCCCACCTTTTTTTAGACACACGACATTATATGTCAACCGAGTATTCAGCACTATGTGACGGCCGCCTCTACCCTCAGACCAAACGACTGGTTTTAGAGACTGAGTGGAAGTCGGACCCTTGGTTTGCGGTAGAGAATTTATTTCAGTTTAAAAATACTGGCACCTCCGGGACTCGAACACTTGATCAGCCGCCTTGTGGCGTAATCCCATAACCAACTACATTACTGGGTGTCCCGGATGGTTATACAGAATGGTCGGATAGGTATATGCGGGAAGGTTGGGACCCATTTTTTTTTTTTTGCCTTTTTACAGATGTTTACTTTTGTTGCCTAATTCGAAGTACAATTATTATCTTAGTTTATATGTTAAATCTCAAATTGTAATAAATATAGGCACATCAAAGATCGAAGCAATTTCAATAAATAGATGTGTAAGACAAGGGTGTAGTTTATCTCCTGGTTTTAATTTATATATTAATGACATCATCCAAAATTGGAAAAGCAATGTTAATGTAGGTATAAAAATAATAATAATGTATAGCGCACAATGTGCAAAGATTAGTTAATCTATATTAGTTTATCTGTCCATACAGAATCCTGTCACAGATTGCCCTCTGTTTTTGCATTTTAGCACATGGTATCTCTCGCATAACATGCCGCATCGCTCGCACACGCATTCTGGTCCTGGGTCATAAAACTGTTTCGTTTTGCACAGTCTGTGATGGAAGCCGTGTACTGCTAGCCGGGTCACTAGGTGTCGTAGTTCGTATGTAGGTATAAAAATGGACCGTTTTAAAATATTAAATGTATTAATGTATGCTGACGATGTGGTTATTATTCAAGAAACTGAAAACCATTTGCAGTGCTCTTTAGATCAACTAAATCAGTTATTCCAAGAATATAATTTTAAAATATCAAAAGAAAAAACCAAAATAGTGACTTTTGAGGAAATGAATACATAAGATCAAAAATCATAATAGACAACAACCCCCTGGGACAAGTAACAAATTTTAATTATTTGGGTTGTAATTTTACTGTAAACACAAAAACTGTCAAATTTTCAAATGATGGATGGAACTATACATAGAACATTGCAGAACAAAACAAGAAGCTATAATAGATTGAAGTTTTATAAAACTTTGGCAGTTCCTGCATTACTTTATGGGAGTGAAACTTGGGTAATGACCAAAAAATTACAAAGTAGAATACAAAGCGTAGAAATGAACTTCCTTAGAAGAACAAAAGGCTGCACAAGAATGGATCGCGTAAAGAATGGAGATGTAAGTTCAGAGTTAAATATTTATCCATTGAATGGTAAAATCAAAGAATATAGAGAAAAATGGTTTAGACAATTATAAAGAATGAATATCACCAGATTACCAAAAGCAGCATTTAACTACAAGCCAAGAGGTTCAAGGAATGTAGGAAGGCCAGTGAAAAGATGGACAGAACAACTGTGGGGCGGAACAGGAAATTTGCCTAGCCCGTGAAGTGTAGAAGAAGAAGAAGAAGAAGAAGATTGTTGTTTTTATTCGTTTTGGATATTTTCTGTTATTATTTAGATATTAAAATAAATAACGAAAACATATAAAACCACAAAATATAAATTCATGATGTTTTGAAGGATGGGATTTCTGTTGTTATTCATCCACAAATATCATATTTTTAGTGTGTTCTATTCACTTAAGTGGAAACAGATGGATATTTTTTCATTATGAAAAACATTCTGAGTATGAAAGTTGAGAACTTTAAGTAAACGTTTTGTTGCTAATGTGCCAACATTGTTATGAATAAGCAATGACGTGCAGAGGTCACAGTAATTACCCCAGCTGTTTGACGGAAATGTCTATGCAGGCGGTAGCTTTGCTACCGAAAGGATTGCCCATGCAGGGTAGGTGAAAATTGATAAGCCAGTCGAGATAATGGTCATCTTTCACCGTGATAAATATAACCGTCAAGAAACGTGAACATGGGTTCAACTGGGGTAAACTTTTCTGGCGGTAAAATAGTCCCTCATTCGGTTTTCCTGGCGGAGACTACATCAGTAGCTATGATCATGCTGATATATTTTCGTTTTAGAAGCTAACTCTCGAGTCCTCAGAGGAATGTTGATAGAACAAGACATTTATATAATTGTATCCTTGAATATTGTTTAATCAGATCTACTTCTATAGTGGATTTATCATAAGTAATGCCACGAGTGATTTCCAAATTATCGATAAATTCAACACTCACGAAGAGAGGAGTGAATTTATCTAGAGAATTTGGAAATCAATAGTGGCATTTGTTAGGACTATTTAACGAATAAAATTAAGCTGCTTACTCACAAATCATTATTTAAATATAGTTATTTTAAAATATTTATATATTTAATGTAAACGGCGATGTTTGAAAACAAATGTGAAACGTTTGTTATGCTTTATTTGTTCATCACTGCAACCAGATCATATTATTTATTGCCAAATGATCGCAATATTGTAAGAATGCACCCTAGTGCAGAAAAAATGAAGCACATTAAACTGTTTATAACCAAAATATTAATTAATTTCTGATGTCCTATGATGTAAATTATATTCTTCTGGGATGTAAATACCTGGGAAATAATACGTTTAAGAAAGTGCAAACAGTGGTTTATTTTTTTGTGGTAGAATCAATTACTACGAATGTTTTTCTATTATATCCCGCAAGCATTATCTGTTTACATTAGTGCACTATATATACTATCTGGTAGCCGTATTTCCTAGGGAGTCAGTCACTGCAAAATAATGCTCTGACCTATTCAGAATGTTAAAAAGGAGGAGCTTGATTATATTATGATACAATTAAACTGATAAAATCGAGGTGAAAAACGACTGTGATTGGCTGTAAATCAAAATTTTTTGAAATGTGATTGGTCATTGACTCCCATTTTGGGCATGAGTTAAATAGACACAATATTTGGAAGAAATAGTAATTTTTAGTCACATATTTATCTCCCTGATAGAAATTGTACATCCTAAATGCATTGAAAATAACTGACTTGTTCTAAAATAAAGTATTATTGTTATTATTATCATTATATATTATTATCATTATTATTATTATTATTATTATCATTATTATTATTATTATTATTATATTAATTATTATTATTATTATTATTATCATTATTATTATTATTATTATTATTATTATTATTATTATTATTATTATTATTATTATTATTATTATTATTATTATTATTATTATTATTATTATTATTATTATTATTATTATTATTATTATTATTATTATTATTATTATTATTATTATTATTATTATTATTATTAATTATTATTATTATTATTATTATTATACCTAAATATTTTATTGGCATTTGCAACTTAGAGGAGACTTCATGATATTAAAAATGATGTAAGGGTATGTAATGGAAATATATATCGTATCATATCTAAAATGAAGATAGTTTTGTGAAATGTAATACCTGATGAGGATGGATGAGTACAGTACTCTTTTTTTTTCAGGAATTCAAATTTGTTGTCATTAGATTTAATTTTACCGGTGGTTTTAAATCTGGTATCGGTTACATTTACTGCACTCGCTAAATACTATAACAAGCTGGTTCATTAAGCATTTTCTGTGCAACATGTCTCTCTTAATGAACGCTAGAGGGCAGGTTTTGAAACTTTGTTAATTTGTAAACTCGTCTCAGGAATAAGAGGATTATATAAAAACTTCAAATCCAACTTAAATCGATGTTAACATATTAATTAATAACAATGATGACGATAATAATAATAACAACAACAATAATAATAATAATAATAAAAATAATAATAATAAGTGTAATGACAATTTCATTAATATTATAGGCTAAAAATCACAATAATAGCACAATAATAATGATGATAATAATAGTGACTAATAATAATAATAATAATAATAATAATAATAATAATAATAATAATGTAGCAGGTTTGACCGGGCTCGTGTTCACTTAGTTTCGACGAAATTAATACACGTAGATTTCGATAAAATTGTCGTAAGTAATGCCACGAGTGATTTCCAAATTATCTACAGAATTTGGAAATCAAGAGTGGCATTTGTTAGGACTATTCAACGAATAAAATTAAGCTGTTCCCTCACAAATCATTATTTAACTATAGTTATTTTAAAATATTTATACATCTAATGTAAACGGCGTTGTTTGAAAACAAATGACAAACGATTGGTACGCTTCATTTGCTTCTTTTGTTCATCACTGCAACAAGATCATACTATTTATTGCCAAAGAATCGCAATGTTATAAGAATGCAACCTAGTCGTAAAATTTATAACCAACGTTATAGATATTAATTAATTTCTGATGTCCTATGATATAAATGTCAATTATATTTTTCTGCAACGTCATTTCCTGGAAAATAATTCGTTTAAAAAAGTGCAAACAGTTGTTACTTTTTTTGTGGTATAATCAATTGTTACAAATGTTTTTATATTATCTCTCGCATGCGCTTATAAAATCTGGTAGTCGTATTTCTTGGGAGTCCAGTCACTGCAGGTTAGTATGACCTATTCAGAATGTTAAAAAGGAGGTGCTTTCTTTATTTATGATAAACTTTATTTGGTAAATTCTAGGCGAAATACGACTGTGATTGGTTGTAAATAAAAAATCATTGAAATGTGATTGGTCATTGACTCCCATTTGGGGCATGAGTTAAATAGTCATAAGTAATGCCACGAGTGATTTTCAATTTATCTGGAGGATTTGGAAATCAACAGTGGCATTTGTTAGGATTGTTTAATGAATAAATTGAATCTGCTTACAAGAGCCATTATTTAAATATAGTTACCGGTATTTTAAAATATTTACATATTTAATGTAAAAGGCGATGTTTGAAAACAAATGAGAAATGTGAGGATATGTATATTCACTGCAACTTGATCTTATTATTTATATTTATTTATATCCTGCACGGTTTGTGCGCATTTCTCCTTTATTATTATTGTCAAATACGATCGCATGAGTTTAAGAATGCACCCTAGTGGAGAAATAATGAAACACATCAAACTGTATATTATATGAACATTATAGGTTATTAATTAATTGTTTAGTAAACAACTCGGTAAAATCAAGGAATTTGTTCATTATTTGCAATATTCAAAGTATTTGTAGGAGAAAAATAATGATCTGAGCTGTTCAGAATATTAAAAAAGGAGAAGCTTTCTTTAACACAAAAGCAGGAACTGATAAAGATAAATCGATAATGAGCGAGGTGAAACACGATTGTCATTGGTTGTAAAACAAAATTCATTTTCAGGCTCGTAAAAAATCCTTAAGCCTAAATGAAAAGGCCTCTAAGCAAAATTTACCGAAATTTCCCGTCCTAGTACTACCTTGGTTTCCTAGATGTCAGTATGAGGCGGAACGCTGACCACATACCACTCAAAATGACATATATACGAAAACAAGTGTAACTAAATTAATATGGTTCAAATTCTTCCCTGTAGGGGGAGAGCGCCTAAAATCTCTGTAAAGGGAAAACATGGGCTTACAAAAATACTTATTTATTTATTTTAGATAAAGCCTGAAAAGTTTTTAAACAAAAAATGACAATCTCCAGCAATGTATGTTTCTTGTTACCATTTCACTGCAATAACAAGTGGTATCGTGGAATGAGGGCCGTTTAAACATTGTCTCAAATAATATTAACAAACTTTTTTTCTAAATTTGTCTATCAAGTTAGTTGACAGCTCTTAAAACTATGTGAATTCCGAAATGACTTCGTAGAGAACAGTTAGTGTTAATGTGTCAGATATGTAGCACGTTCTGTGGACTGTAATTAAACAGTTTTTGATATTTTTAAAACATGTATTTATATTGATGATACCATATATAATTTAAAATACCTTCTTAAGTAAAATCCGTCGTCCTCAACTTTTAAAATATGTAATCTTTATGCCTGTAGGCCTTTCAGGACAGCCGTCCCATCTTCAGCATTTCATTCTTCACTACAGCATCCAGTATGATGTTTGATGCTGCTGGTCCTAATGTGGCTTTGTCGTGACTAAAGCTTCTTCCTGACGATATCGTATAGTGGGTTGTTTAGTCTGGGAGTGCTTTCATTTATTAAAAGTTTGTTGTCTATTTCCATGATAATTTCCAGGTCTTCCAATATGTTGATTATTGGAAATTATCAAGGAAATAGACAACAAGCTTTTAATAAATGAAAGCACTCCCAGACTAAACAACCCACTATACGATATCGTCAGGAAGAAGCTTTAGTCACGACAAAACCACATTAGGACCAGCAGCATCAAACTGGATGCTGTAGAGAAGAATGAACTGCTGAAGATGGGACGGATGTCCTGAAAGGCCTACAGGCATAAAGATTACATATTTTAAAAGTTGAGGACGACGGATTTTACCTAAGAAGGTATTTTAACTTATTTTATTTTATGACTCTCCGCCTCTACGGTTTTAACAATGAATTTTATTAGTACTGATCATATATAAATTGGCATACATTTTTTGGACTCACATTTCAAAATAAGAAATAAGATCATAGACACCTTACTTTTTGCAGATGACCGAGTTCTAATATCTAGCTACAGAAATCACTTTTCACTTAAATAACATTATACAGAATTCTAATTTCAAAATATCAATAAGTAAAACGAAAAATCTTAGCTTTTAACGGATTAGGTACCGTAAGGGGTTAATATAATTCTGGAGGGGAAACCCATTGAACAAGTGAACCATTTTAAATACCTAGGTTATGAAATTTCCTATTTTAAAAATGAAGATCGTTTAAAAAAAATAATAAATTTACTTATATATGTGGCACAATTAAAATAATATTTAAAAACACAAAAAAAGGAAACAAAACTAAAATTTTATAAAGCAGTGGCAGTCCCCTTACTATTGTATGACAGTGAATTTTGGGTTTTAACTAAAATAGAAGCGAAAACCATAGAAGCAACTGAAATGAGATTTCTGAGAAGTGTGGCTGGTTGCAAACTTGTAGATAAAAGAAGAAGTGAAGATATTAGAAATGAACTAAATATTTTTAAACGCTTAGATAAAATAAAATAATCCAGAAAATACTGGAAAGAACATGTTTCGAAGAATTGAAACATTATCGCATTCCAAAAATTATAATTAATTACAAACCAAAATGAGACAGGAATGTTGGTAGACCGAAAAAGAGATGGATTCAACTTTTTGAATGAGAATCTATCAGACCGGAACAAGCCACATGGGCTTAATCCATGATTGTTGTTGATGATGATGATGATGAAAAAGGGTATGAACAAATAATCTACTAATCATCATTTGGTACTCTAAAAACGATAAAATACAATACAAGGGGAAAAAAATCACATGAACTTATATAATAAAGAATCCAGAGGGAAAATGCACATTTGTCAATGACTCTACTGTGCAGATCACATTGTTTCTTACGTACTGTTTCTCATTGTCAGTGTAAAGCAGTTGTTCATACTATCGACCACCATGAACAGGAACAGCTCTACTATTTGAATTTGTTTAGTACCTAATTCAAGTGATGATTATTTATTAATTTTTTTAAATATTTCATCGTAATCCATTAAAATTCAGTTTATTAAACCCAAATGGCATACGTCACAATTGTATAACTATCAATTCTTCTTCTTCTTCTTCTTCTTCTTCTTCTTCCTTCCAAGTATTAGGCCAAGGCCTGTTACGATCCTATAGAAAATTTTCCCTCCAGCATTTGAGGGAAATTCTCGTATAAGACTTGAAAGCATAATAATAGTCCCTTCGATTGGTTGCTGGCCAAAGGAAGGCAAGACCAGTGATGGGGCTGCCATCTTATAGCCTCTGGTCAAGCTTTTCTGGAGAAGAAAAGAAAATAAAGGAAAGAAGAAATGGAAGAAAGGAAAGAATCCCTAGCCCTCGGATGCCCTAATAGCGTCGGTGTCAAAAAAATAAGAGTTAACCAAGAGAGGTTAGATAGTAAAGTTAAAAGAGTGCAAAACACAAGTAAGTGGAAGAAATGTTTTGCACAGCTTGGGCACCTTGTGGTCGCCATCCACATATCCCCTAGATGAGGACCCCTGAGGGTATCTTTGGGTTTTTACAGCTGCTGACGTCTTCCCGTGCCAAATCTCCAAGGCCTACGATCTTGGGCATCTTCAGTGCTTAGCCCTATTGCTTGCATTACTATCTTCATGCTTTCCTTCCATGTTAATTTTGGTCTCCCTTTTTTCTTCTTTCTGTTGCCATTGATATAGTAGTTTCGGCCATCACTCATCTTCAATTTTTAAAATATGTCCTCACCATTTTAATTCATTCTCCTCAATTCATTCAATTATGCTTTCTTTTGCTTCCATTATGTTTCTAATTTCCTTATTTGTGACATGTTCTAATTTTGACTTTCTGGCACTTCTGCGTAAATGATTCATTTCTAGAGCTAAAAGACCAAACAATTGTATAACTCTTCATTAAATTATTATTCTGTAATAATTCAACATGTGTTGATTACGTCAAAACTCTCAGCCAGCATCCATTAACGAGGTATGATAGAATTCTGTTGCTCAATAAATAATAATCTTCTTCTTCTTCTTCTTCTTCTACTACAAGGTCTAGGCTATGCAGCCTGTTCCGGCGAAGTTAAAAGTGGAGTCCATCTTCTACGTGGTCGGCCAACATCTCTTGTTCCTCTGGGATTATACAGGAAGGTTCTTTTTGGTATTCTTTTGTTGTTCATTCTCATTAAGTGTTCTGTCCATTCTTATTATTTTCGCTGATTTTATCTTCAATTTTATATATATTTAATTCTTCCCGTATAGTTTCATTCCTTATTCTATCCGCCCTTGTGCATCTTTTCACATTACGTAAAAACAGCATTTCCGCAGTCTGTATCCTGCTTCTATCCCTTGATTTCATTATCCAATTTTCTCTTCCATACAACAACAAAGGAAGAGCCATTGTTTTATATAATTTAAGTTTCGTATCTTTCCTTGTTTTCCGACCTAAGGTTCTTTTTATGGTTCCACAAATAGCCTGAAATTTATTTACTTTATTTTCTATATCTTTATTTTCTCTATAAGTTATATCACATCCTAAATATTGGAAATGTGATACTTGTTCTATTATTTGATTATACAGTACAATTTTTGATCTAATTCCATATTTACCAATAAATGCCATTACTTTTGACTTATTTATTGATATAATAATAATAATAATAATAATATTTTACATAATGTTAATTTTAGGGCTACCTCATATGATTGTCCAAATTGTCTACGTATTTAACATTTCATAAGCATTACCAATATAAATGTAAGTACAAACTTTAAAGATAATTTTTATGCAATTTGGTGATATTTTCTCTGATTGAATCCATTTTATACAGTTCTATGTCATCTGCAATATTGCATAGAATCAAAATAAATTCGAAATACGCGAAATCGTCTGTAACTGAAGCCTCTTCTATTTATAATTTTTCCTCATTATCAAATATTAATTAAATTACCTAGCTGAAATGCAATATATGTAACCGAGGATTATGAAAAATACTGTATAGTGTATTATTTATTAATTATCATAGAAACGTGAATATAAAAATCAATCCAACTTTTCCTTAAAACTTATTCTAAGATCTGCAAACACCTGACTTAGAGCTTCTGAAATAAATACAAGGAGAGGAAATATACTCGTATA
This sequence comes from Diploptera punctata, assembly GCA_030220185.1. Classification (NCBI taxonomy): domain Eukaryota; kingdom Metazoa; phylum Arthropoda; class Insecta; order Blattodea; family Blaberidae; genus Diploptera; species Diploptera punctata. The sequence continues at coordinate 596,344 of JASPKZ010007270.1, forward strand.
ATCATGCATTTTGCAAGTTTGTAAAAAAAATAAGAGTTTAACATACATTAGTGCTGGCGATTATTATTATTTTTATTAATATTTTTGCCTGTAGAATGGGAAAGAAGAACTCACAATAGATACTACCCCAGTATAAGTACACATTTTATAGTGGTAGTAGCAATAGGAGTAGTATTGCTATTATTGCTATTAGTATTACTATAATAATTATTATGACTGTTATTATTATTATTATTATTATTATTATTATTATTATTATTATTATTATTATTATTATTATTATTATTATTATTATTATTATTATTATTATTATTACAGACTATCAAAGAAATTAAGCAAAATATTATGTGATCAGGAATTGCATTATGGATGTTGCCTGGAGGTTAGTTAGAGTCCACTTAGTTTAAATTGTAGCAGATTGTTAATTAGGATGTGAAATTAGCTATCATGACAACTAATAACATTATATCAGGCAACTAAGCGAATTCACGCCCACTGTGTTGCATTTGTCATCAGATGATATCAAAGTGCATGAATATTCTTTCAAAGTGTCTTAGGTAATCAGTAGCTACTATGAACCCGAAAAATAATTAAGTCGCTTATATGCTCTCTCCTTACGTCCTTAACTTGAGCAAACAGTTTTAATAATGTACTACATAATTCACATCAAACAAATCAATTTTAATATCATCGAATTTCAATCTTGGCCTACCTACTGGGCACTTTCCCTCTGATTTCCTTACATGAAATTTCTATGGTCCTCTTAATTTCCTAATCTGTCATAAATCTTACCCTTTGCTAGGAGGAGAGTCAGAGAAGGAGGAAGAAGCCAAAATCTTTGCTGTTTACGAGATTAAATTATTTTTATTACATGCTCGTTTCCAAAATGACCATTTATCTCACTGTTAAATAGTTACTATAATTCATCATTGTTCGGTCCAAAATCGTTACTAACCTCTCCATTTTCAAATAATCAATTTCTTCTCCCTCTTTTAATGTAAAAGTTTCATGTTTCGTATCCATAAAATATAATGGGAAGGACCACAATTTTATGTCAGGTAATAATCCCTAAGTTCGCCATAATAAGCAAAATTTATTTTCAACTAGGTTTTTTTTTCGTCCAAACCCGGCCAAAGGCCGGTCGCAAGTACGATGTCAATTCGAGCTTTGTTGGCTCCAATTGATAGCATGATAAATGAAACAATATGCCAGAGCCATAGGTCGACGTGTTGTCTCATGTGGACGCGCAAATACTTATATAATATGAAGACAATATTCGTGAGTATGTCCGACGTGTTGGCTCAGGTGATAGCATAATAAAATGAAGCTATATACCAGAACATATCCGACGTGTTGACTTATGTGGCAGAATGCCTATATGAAAACAATATTCGATAGTATGTCCGACGTGTTGGCTCAGTTGTTAGCTTGATAACATGAAGCAATATACCAGAGTATATCCGACGTGTTGACTCAAGTGACAGAATGCTAATATGAAGACAATATTCGAGAGTATATCCGACGTGTTGGATCAGGTGATAGCAAGTTCATATGAAGAAAATATTCGAGATACATGTCCGAACATTGGCTAACGTCAGAGACTGCTAATACGAAGACAATATTCGAGAGTATATCCGACGTGTTGGATCAGGTGATAGCATGTTCATATGAAGAAAATATTCGAGATACATGTCCGAACATTGGCTAACGTCAGAGACTGCTAATACGAAGACAATATTCAAGAGTATGTCCAATGTGTTGGCCCGGGTGGTTCCATGCAAATATGAAGTAACATTCTAGAGTATGTCCGACTTAATGTTTCATGTTATAACATGCAAATATGAAGTAATATTCGAGAAAATATGTTTTGCTAAACCTCTTGTTAGAAGTTGGTAAGGATAGGCTTTACTTTGATATATTTCACTACATGAAGGTATTTGTTATTCTCTAGTGTGAAGCATATAGTTTTGGAGTCAGGGCAAACACAACTAACGTAATATGTCTACTACCTCGACATGAATGATACTAGCAATTTATATATCTGTTCAAATTTCTGAGATACCTGCAACAAATCGATACAGACACATTTAATTTAAATAATAAATTTTATAAAAATATCTGGAGACGATCTTTGGACAACTGCGAACATACGAACATCTAACTTATTATTAATTTAGCATTTGTTAAAGAATTAGGAAAGTCAAGGGTCCCTGCGATACAAAAATACACTACAAGAACAAAAATCATGGCACACACTTATTGTTAGCACTTCTCTATGACGCACACTCACGCTATCAACTTTTAAATATAATTTATTCACGAGTTCCAGAAAAAGGGCGATTTTTATTTTATTTTAACCTTAGTTAGATTTATTTTTCTTCTCCTCCATAAACATTTCCTACGCCGCTCGGGTCATGAAGTGGTATAACTCCGGGATATGGATTTTAAACTTTGGATCATGTATATACGTTTTTGGCCACACAAGGACAAGAACGGCCTCTTGGAATGAGTGATCGGCTAAATCTGTATTCTAACCCGATAAAACACAACACGAAGACTTCTTCTTCTTCTTCTTCTTCTTCTTCTTCTTCACTTCCTGGTTTAGGCAAGAGTTGCCTGTTCCGTCTTCACTAATAGATCTAAGACCATCTCTTCCGAGGACGTCCGACATATCTTCTTCCTCTTGGAAATTAATGGAAGATTTTATTTGATAATCTACTTTCTACATGTTCTTTCCACTGTATCTTGTTAAATATATTTTCTTTTATGGAGTAGATCTACAGTTCTTCGCGGATATCCTCGTTTATTATCTGGTCCATTCCAGTGCAGCCTTTTACTATTCTTAAAAATTTCATCTCGGCTGCTTGGATTTTACTTTCTTGTTTGGTAGTGGTAATCCAAGATTCACTCCCATACAAAAGGACTGGGACAGCCACTGTTTTATAAAATTTTAATTTTGTTTGTTTATGGGCTTTATTATTCAAAACACGAAGACCAAACACACAATTTACTCACACATTCATACTAAACATGGCCAAAAAAAGATAGTGATGATTGTTATGGTCAGAAGATGTTCAGGGACCTACGGGTAAGAAGACACCTGATATTTATCTTGCAGATGAAGAAAAAAACCAAGAAACTTGCAGTGAACGGGAATCTAACCCGGGTCTACTGCGTTCCTACCTCGAGACCACAGCAATGGACGGCAATGATTGGAGAGGTTTTATATTTGCGTTTCATGGGTCGCAAAATGACAAAATCGGTTATATTTTTTACAAAACAAATAGATTTGATCGCAGATACCATTATATAGTGCTGGGATGTAACTTTAAGCTCAGAGTTTTCTAATAGCCTATATAGATAAAAATTCACTGTGATATTGAGTAGTGAGAATATGTTAAATCTCTCTTGTATTACGTAGTAATCATGAGGTCATATCAAGAGCATCTTTTAATATTATTCGCTCAATTCTTATATTGAACGATATTGTTGTCGTAAATTCACCCAAATCTTCATCCCTTAAAGAGTGTTAAATATCTGTTGTAATGAAGTACTATATTCATGCACAGGCTTGAAGCGAATGGAATATATCATAGCAGATTGCGCTAGGCTGTTGAAGAAGCACATATTAACCTGTTAAATTTAGGGTTTTTAGGTACAACATTCAGTACAAAAAAATCAGGAAAATTTTGATAAAATAAGCCCAAAGAGAAGTAAAAAAAGGTGTTTTTTTATACCCCGTAAATGCTATTTATTATACAATAGAAGTCTAAAAAATTGAAATATTAGTATTTTTAAAGCAAACGAATTTATTAATATAATTGGATTGCACTGTGTGTTTCAGAATAAGTATTACAGACTTCCAGGGGTTGTACAGGGGACTTAGTAGATAAAGTTTTGATGAGGAACCCATGTCCCGAATCGCACTAGTTCAATGTAAAATAGGTTTGAAGATCGAAACACATGGGCTGATATCGTGTGTCTTGTGTTTCAGAATAAGTATTACACACTACTAAGGGTTGAAATATAAGTGTGGTTCCACGTGGCGACCCTGTTGTTCGTTGCATGAAGTGTACCTGCGACGCGTGTTTTCTAACACACGCCCCACAAGACTTGGTGTGTGCTCAATAATTTCTGCTGCCGCGAGAATTCGTGGAAGAGGATCATTTCTCCGACTCGACAGGTGTAGTACAACCACTATAAGTCTGTAATACTTATTCTGAAACACAAGATAAACGATATCAACCCATTGTGTTTCGATCTTCAAACTTATTTTAAATTGAAATGGTACGTCTCCGGACATGGGATCCTTATCAAAACTGCATCTGCTAAGTCCCCTTTACAACTCCTATATGTCTGTAATACTTATTCTGCTGATAGAGGAGGGGTGTAGTGGAAGCACTTTACTAATCGCCAATATATTGTTTTCTCCGCCCGCTACATTCGCCAGTTATGACTTCCCAATACGCCACTGCTTATTTGATTTCTTGCACACGAAAAGTCTATGTAGTACTAGCTAATACCCGGCGTGCGCTGCTACGCCTAAATAAATAAAAATTAATGCGCTTTTATGTTTAGTTGAATAAGCAATAGAAAAATAATGATAAATTAATAAGTTTTAGATACCACTTGCTGATTACCCGGCGTTGCCCGGGAATCTACTTATCCCAATCTTCTTGACATAAATGAGCTGAAATACGAAAATTAATGTGTTTTATGTTTAGTTAAATAAGTAAGAGGAAAAATTCACATCGTAATTATTTTTAGATACCCCGTGCTGTTTACCCGGCGTTGTCCGAAAATCTACTCATCCGATCTTCTTTGCATAAATGAGCTGAAAGAGAAAAAATAATGTACTTCTTACGATTAGTTGAATAAGTAAAATAAAAAATAATTATAAATATATATATATATATATATCGTAATTATTTTAAGATTACCCGTACTGATTACCATGTGTTGCCCGGGAATCTACTTATCTCGATCTTCTAGGCATGTGTGAGTTATCCGTGAAGTGCTGCTATGCTTGCACAGGAATCTACGTATTGTTCTTGATCTTCTTGGCATCAATGAAAGACAGAATAAGGTTATTGTGAGTTATCCGTAAGAGAAAAACATGCTGTCGCGGACTTATTTGCAGGGCTTTTTGAGATGTTCAATTCTGTGTACTTTCATTTTGTGTATTTGTTATGGTTTACGCAGTGTAAGGCATTTAAGCGTCTAAATATCTACTTTTTTCACGTTTTCCACTACAAATGGCGATTTTTAATGGTGTAGGAGTCGAGTATCTCAACTCTCTTATACCTTATGCTCATCCCCGGAATCCCCTGAACATTTTACAAAAAGCCCCATCACAATCAGATCAGCGGTATGGCCGCGCATAAAGTACGAACAAACAAACAAACAAACCAACAAACAAATAAACATTCATTTTTATAATATAATAGATTAGTTAACGTGGACATGTTGCTGAGAAAGAGCTCATTTCTATCTTTATAACTGTGGATGATCAATATTTTAGTTGCTAGTATTCTCGAGTTATTGTAACTCATTTATTAGAAACGGACATGGGTTTATTGCAAACGGACATGTCATTATTAAACTAAAGAGTGATTAGGTAAACATGGTATCATAAAAAAGGAAAATATGTTTCTATATATGTATCTCTGTCCACCGCTGTGGTCTCGAGGTAGCGTGCTGCCTGGTCACGCAGCGGGCCCGGGTTCGATCCCCAGTCGTGGCAGTTTTTCTGGGTGAGGTTTTTATCGGGGTTTTTCCTCACCTGTAAGACAAATATCAGGAAAACTTTAAGGCCCAAACGGTCCCCGAAATCATATGACCATCATCATCATCCTTATCATTATCACCACCATAATAATCATCCTTCACCGGTGTGGAAAGCAACGGGAAGCTACCACACCTACAATTCCCTAGTAAAGCTGCAAGCATAGCATGAAAATGCTATGATTGCAGTGAAGGACCTGCCTTCGGGCAGAATTACTATGGATGGATATGTATCTCTATGTATTACATGGACTTCAAATGTTTAAACTTTAAGTTATATCCATCCAGTAATTCTGCCCGAGGTCAGGTCCTTCACTGCATTTTCATGCTATGCTTGCAGCTTTACTAGGGAATTGTAGGTGTGGTAGCTTCCCGTTGCTTTCCACACCGGTGAAGGATGATGATGATATGATTTCGTGGACCGTTTGGGCCTTAAACGTTTCCTGGCATTTGTAGAGGTGAGGAAAACCCCCGATAAAAACCTCACCCAGAAAAACTGCCCCGACCGAGGATCGAACCCGGGCCCGCTGCGTGACAAGGCAGCACGCTACCTCGAGACCACAGCTGTGGACTTAAGTTATATAAGTTAAGATTTGTACATAGTTTATCATAAGTAATGTCTCGAGTGATTTGCAAATCAAGAGTGGCATGTATTAGTACTATTTAACGAATAAAATTAAGATGTTTACTCAAAAATCATTATTTAAATATAGTTACCGGTATTTTAAAGTATTTATATATTTAATGTAAACTGTGTTTGGAAACGAATCAGAAATGCGTGATTATGTTTCATTTCTTTATTGACTGCAACTTGATCATATTATTTATTGCCAAATAGGATCGCAATATCGTAAGAATGCACCTTAGTGGAGAAAAATGAAACACATCAAACTATATATTTTATCCAACATTATAGCTTATTAATTAATTTTTAATTGACAATTCAGTGAAATAATTATTTAAAAAACACAATTATTGAACACACAATTATCAAATGTGTAGTTCGAAGGGAACTCTTTATTATTTGCTACATTCAATGTATTTGTTAGAGAACCAGTCGCTGCAAAATAATGCTCTAAACTGTTCAGAATATTAAAAAAGGAGGCGCTTTCTTTATCACAAAAGCAGGAGCTGGTAAAGAGAATTCGATGAAGTGCAAAGTGAAACACGACTGTCATTAGTTGTAAAACAAAATTCATTGAAACGTGATTGGTCATTGACTCCCATTTGGGGCATGAGTTAAATAGTCGCATTAATGCGTTTTCTATAGACCTATTTATATTTTCTGTGACTACTATTTAGTTGAATGTTGTTTCCAATAATTAATTATTCTTAGTATTACAGGTTAAGAAGCATTAAATTAATATTCTCACATTACCTTAGATTTTGTTCTTAAGCGAGGAGTTGCCAGTTAATTAGGTTAGGAGTTTAAGGGTAAGAGTGCGAGATATCTGGCGATATTTCCGATTGGCAATAATATATCTGCCACCTTACTTACTTACTCACTGGCACTCTCGAACCCATAGGATCTTGGTCGCGCGAACATAAGCGCTCCATACATCCCTATCCTGAGTTAATGCTTTGCAATAATTCCCTGTATAATCTACTTCCCACAAATCATAGTTTATGTTATTCTCCCACCTCATTTTTGGTCTACCAACTGGGCGATTTCCCTGTGGTTTTCCTACAAGAAGCTTCCATGCACGTCTTTCATTCCCCATTCGTGCCACAAGTCCTGCCCTTCACATGTCCTGTCCTTCGAGACTTAACTGTTTTCATTATATCTGGTTTCCTATAAAGACCATGTAGTTCATTGCTATGAAGTCTTCTCCATTCAACTGTCTGTTCATCTCTCTTTGGTCCATCCTTTTTTTTGTTAGAAATGAACACGAAATTTCCACGTTTCCCCTGTCTGTTTGTTTCATTTTGTCTACAACCTAATTTAAAACAAGTATCTTAACATTTTTGCCCCCAAGATACACGAGCATCACAGAGCTTCATAAAGATTCCTCAAATTGCGACTTCACACGTTCATCATATAAATACTATTTACAAATACCACTCAAATAATTTTAATTATATAGTGTACATAGGAGTGCTGTCCACAGAAACATATTTGCTAGATTTCACCCTCATTGTTGGCTCCTGCACAAGAGATGTGTGTCATTTAGAGTAACGTAACTCGTTCCGCTCTGTCTAATTTCCAACTCTCGTTTTGAACGGCAGGGTGATTTACGATGCCCAACTTATGCTCCTCATTTCTCTCTAATTTATGACGTCAGCAGGCAGAAGACTAACGCCGCCAAATAGGCAAATGTTAAGTGACTTAATCCCACAGAGATATCATCACATATTTAGTTAAAAAGAAGCCACATCTGCTTCCAGAATGCAGCACATTTGCCGTATGTAGCCTTCGTCACTACTCAGTCAGTCCAGCGTGGAAGCGTCTGATAGCCCAGCATATGATTTTAGTTTATTTTGTGTAAATTCCTGGATTATATTTATCCGATATTTTGAGTAATAGAAGTGTACTGAGAGTTATGAATTAGCGTTCGCAGAATAATTTGAATATTTGCATAGAGAAGATTTCTGAAATTACCGTAAATCCAAAATACAGAAATATACGAAATTGAGATGATCGGTTAAAGAACAGATAATAGAAAAAATTACACGCCTAGCGACTTGATTCAGATGGTAACATTCAATACCAGTCCCGGCCGACCTGACTAGTAATTCGTGCGTTTCAACATTTGTTAAGATAAACCATGTAATTTTGTTAACAGATATATTTCATTTTTACTCAGTTTTTCATATTTACTTCTTATTTTAAAGAGTCCTTTAACGTCTAGATGATGTAGTGTGTAATTATTTTATTTATTCATTTATATATATATTATTGAATGATGAATAAATGAAGGAGTTCTGGTATTGAAATTACAACCCACCATTTGTCTTGCCGACTGCGGAAATCGAGGAACAATCTCACTCAGTCAGATTGATGAGCACCGGGATTTGATGTCAGGACCTCCCGAATGTGAATTTAAAACGCTACACCTTGAACCAACTCGTCAGTGACTTTTCGTTCATCGCAATTTGAAAATATAATTCAACTAGTTTTCACAACAAATAAATACACAACACCTGTACACAGATTCACACAACATAAGCTTAGTATAGTGATAGAGACGACATATAACACCTCAAAATAAAACCTAAATGAAAACTTCGTGCAGATATCTGGGTTATAATCAAATGTATTTCCCTATTCTCAGTTGTCACCTGGTGCAACCATCAGTTTACATTACACTTGATAAAAACTATGGAGTGTAGATGTAAGGTTACTCTGTGAAACACATGGTGTGCGGGAATATTGAAGTGTGTGTTAATCACACGTGTAGAATGGCTGCCGTAAATAGTTAAAGATTTCCAAGAATTACTTCAAACGACAAGCACATCACAAGCACAAATACCCATATCTGAGATGTTTCTGATGGTAGTGACTGATTGAAAGCAACGCAGTAACATTTTAGTAATCATCATCATCATAGTACATTCACGAATTTAGGCCATTTGTTGACCTGTTTCGGCCTCAAGAGAAACACCATCCAGAAGTCTTTTGAGTGGACGTCCTGGTCTTCTTCTTCCTGCAGGTTGATATCTTAACATTAGTTTGGGTATTCTGTGATCTTCCATTCGATGAACATGTTGTATCCATCTTGACTTATAATCAGAAATTTTGTTTTCTAAAGATTCCATGTGTAATTCTTCTAAGATGTCTTCATTTTTTTTTTGTGATCTAGTAGTGTGGTATCCTGCAGTCCTCCGAAGATATCTCATTTCAGCAGATCTAAGTCTCTGTATATCCTTCTGTTTCAACGTCCATACTTCGCTACCATACAAAAGAGTTGGAAGAGCCAGTGTTTTATACACTTTCAGTCTTGAATGCTTTTGGACTAACTGTGGCTTGAAGATAGAATTTATCAACCCTAAAATTCTTAAAAATTTAGATATTTTTGCATTTACATCCTTTTCTTCTTCATATGAGATATTGCATCCTAGATATGTAAAATTATTCACCTGCTCCAAAATTTTATTGTCCAGTACAATTTTACTTCTGACAGGATCTACACCTTGAAATGCCATAATTTTTGTTTTTTCTGTAGATATCTTTAATCCATATTCTTCTGTAATTTTGTTAAGTTCATACAGACCTTTCTGTAGATTATCTTCGGAATTTGCTATTATTATTTGGTCATCTGCAAACAGTAGGGTGTTTAATTTTCTATTTTCTGATAGATTTTAGTAATAGTAATAATAATAATAATAATAATAATAATAATAATAAGTTTAATAACCACAATGATAATAATTAATAAAAATAATATAATCAATAATAGTAATAGTACTTTCACCTTTTTGAATGTTCAATATTTTGGTATCTGCTGCTTAGAATAAAAAATTTAAAAAGCGCACCGGTACACGTTCACCGAGAAAGTAAATAGCAGAAGTCGGAAACACTTGCCACAAAATCACTTTTCTACTACTATAGAGTGTAAATTGTATTACATGCAAACTTGAATCGCCTTATGATTGATATGTTACATTATATGTCCGCAAAATCAATATATATATATATATATATATATATATATATATATCCATAGTAATTCTGCCCGAGGGCAGGTCTTTCACTGCAATCATAGCATTTTCATTCTATGCTTTGCAGCTTTACTAGGGAATTGTAGGTGTGGTAGCTTCCCGTTGCTTTCCACACCGGTGAAAGATGATAATGATAAAGATGATGATGATGATGGCCATATGATTTCGGAGACCATTTGGGCCTTAAAGTTTTCCTGACATTTGTCTTACAGGTGGGGAAAAACCCCGATAAAAACCTCACCCAGAAAAACTGCCCCGACCGGGGATCGAACCCGGGCCCGCTGCGTGGCAAGGCAGCACGCTACCTCGAGACCACAGCGGTGACACACACACACATATTTAATATATTTAATTAACAATATGGATCATAATTGCTTCAAACTAAGTGGTTGAATTATGTAAAGGCCACATTACTTATTTTCCTTTCGGACATATTAGTTAGTACCTTAAATATTCTTAAATTGAATTTAAGTGAGTTACAAAATATTCTGATTATTGCGTTCACTGCATAACAGTGTTGTGAAGTGAATAGAGTAATTTGCTTTGTTCATTCAGTTGGATTATGAAACATCATCTAAGTTTTGGAGCTTATATTAAATAATGAAGAACAAAATATAAAATTATAATTAACATATTGTGTGCGCAATGCCGTGTGAGTGAAACCATTTTTCTCTTCTTTCGACTACCCTTTATCGACAGTTCCTGTATATTACAATTTCTGTTACATCTTCCAAAACAGACTCTGAAGATCAAGAATTCAGGATGTTTTGCACAAGTGATATCCGACAAACTGTAAAATGTCTCAATAGCTTGCGATTAGTAACCTTTTCGAATCAACTCCTGTCACTTAACTGCAAATTATACAGCTGCTTTTACTAAAGGTGAGAGTGTGGCCGTCGAGTTGTCACGGGCAGAATTCAGATCAGATCAAGAGAGGTAGATCTCTTTAGCATTGGATGACAATCTATCAAGGAGAAGCAAGTTGAAAATAAAATGCATTCCTCCCGAATGGGGGTTATGTAATGGGCTGGTTACCCATTCAGTTAAAAAAAATAACTCAGGATTAACCAGACAGTATTCAAATAGGACAAAGCAATTATAAAGGACAATGACTTGGAATCAAAAATATATTATATATAGGAACTTGGAATATAAGAGGAATTGTAGGTAATGAAAAATTAGAAACAACAAGACGATAATACTGTAGCAATAACAGGAATGAATAAGAAACTGACAGGAACAAATTACTTGAATAAGTATATATTAAATTTACAAGTAATCCAAAAAACGCAACGAGCAATAATTGATGTACGTATCTTCGTAGATGCAAAATGGACAATTATGTGCATATAAATGAAAGAATAGAAATTACTACAGTTAAATTTGATAGAGGAAAACTTTACTTGGGTCTAAATATGTGTGGTCAGGAGTGAGGCCTATACATGTCAGGGTATGATGTGGTGTGGCTGGTTCTTTGTTTCATTTTATACACATTGGAAATATCTTCTAAAATGCTACTATCTGCATACGTTAGTGTGCCCGCTTTTTAGTCTTGTTATTTTAGTCTGCGACTCTCAGTTGTACGGCCATTTTATGGCTGCTCCAGGCTGTTGTACATTATACCAATCATGTTGTTGTGGTTGCTTCCAGATTCCATTAAATTTGTGTTTACATTTGGAGAAAACTTTATTATGTGAGAGAGCGTCTGTGGTGTTTTTTCTTAGATCACGCCCTTCTCTAGCTGAATGGTCTGCTCCTTCATTCCCTGCTATATTAATGTGTGATGTGATCTACTGAATGGGTGTGAGTTACTCCGATAAAATTTAAGGAGAGATACTTTTTTTTTTTAAGAGTCTTCATATGACAGCATGCTCCACTATAGTTTTCTGCAGTACTACATGCTTTGGTTTAGCAAAATTAGAATATCTCTATCATTTTATGTGTGTTGATGTTCCTGACTATGCATTTATAGTGTTATTTACTAGTTCTAATGTGTGAAATTATTTTTCTATTTTCGATTCCTTAAAATATAATTTTGAGTTATTGTGACGCTAAATTGTTCTATTTCGTTGTGGTTGTTATTTGCATTTCAAACAATGCTCTCTGTTAATTATACTTAAGCAAGTTATGGTTCCTCTTGGCACTAACAAGTTATGATTAATATTTACAGTTGCTTGATATTGTTCCTATTAGCACTTACTTAACCCTTAAATTGGCGAAACAATACTTTCTAGTGCCCGTCATTCAAGTGTTTCGGACCGCAAAGAAAATAAAATCATGTAAAAGTAAGTTATTACTGTATTTTTAACGGAATTTGACACAATCTTCGGTAATTTATGATAATTTGTTTTATTTTTACTGTTTAATAAACTATAACAAATAAATTAAATCAATGTTTCTTATAACATACATTGTAAGTTAAGGGTTAAATTAGTGCATTCTTCATTACTATTCCTAACAAAATATGGAGAGATACTTGTATAGCAACAAGTCCTCCTGTAAAGTTTGACGCATGATTTTGATTAATGATTTCGATATCTTCTACTCTATCTCTACATTTCATGAGTGCTACATATCATGTTTTCATATTCTAAAGTACCTGATTCCATTTATATACATTCTTACAGCTTATTGTGGTATTATGTTATTGATTTCTGAAGGTAATTGTTTGAATTCAAATGGTTGTAATTCCTTTTGCGTGTTTTGTTTTTGTGTTGAGTGTCGTATGAAACTAGAATCTGAGTTGGTTTTATAATATTGTGGATGGTGATAAGTTCAGTTTTCTTGGAGCACATCACTTGTCTTTGCTGAGTGAAATCTGGGCTTCTTATTTAGAATTTGATTGTTTTCACAACTGTGTAAACATTCTCCTGTTCGGTAAACTTTTTCTAGGCTTAGTAGCGTTTTTTCAAGTATTTTATATTATTGTTTTTTCTCCGTAGAATTAGTGGTTTTAAGTTATCTTCGTGTAATCATATTATATTCGGACAAGACTTTCTCAGGTATACGATAATTCTGGCTACACTGGTATGTATTTTGTCCATTAATTTTAAGTATTTTTCTGAAACTTTGCAGTATGTTTGGTATTTGTATTCTGTAAATGGTAGGCTATAATGAGTGAAATAAATGTGATTTTAAATTTTTAGCATTTTCTCCTCTTATCTGATATGTATTTCATTATGTTTATTTTTTGCCTGGCTTTATTAGCAATATATTTCATGTGAGATTCCAGGATATTGTTGAAGTTTAATACGCCGTTATTTAAGTGGATTTCTGGTCTCTATACACACAACCTTTTATTTGCTGTATATATAAGCTTACTTCAGATTTTGAGGAGTTAATTTGTAATTTATTATAATTTGCATTTATTTCTATTTTGTTTAAACCTGAGTTAGTTTCCAATTCGAGAGTTTATATATATATATGAACCATGACTCCAAGTAATGATGACAGTGTGATTTCTGTCATACTAAGTATATTTTCTTGGTTTCCTTGAGGAGCATGGTAAACAAGAGTGGACTCAAAAGCAAACCTTGTAGTAGTCCCTGTTTTGTCAGATATGGTTTTTGAAGAAAATGTGTTATATGTAACTCCAATATTCCTGTGTTTTAAAATTTCTGATATCCATGTTAATTCTTTGTAATTTATATTGTATTTTTGTTTCAATTTCATAATTACTTTGTTAGACCACACATCGCCAAAGGCTTGAGATATGTCAATAAATGGTGCTGTGGTGTGGTTACAAGGTGTGTTATCATCTCCAGCTTTTACATATTTAGTAAAATATACAACTTGATAAATATGAATTTTCTTTAAAAACATATTATCCTTTGATCGTTAAGTTTTGTCAGTGCAGATGGTAGCTTATCATTCTTATGAGAGGATACTGAATTATTTTATGAAGAATTGCAATGACGAATAAATGTAATAAATCTAAATACATATAAATACTAAGATATCTGAATGGGAGAGTAGTTGATGGACCAGGACCCATTATAAAAATGTATTTTTTTAAATGACTTTGAATGATAATGGTAAAACACTAAGCGATTTTGCTACTCTTAAATACCTTAAAATTATCAATACCGTTTTTCCAGGGGAAATCATGAATAAGTATAATTAGAGTGAAAGAAGCTTGCTCTGAATGATTGATTACGTAATAGTGAATAAACTTTTGCTTTAAATCAAGGGTACTCTCGTATTTAGTGGCAGGGACATAACCTTTGACCATGTTCAGTTATTTTAAAGATTTAAATATGGACAGTTAGAAACAAAAATGCTTTCTCAACATCAAAATGTTTAATTAAAACTTCTTATTCTTTAGAAAGAGATTTATTCCAACAAAGACGTGAACTGGCAATTGATTGAATCAGTAGACATTATTGAGGAAGAATGGAATAGGTTAAAGTTATTATGTAGAAAATGACAATAGTTCTGTAAATGAAATGAATACAAAATAATTGGAAGCAACTTCAAATGTAACAATTTTTTTTAATCTACTGGGCTGGATGGAAATAATGCTGAACTAATCAAGTGCACTAGTATTATATTAAAATTATGTTTTCACGGTTATTCAAAAACTGTTGAAAGAATTGTTCACTATGTGTGGAAGGAGATACACCTAAAGTCATTTCCCTATTTAAAAAGGCAATATAAATGACAGAGGAATACGTTCATGGAATGCAAGAATACATAAACTATGGATAAATCCTTAATCAGATAATAAAACGTATTAATACGTGACGAACAGTCAGGCTTTAGGAGAGGACTTTCATGCAGTGATAATGTACTCATAGTGAGGCAGATTATTGAAAAAGTCAAGAGTTTTATTTGGATATTCATTTAAAATTTATTGATTGTGGGAAAGCCTCTAATAACATAAAAATGCCACGTTTATGGAATGTATAAAAAAATAGGAGGTTTTATAAACAAATTACTAGTTTGATTAAAAGTGTTTGTTTATGATAGGTATAATGACAAATATCTCACTTTACATATCTATGTTATTACTTTTAAATTTGTCAAAGACAATGAGAAGGAAGTTAATATATCACAAACCATTTTTGGAACAATTGGAAGAAATTTAGGCAGAAAATCTATAGGGTTTAGTTCAAATGAAAGTTTATAAAATTATAAATATATGTATCCAAATTGTGGAAATAACAAAAAGAGAAATAAGACGTATGCATTCTGCTTAGATGAAGTTACAACATGCGCAAGTGCATGCATAAAGATGGTAAAATACGAAATTACACAGTAAGACGAGGTCTGAATGTTTTCTCAGTTAACGACAAGATACAAGAAAATATAAGGAAATATAAAACTCACGTTGATAGAATGACAAAGCAGATCATCAAAGGAGATAACGAATTACCGTACAATTGCAAAGTATATTCAAAATGGCAGTCTGGCCATAAGAAGCAGTGTAGTTGACTTCTCGTAATCCATGAAAGAGGAAAAAATCTTTCAAAACAAAACTTCAATAAGTGTCTCTTTAATCGCTTCATTTTTCTTAATGTTTCCCTTCAAACATTGATTTAAGAGACTTTAGTTTATGTACTATTAATTACCTATCTTTCTCTATTTCGTCCCTGCACATTACAAATAACCTTTAGGTCCTAAGATTTTATAAATGGTTTGCTTTTCTTTATATTCGAGGTTCTATTTGTAAAGAAATTTCTCTTGTCATTAAATTATTTCTTAGTTAGTGCAATTATTTGAACACTGTGCGGTTCGCATTGGTGACTGTATACCAGATCTTAAATAAAAGTTTTATAATATTTTTACCTTTACTGCATTAACTTCACTAACTTGACCCATTTTTAAAAACTGTTGGTCTTTCAAAATATATTATGTTATTTGCAAAGCTTATTTAGATGAACATTTTATGATAAACGGTACGAAAATGAACTGTCATTTATTCGCAGATGACCAGATCATTGCAGCTTCCTCAGAAAATCAACTACAAAGATCAGTTTATAAATTATGGAAACTAATAAACGATTATAATTTAAATATATCAACAGAGAAAACAAAGTAAATGACATTTATTGGAACTCAGCATAAAAGGACAAAAATTGTAATTGGAGCAAACATAATTGAACAAGTAACTTGTCTCAATTATCTGGGATGCATGATATCGTACCAGCAAAATTTTGACATGGAGAAGAAATTAGGGAAATTTCAACAGATATGTGGTTCAATAAGAAGATATTTGAGAAATAAGACCACAAGGGAAACTCAATTAAAATTTTACAAAACAGTAGCTGTTCCAACATTAACATACGGGTCTGAGACTTGGCCTTTAACGATCTCTGATCAAAATAAAATTGAGACAATAGAAAGGAGATTTCTGAGATCAGTTGCAGGTGTATCTCTAAGAGATGAAAAGAGAATTCAAGATATTAGAGATGAACTACAAATCTATAATATAAACTAGAAAATACACACAAATAAACGTAATTGGTTTGAACATATACAAATAATGCCAAATAATCGTTTATCAAAACAGCTGCTTCATTATAGGCCTCTAGGCCGAAGAAATGTAGGAAGGTCAAAACGTCGTTGGAAGGACGACCTGCGCCTGCTGCATGTAGTGCGCCGGGGAGCGGAACGGGCCAAGAGTCCCAATGCCTTGAAGATGATGATGATGATGATTAAAATTTTCTGCTGATGAAGGCTCCAATTTCGAAAGGTGTACAGTGTAAAACAATAACCAAGTTTAGGAAGACTCTACCTTATAGCTACCAATATGATACTTTACTATTTTTAAATTTCTTGTTTTGACTGATACCGTATGTATTTTAATAGTAGTTTACATGACTTGAGAAAAAGTTAATGAGGAAGATCACTTTTTAAGTAAAGTTCTTCAGAAATATTAGTTTCGTAATTTAAAATTCCTATTAATCAAGTTCAATTTTAATTTGGGCGTTTATTATATGATTATACTCTGTCCATAAAACCATCAAAAATACATTGCACATCCTACCTAGTCTTAATATTTTGAAGTTCTTTTTTACTGGATAAATAATGTTAGACGATGCTTCCTATTTCATCTACGCAACTGTACACATGAACTTAAAAGATAGATTTCGTGTTCGTATATTTTGTTCTAGACACCCTTTATTTAATTCTATACTTTTTTAATGAAATAGGAAACAAATTTTAACATATAAATACTGAATTGTTGCATTTTTGAATGAACGGGAATGCCATTATCTGGTATTTGCATTAACTGAAATAAAGGTTAATAACGCAGTGTGATTGGTTATTCATTCAGTTACGTCATGAATTACAATTAAGGTCAGAGTTCATCAGAACTACAATGAATATTGTAATGTTTGGTATAGATGGGCTAATGTAGCCTTTCCAGAGATGTGGCTTGTTTTCATTTGATTTTAATAAATGACTCACAGAACATACGGCTGAGGTAATCAAACGTTTGAGAATCAGCAAATTGAAATGGTAGAGTAGTGTTTCCTATTATGGAGTCGAGATTTTTATAACTTCTGTACATAATTTTAGAAAAATTATTATAGTTTGGTATTCAGCCATAAATTTAATTCCTATATATTTTTATTTAGGAATATTGCACAATACAGCGTTTCTCCTTCAACCCAAAGTGATATCTCGCCAGAGGCTCCTGTCTAAAGCATCTTCTTCCATCAAATCTATAGCTTCCATACTTCTCTTCACTCCATCCATCCATCGTTCTCTATGCCTGCTTCATCCACTTGTTCCATTAGGTTTCCAATTAAGGATCTTCTTTGGTATTCTCCCTTCTTCGATCTTATGAAGGTGTCCATACCATTTCAAACGTTTTTCTTCTATATTTACTAGTATGATTTTTTTTTCAACTTGCATAATTTCCCTTACTATGCTGTTTCTGACCTTATCCCTTCTTGAAACTCCTGTCGATAGCCTCCAAAAATCCATATCTACTGCTAACAGCTTGCTGGCTTGCTTTCTACTTACTGTCCAGGTTTCGGACCCATAAAATAAAATTCTTCACAATAGAACTTGAAATATAGTTTTCTTCGTTCTGTATATCATCATCATAGTACATTCACGAATTTAGGCCATTTGTTGACCTGTTTCGGCCTCAAGAGAAACACCATCCAAAAGTCTTTTGAGTGGACGTCCTGGTCTTCTTCTTCCTGCAGGTTGATATCTTAACATTTGTTTGGGTATTCTGTGATCTTCCATTCGATGAACATGTTGCATCCATCTTGACTTATAATCAGAAATTTTGTTTTCTAAAGATTCCATGTGTAATTCTTCTAAGATGTCTTCATTTTTTTTGTGATCTAGTAGTGTGTATCCTGCAGTCCTCCGAAGATATCTCATTTCAGCAGATCTAAGTCTCTGTATATCCTTCTGTTTCAACGTCCATACTTCGCTACCATACAAAAGAGTTGGAAGAGCCAGTGTTTTATACACTTTCAGTCTTGAATGTTTTTGGACTAACTGTGGCTTGAAGATAGAATTTATTAACCCTCAAATTCTTTAAAATTTAGATATTTTTGCATTTACATCCTTTTCTTCTTCATATGAGATATTGCATCCTAGATATGTAAAATTATCTGTATATTATATTTATATTCCAAAGCACTGAGTTCAACATTCCAATGATTCTTCTTCCACAGTTATTCTTCTTTCAATTTCTGTAGATGAATTCTCACTTTTATCTAACAATAGATCCTAAATGTTTAAAATGTTTAACAATACGCATTCTTCCTGAAATTCCTATAAATGAAATCAAAATTTGCTACATCTTATTTGTCACTCGCACTTCTCACTTTTGTTAAAGTTGGTAGTACAGAAAACATGATCATGGGTATTTGTAATATAACAATATTTTTCAGTAATGCTAATGGAAAAAAATGAAGGTGGCGTCTGACGAAAATATCTTAATAAATATATCATTGTTATAACTACAATAAGTTTAATTGTTACGGCTAAAAGTATCAGGTGCTATCGCTCGCTTTTAAACATTTTTCTTCGATTCTATAAAACAACACTTCCCAACATCCCATCTTAATATACTAATAAAACATTTTTCACTACCTTCACTTCTGTTGGTAGTATTGTCATGGGTTTAACATATTAATGAATCAAACAACTGTATTGTATTGTAAGCCTAGGTTTTCCCTTTACAGAGATTTAGGCGCTCTTCCCCTACAGGAAGAATTTGAACCATACTAATTTAGTTACACTTGTTTTCGTATAGATGTAGATTTTGAGTGGTCCGTGGTCAGCGTTCCGCCTCATACTGACATCTAGGAAACCAAGGTAGTACTAGGACGGGAAAATTCGGTAAATTTTGCTTATAGGCCTTTTCATTCAGGTTTAAGGATTTTTTACGAGCCTGAAAATCTTCAGATCGGGACCCACGGCTTAAAGTCCCTCCCGGAGGACTTGCTCCTTTGATTTTCAGTCCTAAAATATCCATGGATCCCGGCCGGGTTTGAACCCGCGACCCTTGGGACCAGAGACAAGGAGCATAACCACTAGTCCACCACGGCTGACTGAATCAAACAATAGAAGCTTATATTTCGATGTGAGGTTGGGAAGTGGTTCTTTCAGCGAGGAAAATGTTCTGTGTAACACTTCACAAACGTGTGTTGTACTTTTTTTTTGCGCGATGGTGTTTTCAAAATAATAAATAATAGTAAAATAATAACATATGTGTTGGAAATATTTGTGTTCATTATAAACAACTGACTAATGTTAACAATGTGGCAATGTTTATTAGTTGAAACTACAAGAGGCCGTGAGACCAATCAGTGATAAAATGGTGGCAAGTATGTTTGAATATATCCCGCCCCACTTTTGCATTAAAATCTCCTAAGACAATTTTCATATGATATCGTGAAAGGCTATCAAATACGCATTCTAATTCTTCATAGAACTCATCCTTGATCTTGTCATCTTTATCTTCTGTGTGAGCATGTACATTTACGATTACAAAATCATCTCATTTACCCTTTAGAATTATGTATGATATCCTATCACTGACAAACTTAATATCTCGGATAGGCGACAGGATCCTCCTTCGGACTAAAAGACCCGTTCCAAATTAAGGTCTTTCTGCACCCCCGTAGTATAATACAAAGCTTCCTGATTTCTGACTACCTTCTCACTGACCATCTAACATCCTGTAAAGCGACCAAGGGTGATTTATCTATTTCACGGGTTAATGCAATGAATAATATTATTTTATCTAGTTTTAATACATTTTGCGTTGAGTACCTATATTTTCAAAAGTGATTAATTTATTCGCAACTACATTCGAGTCCAGCATCTGCGGCAGTAATGAAATATGCTCCCATAATAATCTGTGCCTTCGAAAGTTTATTTGCATTATATAAAACATTTTTGAGAGATAATAGAACAAGATCTGAACCAGAAAATGTCGGAATGTTGCTTGAAAAATTTTGTAAACAATAATCTCTAATTATTACAGTAAACTGTAAATGAGTTAATCGCTGGGTGATTTCAGATTAAAAGAAAGTGTTATGATCATATTAAAGAGTTCAGATATGAAAAATGGACATTTACATGATTCATATAATATTTATTGTGTAAAATATATGGGTATCAATGAAGCCTAAAAGAGGCTATTTCCTTTATACAAAAAGGGTACAGTGGTCCATTAAATATAAAATGTACAAGGTAGAATAAATAGTTTTAAAAACTAAAACAACACGCTTGATTAGAAAACCGAACTAAAAAATGAAATATTATTTTAATTTCTTACACGCTTGGGATAAAATTAAAGTGGTCAACAAAAATCATCTCCAACACATAGAATAAAACTGGAGTTATCAACAAAAAGAAAATAATGTACCATCAAAAGCATCGGGTGCTTTTTATGATTTTTACACTTTCTTCTTAGAGACTTTACTTTTACCAATATATGTTTATTATCAAATATATTAATTTATATAAGCACCCCACGCTTTTGATGGTAATATTATTTTATTTTTCTTGATAACTCTAGTTTTATTGTATATGTGTTGGAGATGATTTTTTGTTGACCACTTTAATTTTATCCCAAGCATGTTGGAAATTAAAATTATTTTTCATTTTTTAGTTTGGTTTTCTAATAAAGCCTGTTGTTTTAGTTTTTTAAAACTATTATTTATTTTTTATTTTAGTTTTAATATTTTACAGAATAAGATAAAAATGTAATTATCTGTAAACTCGATACTATTGTAGTATGACCTGAAAGTAATACTCTTCTTAAACAAGAATCCTCCCAGCCGGATTTGAACCTGCGATCTATGGTTTACTGAAATTATATACCACTACAGTTACCGCTCTACCAACTGAGCTCTTACAACAATTGACTATAAATTCGACAAGTCCGCAACCTATGATACCAGTTTTCATTTTTTTTCTGATGATTCTGGACAGGATTTTAGAAACAAAATATGAAATTATTGTATTGTCACGGGTTCTTTACAAGTATACAAAGTTTCAAGTCGATCCAATGATTTTAAGGGGGTGAAAATCGCGTTGAAAGATTCCGTTCCATAGATAGATAGATAGATAGATAGATAGATAGATAGATAGATAGATAGATAGATAGATAGATAGATAGATAGATAGATAGATAGATAGATAGATAGATAGATAGATAGATAGATAGATAGATAGATAGATAGATAGATAGATAGATAGATAGATAGATAGATAGATAGATAGATAGATAGATAGATAGATAGATAGATAGATAGATAGATAGATAGATAGATAGATAGATAGATAGATAGATAGATAGATAGCTAGCTATATGATAGATAGATAGATAGATAGATAGATAGATAGATAGATAGATAGATAGATAGATAGATAGATAGATAGATAGATAGATAGATAGATAGATAGATAGATAGATAGATATATAGATAGATAGATAGATATATAGATAGATACAGGTCAAGCTAATATAAAGCGTGTAAAAGCGTGTAAAAATAGAGTAATTCGGCACATTACATTTTATTTCCTAGCAATTAATTAACAATAAGAAACAGCCAATAATATAACAATAATAAAATCTAGTGATGTTGTGATGTAGTCTCTCACAGAGTAATTAGAGAAGGAACATGTGGTGTCTTGTGATGTAGGAGGGCGTGGCTGGTGCATGACGTAGGTGGAAGTTGCTAATGGCTGTGTTGTTACAACTCTGTTAATTATCCTCGCTCGTATGACAGACGTACAATAGTAACCTAATTATAACTCAAAGCAAAATTTAATTCATTTTACTTCAAAACTATTCATTTGTCGCTTTGTGCTCACCTAATAAAAAATAAAATATATATGACTTCAACATTTTCCATGCTCTTTTTTCTAATCTATGTTTAAAACTTGGGAACTGAAACCTACCCCAGCTTTCCTAGGAAACATAATGTCGGTAATAATAATATTAATAATAATAATAATAATAATAATAATAATAATAATAATAATAATAATAAAGTAATCATGAAAAAAGTCTTTACCATCATCATGCTCTCAGGTATGTTTCCTGGAAGAACAATTACGATGTCAGAAACCGATTCCCATTCCATTTGTCATGAGGTGACGCAGTGAACATTTCCCATTTCGACCATATTGCCATACTGTAACGGACGAGTCCATTGTCATTATAAACACTTTTCCCGTTGTACTAATGCTTGCTCCAGGAAACGTGGCATTTGAGTATTTGAATTAAGTACCATTTTCTATCATCTAACTTAATATTAATATCTACATTGATTCCGATGTAAATCCATGTGTGCATAATAAGGATAGAGTTTACATGTGAAAACCAGAGCATTATGTAACAATAATAATAATAATAATAATAATAATAATAATAATAATAATAATAATAATAATAATAACCTAAACAACAATAAAATATAAACAATATTATTCACGGTAACCATAATAATAACAATTAGATCAATTACGTAAACTAATATTCACAGAGATAATCTAATTAAGGCTTGCTGCTAAAATACCACCAAAATTAAAAATTGTTAGGTATCTAATTATAAGAAACAATGAAAACTATGAAATGTTAAAATGTCCGTAAGGCTGTAACAATGATTTCCTTAAAAAATCCAGATTATCGTCTCGTTTTGCTTGTTATGGGCAAACATATTTATTTGTTAAATTGGCAAAACTCAATTTATGATACCAACTTAACTAAAAGTGCCGGATTGGAGAGAAAACAAATAATGCCTAACAGTAAGTTATATGTTTACATATTGTTATATAATTTGACACAAAATTAAATAATACATACTGATTCATTTTTTTTCATTACTTCATCAATATCTCAAATAAATTAACATACTCTTCTTCTCCTTCGTCACAGTTTGGCTTATTTGCTAGCCTCTTCCGGTTACAAATTGCTGCTGTTTCCATTTTTCTTCTTCTTCCTCGTGGTGAATAGCTGTATGCTGCTTTTGGTATTCTATTCTCGGTCATCCTTGCTAATTGTTCTTTCCAGTTTGTTCTGTATTTCACTTTCGTTGTGTTTAATTCTTCTACCTTTAGTTGTTGTCTTATTTCTGTGTTATGTTTTTGTCTGTTCTTTGATATCCTGCTATTGGTCTGAGGAATTGCATTTCAGCAGCTAGTATTCTGGCAGATTGTTGTGTTGTCACTGTCAATGTTTCGGATCCATAAGTAATAATAGTCCTTAACGGCAGAAGGCGGAAGAGGCAACCCTCCTTGTGGGGATAAAACACAAAGAAGCAAGTCCAAAGGCTTTAAGGAGGCAGCCCCTCCAAAGGACTACCCTGCAGAATGTTAGTAGTGTACTCAGGGGACACTTAAAAATACTTACAAGCTCCAAAGAGATAAATTAACACAAATATCAAATACGACATTTTGCCAGTTTAAGGTTAATCTATCTGTATAGTATACACAACAACGAAACAAATACGGTGGTAGCTAGGACCAATTACACTGAGCAAGAATTTTTTTTTATCTCAGTAAAAAAATATGTGATTCTGATAGTATACTTTCTCCTGAATTCAAATATGATATCGGGTTTTCTCCATCACTCAAGGTTTCCGAGAGACACGAATTTATAATTTCAAACACTTTAATATTTTCTACATTAGTAACTACACAATATTCGAACATTCGGACTCATGTAGAAAGTAATAAATGACGATTTTCTGCTATATTTCGCTTGTAGAGCATCCCTCTTGTTGGTCCAACAATAATCGGCCAGCATATTAGGATTCCATTTGCCTTAATATCTCTTTTCCATAGCTGAAATCTCCTGAGTTAGCTCATTTAGTTTTATTTTACAATGAACAAATGGACGAAAAAACGTTTATTAAAAATAATTATTTAAATCCATTAAATTAAAATGAAATAAAAAACTGTGGGTGATGGAGAAATTCCGAATACATATTTGAAAACACGATAAAAAACCTACATTAAATACATCTATTGGCACTCATGAGACACAAATCATGTTGACTAGTGTAATTAATTTAGAGTTTCAAGTAGACTCCCACATGTAATGATCGCATTTCGTCTTTTTTTTTTTTTTGAGAATGTCTTCCTCTGTTTATTATAATAGCAATAAATACTGAGTTTCGATGTGAAACATTGTAAAGTGAGGCTAGTCGAGTTGTTTGTAAACTTTCGTTTCAGTTGAACTCCTTCGCCCAAAGGTCGGATTTTGCTGGTTAACGAAGTGGTACTTATTTTTTTAAATAATTGGTATATACGAAGTTAGGTTTAAATTAAAGAAAATAACGGCGTTAGAACGCATACGGGTATGTATATATGGCCATGGGCATTCTCGGTATCTATTAAATAGCATCCATGAAAAATCTGTATTTTTTAAAAGGCTTTTCATGAGGACAACCTCAATAAATCCGTTTCTTCAGAACTTGCTAAAAGATAGGAGAAATACAATAAACATTGTATATCCACGTAATGAGAAGAAATAACATATTGATGAATACAGAGGTTTCACTTTGTAATAAAGGGGAAAACCACGAGTATATATATATATATATATATATATGATGGCACTGATGTATAATCCTGTGCGACGAAGATCGATGGGAAGACCAAGAAAGCGCTGGCTGAACAGATGTGAGATCGGAACAGGCAAAGGCCTAATCCGTGAAGGTTG
The DNA here is from genome assembly GCA_030220185.1 of Diploptera punctata. NCBI lineage: Eukaryota > Metazoa > Arthropoda > Insecta > Blattodea > Blaberidae > Diploptera > Diploptera punctata. The sequence goes on from JASPKZ010007270.1 coordinate 621,944, forward strand.
ATGATGATATATATATATACGTACTATGATGTAACCAGATTTATTATCACATGCATTTGATTTGCTCATCTTGGGAGATTCCGTAGTCTGATACCAGTACAATTTGTGCTGAAGTTTTACGGAAGGTACTTTAGGGACCCGAAAGTGATCTTGTAAAGGTACGTAAGGGACGAGAAACTCTAGAAGAATTAGTGAGCATTAAATGTAAGCAGAACATGAATTTTGATAAGGGATAATAGAGACACAGCTTGTCAATGATAGTGTACAAATGGGCTGTGGATACTACGGGATAAAATATATCAAAAGACTCGCATTCCAATTAGCCATTAGAAATGGCCTTAAACATCCTTCCTCAGAAGATAAAAAATCAGCTAGCAAAATGTGTGTGAGAGACTTTGCTTTCCCAATGATTTAATTAATTTCTCCTTGTACGGAGTCCATGTTAAAAAAATTACTTAAAACATCGGAAACATCTAACAAAGTTCGGATTAAATAAAAAAACATATTCAATACGAAAAAATCCAGCCAGAATACAGAAATCAAAATGATCATAAATAAGCTGTAAAATATATCATTTTTGAAGAATCTGAAGACTCCGTAGGCAACATTTTCAAATTGAATTAATAACTTATTGAGAAGCTATTACTATGATACAAATAAGTAAATTAATGAACACAATTAAATTATCGTAATCAAAAGAGAAAAAGTTTTGCCTGAACCGGGAATCGAACCCCTAACCTTCAGCTTGCCGTGCTGATGCTCTGACCACTGAGCCTATTCAGGTTTCACTCCAATCCAAGCATACATTTTCCCTCTACCTTACTCCCTTGGTCCCACATTCAAATGCAATGAATCATCATTCACAAATACACAATGAATAGCTTCTACATTAAGAAGACATGAAGGTACTCCACGCAGCAATAGCATTATTTATTAAATTAATTATATTATTAATTTAAATTGACAAACATGGCGAGACAGTGTCTCAAATGTTTCCAATGGGTCCTTAAATACTGTGGAACCGATGACTTTTATGTGTGCCCAACGTGCATTAATTGAATGAAACTAATGGACAGCATTTATAATGGTTCTCATATTAGGAGACCATATTTTTTATCGTATTTTCGCAATCAGTACAGTTATGTGTTATATTTTTATTTTAAAATTATTTAATTTCATGCTCAGGGAATTGTTACTGTGGTAAATATGTAACCACGTCATATGGAAATAAAGTCAATGTGTCTTGTGTCTCATAAATTTCAAGCAGTAGCTCATTTACATAAAGGGTCTCATGTTCAGTCCCTTTACCCTAAATATTACGATAACCTAAACTTTACAGTAAACCTGGTCTGAATATTATCCGATAAACTTGGTCTGAATATTATCCGATAAACCTGGTCTGAATATTATCCGATAAACCTGGTCTGAATATTATCCGATAAACCTGGTCTGAATATTATCCGATAAACCTGGTCTGAATGTTATCCGATAAACCTGGTCTGAATGTTATCCGATAAACCTGGTCTGAATATTATCCGATAAACCTGGTCTGAATATTATCCGATAAACCTGGTCTGAATATTATCCGATAAACCTGGTCTGAATTTATCCGATAAACCTGGTCTGAATATTATCCGATAAACCTGGTCTGAATATTATCCGATAAACCTGGTCTGAATATTATCCGATAAACCTGGTCTGAATGTTATCCGATAAACCTGGTCTGAATATTATCCGATAAACCTGGTCTGAATATTATCCGATAAACCTGGTCTGAATATTATCCGATAAACCTGGTCTGAATATTATCCGATAAACCTGGTCTGAATATTATCCGATAAACCTGGTCTGAATATTATCCGATAAACCTGGTCTGAATATTATCCGATAGCGATAAAATTATTTTTTCCCGGTTTTCAGTTTTGCTGAATATTAAGTAGTAATATTTGAAAGAAGAAAGTGGAAGAGGTATGATATGCTTAAACAAATCATGAATACATCCTAAACTTATGATACTTTATACTAATCTAACTAGGCGTTTTTAAACTGGTGGATCTCATGAATATATTTTCAGGAAGCCTTAATTTATACACCAATGTTTATTGGAGTTCTTTTGGTTGTTTCTGTTTGCACTCGATTGCTGTGATTTTCTCGTCATTGATAAATTAAATTGAATTGTCTCTGTTTTTACACGGTTTATATTGGCTTGACCTGTATCTATCTATGTAACGGAATTTTTCAACACAATTTTCACCCACTTAAAACATTGGATTGACTTGAAGCTTTGTATACCTGTAAATGACTAATAACAATAGAATATTTTCATAATTTATTTCTAAGATCCTGGCCAGGATCATCAGGATATGAAAAACATTAAGACCGGTATAATAGGTTGCGGACGTATCAACTTTTTAGACTATCGTTGTGGTAGCTCAGTTGGTAGAGTGGTGGACCATAGGTCGCTGGTTCAAATCCGGCCCGGAGGATTTCTTTAGAAGAGTATTAATTTTAGCTCATACTACAATAGTATCGGATTGAAAGATATTTACATTTTTAGAAAACCAAACCAAAAATTAAAAAATAAATAATAGTTTTAAAAAACTAAAACAACACGCTTTATTAGAAAACGGAACTAAAAAATTAAAAATAATTTTAATTTCCAACACGCTTGGATTAAATTAAAGTGGTCAACAACAAAAAATCATCTCCAACGCATCTAGAATAAAAGTAGAATTATTTAAAAAAATGATAATTTTACCATCAAAAGCGTGTGGTGCTCTATATCAATTAATATATTTTATAATGAACAGATATTGGTAAGAAGAAAACGTAAAAACCATAAAAAGCACCCCACGCTTTTGATGGTAAAATTCTTATTTTTTTTGTGTATATCTCCAGTTTTATTCTAGATGTGTTAGAGATGATTTTTTATTGACCACTTTAATTTTATCCCAAGCGTGTTGAAAATTAAAACTATTATTCATTTTTTTAGTTCGGTTTTCTAATAAAGCGTATTGTTTTAGTTTTTTAAACTATTATTTATTTTTTTAAATACAGTACATAGTATTTAACATTTTCCAATACTGTTATTTAAACACAGTTCCAATAATGGATCATTTTCACAAATTCATTATAATATAATAATACATAGTATTCAGCGAGCATCAACAACCATAAAAATATAGCATTTGTTAACAATTTAATTTGAGGACGCATGTTCACAAGAAAGGTTTTTGCTTTCCCATATATTTATTTCTAATACATTTTCTACAATCGTTGTAAAACATTTATGCATAGATGGCCGCCAAGAAATCAAACAATTATAAAGAATATATACCAAAAGACAGTAATAACTGTACTCACTCAGAACTGGAAATGAAACCAGGTCTCACGCTAATATTTACCTGTAACAGACAGAACAAAAAACAAAACATTACATTCAACGGAACAACATGGGTAGAAAAGTGGATATACCGAGAGATTTCATTCCGTGATAATTCTTTACATTTTTATGCAAATCTAACATTTTAGATAATCTTGACAAAATATCAATACAGGAGTGTAGTACACGATACTTCCACGAGATTATTTATCGAATTCACCCCAAAACGATGTTCAGTTGTTTCCAAGTGCCTCATTATTTTCTCTACGACAAGGATTCCTAAATACGTGATATAGCCTCTAAATCCTTGATAGTGGTTACCTAACCCCGTGAACGAGTTTATAATTCTGTGTTATTAAAACGAAGGTTTACAATTTTAAAATATAACTGAATTCGCAATTTATTAAAGCAGATTATCAATACTAGAAGCTATTGTGAGGGAAAATTAAAAAAACTGCGTAAGTTATATGAAACGACATTTAATATTTAGCCCTACTTCCCTATAAAAATAACGATATTAACAATACACATGGAGACAAAAATATCTGCAAGCAAAGTACTTGTCCTACATTCTAGCAAAAATATTGTCCTCTATAAGCATGAAATAATAATAATAATAATAATAATAATAATAATAATAATAATAATAATAATAATAATAATAATTTAGAGGAATAACAACGAAAATATAAAATACAGAAAATCTCAATTTATATATATATATATATATATATATATATATATATATATATATATATGTTATAATTAAATGTTTAACATTGAGCAATGCAAGCTTGATATGGAATGATAAGAAAAATAAATGCCTGGACGGGATTCGAACCCGGATCTCTGAGTCTGTACCTCAGCGTGATATCCATTACACTACCAGGCGAATCCAATTCAAACACTTATTTTTCTTATATATGTATTATACTCTCCATTATTACTAGATGTCGCGAGAACTCGGTCTTCACCGCCATCTAGCAGCTGACTATATCATGTAAGCAAATTAAAGAGAATATTTTTACCTTATAGCAGTGACGCTTTATAGATGTTATAATTAAATATTCTCTTTAATTTGCTTACTTGATATAGTCAGCTGCTAGATGGCGGTGAAGACCGAGTTCTCGCGACATCTAGTAATAATGGAGAGTATAATACATATATAAGAAAAATAAGTGTTTGAATTGGATTCGCCTGGTAGTGTAATGGATATCACGCTGAGGTACAGACTCAGAGATCCGGGTTCGAATCCCGTCCAGGCATTTATTTTTCTTATCATTCCATATATATATATATATCCGGTTTTAACAATGCTGATACATTTTTCCGACACCAATGATTTCTCTTCAATCTCGTTTTATAATTTTCCTCCATTATTCTCTATTTTAGCACATTTATTCCTCTATATCCCAGTTCTTCAAAGTTTTTCTAATCCCTTGGATTCACGTGAGATTTGGTCGTCCTTTCCTTTTCGTTCCTGATGGTCTCCATTCCTATATTTTCCTCGGAAATATTTCGTCCTCCATTTGCCTAATATGTCTGTAACATTTCAGTTGCTTTTCTTGGATACATTTCAAAATTGAGTTTTTTACGTTCATGTTCTCTTTTATAACTTCATTTCTATTTTTTTTTCTCCTTGATATCCCAGCAAATCCATTACTCCGTTTCTGCTACCATTAATTTTCTTCTCATCTGATAATTTATAGTTCAAACCTCTGAACCATAAGTCATAACACTTCTAACTATTGTTTTAAAATGTTTGACTTTAGTTTCTTTTTTGATATGTATATCCCATAATATTCCATTCAGGGCAGATATTACATATTTTCCTGAGCTTATCTTTGATTTTATTTCCTTTTTTCTGCTTCCAATCTTCTGTAATTTTTACTCCCAAATATTTGTATTCCTCTCTGTGTTTAATTATCTCTATTTCATCTCCCAGTAAAAATCTTAATGAATGTCTCCTATGGTCATATACTTGGTTTAACTAATAATGAAGACATTATTTTAGGACATTGATTTCAATCATATGCCTACTTAGCCGATATGTTTGAGCCTTTGGCATGGGTTCCCTGAAGTAGTCACCGCCCGGAGAACCGAATGGGGGACTATTTGACCTGCGGAAAATTGTACCCCAGTTGAACCCATGTCCGCATTTCTTGACGGTTCTATTTTTACGGTGAAAGATCGTCACTCTTTCGACCAAGGTAGTTTTTTCGTCTGGCTTATCACTTTCGACCAGTCCGGGCATGGGAAACCCTATCGGCAGCAATGCTACCGCCGGCTTAGCTCTCAGGTTTAATTATTATAGTTCCGATAATAGGTAAAATATCTAATTTTATGACAACTGATTTCGAAAAGTAAGTAATAAGAAAGCTTTTTATATTCTTAAGGGTGTTCTTTTCTTGTCTGCATTCATACAGTTAAATATGAGAGATAGAGCCATATCACAAAAACAAATATTTTAAAAATCCAACATTCGGAAGCTGCTGTACCATTATTTTCCGTCTTCGTGAATCAATTGCTTCAGTTGATATTAAAATACAATACTAGAATGTTATATTACTATTAAATAGACACTTACCCAAAATATAGATACAATTTCTTCAAGGACAGTGACGAGAAAAAAAATCTTCTTCAACCACTTTCAACTACACAATCGCTTTAGAGACTTTTATTGGTTTTCAAAAGGCGCGCAAAGCAATAAAATGGAGAAAAAATAGCTTGTAGCATGTCAGACGTAATCCAGGAACTACTTATAAAACATTTAATTCCGTGAAAACGAATTGAAGTTTTATCAGGGATATTACGAAAATAACCATTCATGGCCAAACTTCAGTTATTATAAGTTAATTATACTGAATGGTTCTACATACGTCATGTACAATAGAACATTCATAGCTGTTATCTCCGCGTGAGCGATTGGTGTGTCGTGTTGTCTCGGAGATGTTCCTGCATTGATATAAACCCTCCGTGCCCTTCTCAGGTCAAAAAAACAATATACCGGTACGTGATTAAAGTTAAAAGTTTAAAATCGTGTCACTATAAGGCCCGGGTCCCATGAAACATGTAAAATGCATAAGAATAAGAAAGGTAGAAATAAAAAAGATAAATATAACCTAAATCAACACAATAACAATAATAATAATAATAATAATAATAATAATAATAATAATAATAATTTCATTCATTTTGAGAATTTTCCTCATAATTGAAGGTTTCCTCCAACCAATCTTAGTAATTAATATGAATTTAAATAATTAAATATATATAAATGGCTATGGACTCATATACTATCAGTCTGCAACAAACATTCACAAATTCCCCTTAATTAAAGTTCTCCATCGTTCTCTGTCCTCTGTGTCTTCATCCGTTACACAAAATCTCCTCATTGAATTTTGAATGTTCTTCTTCCAGGTTGTTCTTGGTCTTCCTTTTCTGTTCCTTCTTTCAATTTTCCATGCATAGACGGCCTTTGATAGTAATAATAATAATAATAATAATAATAATAATAATTATTATTATTATTATTATTATTATTATTATTATATCGGATAACTGAAATCAGATTCATGTTTTTTTTTAATTCTCTCCACAGCCGATGACCTTTAAAATAGATCAGAGCCTGAAATGGGATATAAAAAAGGCTCTTTAATTGGACAGCGTTATGCATCAACCGGCTATGTGTCATTATCTAAGTTTCGAGAAAATACAATTAAAGTTTATGCAAATTTTCACTGTTTGCTGTAGCGCCAATCTATCAATACTGGATACTGAAAATTATTTTCCTTGTATGATAGTTATGCATCAAAAATCTAAGAGCGGGGACATTTGGAGCTTAGCTGTAAGATGCAGAATTTAGATTTATTGGTATCAGAGCTGTCTGTTTCAGAACGTAGAATCTCTGATAGGACTAATGGTGTTTATATTTTTCCTTAATATTGAGGTTATGTTCTAAGTTTTGGCTCTAAAAGTGTGCATACGCTTACTTCATAAGCCATGGCGCTAAAAGTGTGCATACGCTTACTTCATAAGCCAGTGCAACAAATGTCATAAAAATCTCAATTTTATAAAAACTGACGCTTTGCTGGTTCATGCACAACATCGTCAAGTTCATCCATCCACATTCCACGAGCTCCAAGCACCAACAAAATGGGACCATCTCCTATAATCCGACGCAAGGAACTTCCGTACTTGACCTACGTAGACAGACTGCTGCAGTCGTGAGGCTGAACTTGTTTCTTAATATAGAGTGGACGAATGGCGCAGAAAAAAAACTATCAAACTACGAATGCAGAGTAGTGCATCTTGTTTATTTATTAAACAAAATTGATTTGAAATTTCCTAATACTTACTCCACAATATTGTCCTTACCTCCATGCCACCTTCCTCATAATTTAGTTTGCATTAAATTCTTCCCAACCACTGCTTCTCATTATTTCAATTGTTGATACTCTATCAGCTGAATTAAACTAACTTCAGCTCGTATACATATGGAGATTTTAATATTAATCGATATTTCTGTATTACTATTATTTGTTTGACTTAAAATAATTTATTTTCCTTGATATTATTTCAAAACGTACTGTAGTCACACTGCGAAAGACCTAATATCCCTTCGCTTACCAGCCTGCTACATACCTCAAAACCACACTGTCAATTTCAGAGGCGGACGAGCATATGGCCAGTATAGTGATGGCAGTTAATCCAAATGAGTAACTAATACCCGTAAATGTCCGATGCCATACCCACGGCTTTACATTCCTTCCGAATGTGTCCATAATCAGAACTACTCGGTCCCGGACAGGTTGACATTTGAATCACGGAACCATAAATATATCCATCCATAGTAATTCTGCCCGAGGGCAGGCCTTTCACGGCAATCATAACATTTTCATGCTCTGCTTTGCAGCTTTACTAGGGAATTATATGTGTGGTAGCTTCCCATTGCTTTCCATACCGGTGGAGGATGGTGATGATAATGATAAGGATGATGATGGTGGCCGGATGAAGTTCGGGGAATGTTGGGCCCTAAGCTTCCTGACATTTGTCTTACAAGTGAGGAAAAACCCCGAAAAAACCTCACCCAGGAGCCTGTCCCGACCGGGATCGAACCCGGGCCCGCTGCGTGACAAGGCAGCACGCGCCTCGAGACCACAGCGGTGGACCAGAAATATATAACGGAACGAATTATTTGATACATTTCATAGTGAGAAACGCTCTTTCCTACAATCTCAATTTAAGATCAAAAACAATTTAACATCATATCTGTTATCAGTTACAATCTGTTTCTACATAATAAATGTATAGGTGTGTGTTTTAACACGCCTCGCTAGACGGAAAAGTGGCTTTCATGTTGTATATTTTTAAACTTACTATTTGGGTTCACTACTGTACACCGAGCGCAAGTTAAATGAATGCTTCCAACAGGAAGTTGTCAAAAAGTGAAATGAATTTTGTAAAATTGATCAAAATATTAGACTATTATCAGAGAAAACTTGAAGTAACAAGTTTAGTTGAAAATACAAAAATATACCAACAATAATGGACAAATTATCTGAGAAGAACGGAAAGAAATAGACTTCCAAAATTGGCGTTCCAATATACTTCAACTGGACATAGGGACCAAGGAAGATCAACACATGGGTGGAAAGACCAAGACCATCTTCGTTAAGTTTATCGCCACAGGTCACATGACCTAAAACGGATTTGTTCATATTGATGATGATTATTATTATTATTATTATTATTATTATTATTATTATTATTATTATTATTATTATTATTATTGTCGGCCGCGGTGGACTAGTGGTTATGCTCCTTGCCTCTGTTCCCGAGGGTCGCGGGTTCAAACCCGGCCGTGGTCGATGGATTTTTTAGGACGGAAAAAAATGCAAGGAGTAAGTCCTCCTGGAGGGACTTTAAGCCGTGGGTCCCGAGTCTGAAGATTTTCAGGCTCGTAAAAAATCCTTAAGCCTGAATGAAGAGGCCTCTAAGCAAAATTTACCAAATTTTCCCGTCCTAGTACTACCTTGGTTTCCTAGATGTCAGTATGAGGTGGAACGCTGACCACGGACAAAATGACATCTATACGAAAACAAGTATAACTAAATTAGTATGGTTCAAATTCTTCCCTGTAGGGAGAGAGCGCCTAAATCTCTGTAAAGGGAAAACATAGGCTTACAATACAATACAATTATTAGTATTATTATTATTATTTATTTTTTATTATAAAAACATTACCACTTACTTGTTAAGCTATCCCATGTGAGTGCCTAGAAATTCTGCAGCACTGAACAAACAATATTGGTGTTTCCAGGTTGCAGTCTAGCAATAATGAAACAGAGCGATAAACAAAATCGGGCGGACGTTTACGGAAAACATATTGTTGTTATTGATTGATTCTTCAGTTTAAAAATAACGTGAAAGAGGAATTCTTATGGGCCTAAAATTCATGCAAGCTTTCATATATTATGTGCCCAGGGAAGGTGAAATGTGTTCTTACTGTGTACAGAGAAGAGTGTAGTACAAGTGTACATTCAGTGTTGTATGTGTAGTGTAAGTGTTTTTGTGAGGAATCGTAATGAAGAGAACGGAGAATGCACGGCGCGTAGCCTACTCCTTTCGAAATTAACCATCTTAACGTCTATATCTGACGGACATACTCGTACCATTATCAACAGTTCTGTGTGTATGATGAGCTTGAAGAAGATTTTCGGGCTGTAGGCCGTGGTCGTGAGGCTTGTAGTTCCCCGACGTTTCGCCAGAGAGTGCGTCTGGCATCCTCAAGAGTTGTCTAGAGACTCAACCCTTGAGGATGCCAGACGCAGTCTCTGGCGAAACGTCGGGGAACTACAAGCCTCACGACCACGGCCTACAGCCCGATAATCTTCTTCAAGCTCGTCATAGCAACTCCGGCCGTGAAAGTCTATGTGAGTACATTAGTTCTGTGTGTGTTCTTGACATATGCACTGCGGATGTATTTTTTGGAATACAATTCAGGCATCTGCTGCACCATCTAGCATATTAAAACTTGTTTTCTCACTTCGCTCTAGCCGCGATTCAACATCTACAATTAAAATATCCAACCTTCCGGGTATTGAATACAGCCTCGCTGTTCCGTACTCAATACCACCTGAGCTAGAACTAAAACTTCTTCCTAAATATTGAAAATTAATTACTAATCATGTATTCGACTACAATTATGCATTTAATTATTATTAAATGTCATCTCTAGTGGGATTTTTTTAACCAAGCTAATTTACTTACCTACATATTTCAACGAGTGATATGTGGTTAGCATTTCGCTTCAATGAGACTTCTAGTAGGGCACTAAGATATATCTTGGATGGATGAAGGTCAGTTAGATTGTACACAGAGCTCTTAAATTCAGGCTTGCGCTTCATTTACGAGCCTAAAAATCTTTAGGCTCGAGACATATGGCTTAAAGACCCTAAAAACCCATTTACCCAGGCGGGTTTAAACCCGCGACATCGGAACTAGAGGCAAGAGACATAATCATTGGACTACTGCGGCCGACATGGGTCATCACTCATCAGTCATGACAAATTCTTTACGGATCCATATAATATCAAAAGTTGATTTAATATGAAATACATTTTAAGTATTCGAATGGACATGTGAGAGCCGCTCTCATAAACTGAGTTAGTTCTATAGACATGTGTGAGATTCATGAACAGCTATATGTTTGTTCTTAAATGAAACGTCAATATCACAGGTCACCGGTCGTGCTTTTACCGTGCACAACTATGTTTCCATACCATAGTCAATACATGAATATCAACTCAATTTATGACCTTTTCCATATAAAATATTCCACAGCCTGAATCACACTTACATTACCACACACCACACACAAATAATACAATAATATTATACAATGAAATAATATATTTTATAGCTATAAGTAATAAGGAACACAGAAAATAGACTAATAGGAATGTGGTGAGAGAATAATATTAACCATGATAATAATTAAAATAATATTTGCTCAGGCTAGGTTGATATTATTGTTATTGTTATTATTATTATTGTTATTAGTATTATTAATACCACCATTGTTATTACTGGATCATTATAATTGTTATTAATAGTAGCCCTATTATTAATGCTCTAGTTCTCTGTCGCTAAAATATGTCCACTAGGGTTATAACTCTGAACTTTTGTGAAATAAAATATTTCCTATGTAATGAATGAGTGAACGTTTGCTTAAAGCCATTCAAAAAGGCCTTAATTTCACTGACGTTCATGAAAAGATCACTCCCAAATTAATATTCAGTTTCAGAATATTTCTAAAATTTCTATTAAATATATTCAATCAATATATTGTGTGTATTGGTATATAATTCTGTGTCGTGCTCATACTCACTACATATAGTATACATATACAACTTTCCTCATTAGAGGATTGCCTCAAGGACAAAGTGATATAGACAGTTAATTTTTGGAATTGATGAAATACATTTTTTAAAAATTCAAATTGTAGGCCTAATTGAAGTATACATATTATAAAGTAACCACGTCAGATCTTAAATTACCAGCCACCAGGCAAGAGATCTTTGGGCAGACCCTTCAAACGTTGGATTGAGACCGTAACAGACCACTAGGTCTATCACATGAAAGGAAGAAGAAGGAGAAGAAGTAGATATTATAAAGTAAATATTTTGTAAATTTGGTTTCTTAAAATTGAAACTGATCCTCTAATGGTAGCGGTGGCAATTTTAGAAATATACCCCCTGTCCGAAACTAAGGAATTCCAAAATTTGGCTATGAATCCTGGTGTAGTACCTCTTGCCCCGATCATCAATCCTATGAGAATTATACTATCTAGTTGGTATTTATCATTGTAATAGTCAATTTTTGGCTCATATATGGCTTTCTTTTCAGAGTCAATTTCCTCAGGTTGGCCACTATGAGTCTCAAAACGAATTGTGGGATCTAATATCATACCAATTTTAGAAGATGGTCTGAATGTAATAATGTCTATTCGTCTGTTACTCCCATTAGTGGCCAAATCATGAACTTCCTCATAAACTGTGTATCCAAAATCTCGCAAGACTTCTGTCATCATATTTCGAATAGTGTGGTGCCGAATGTATCTCAGTGATTCTCCAAACGGACAGACCCCAAGGACGCCTGTGCAAGGGTTTCGTGCTCTCTGCGACGTCTGCAGAGGGTATCGTCCCTAGACCTGCCCGGCAAAGAACGCACTGCCGATACATTGGCTTGCATTTTAATTGTTTCTCTCCATTCGGAACAAGACAATCCCTGAGGATCACGAATCCATTGATTTGCCGGTGTATATTCATTGTAGAAAAAATAAGTTAAATTGAAAATATATAAAACTGTTATTCTACCAGTTAGGCCTATATGGATGCGAAACATTGACTCATATTTTAAGGGAGGAAAGGAGATTACGAGTATTTGAGAATAAAGTCCTTAGGAAAATTTTTGGACCAAAGAGAGATGAGCAGACAGGTGAATGTAGGAGACTACATAATAGTGAACAACATGTTTTTTATAGGAAGCCAGATATTATAATAAGAACAGTTAAGTCTCGTAGACTGCGATAGGCAGGATATGTGGCACGAATGGATAATGAAAGACGCGCATGGAAGCTTCTTGTAGGAAAACCAGAGAGAAAACGCCGAATTGGTAGACCAAGAATGAGGTAGAAGGATAATATTAACTATGATTTGAGGGAAGTAGATTATACAGGAAATTATTGAAAACATTAGCTCAGGATGGGGATGTATTGGAGAGCTTATGTCCGCGCGGCCATGAACCTTCGGGTTCTACAGCGCCAGTGAGTTAGTTACTTAAGAATGTATGAAAAGCTTATGCTCGCGCGGCCATGAAACTTCAGTTGCATGATCCCAAAGTGATACCTAGGTAGTTACTAAGAAGGAGATGTAACTACAAAATTGGAAAACAGAATACTGCGATGGTTCTGACTTCTAAGAAAATTGACACAGATGAATTCCTGAATCAATAAAGTAATGAAAGAGGGCGATATAGTATACTAATAATATCGGGGGGGGGGATAAAGCTGAAAATTCGATACTAATCTCAGTCATTTTCATATTATATTTACCCCTCCTTCCGGACGGGGGCTCATGTAGACATAAAAGGCATCAGCAGAGTCATTAGTCTAATATTTCAGTGATCAGGAGAACTATGTAGTCTGTTTTCATATCTCACTCAATGCTGGACATATATAACTTGGAGACCGTCATCTTCTTTTTCTCACACGTAGGGTGGTAGTGAACATTTATATGAAATCCAGTCTGCTATAAATGAGATTACCGAACATGTAAAGAATACATTAGATACATTAATGATCAATTTCGTTATTTTGTTTTACCCCTAATATTCCCTTTCAATATAAGTGCTAGGGATCAAACATTTGCACACCATGTAGCCTATCATGTAAATCCGGTAGAACATGATAGATTAACAAGCAAGAAATTACTTGGACGTATAAAATTTACAATTTATAATATTACTGTGAAATGTAACAAATTGTTTAGGGCGGGGGAAATAATTAAGAAAAGTCTTACTTAGTAATCATATAATATTTAATAATAATATTATTATTATTATTATTATTATTATTATTATTATTATTATTATAGCACAGCAAGTAGGTCAAGATTGAGGTGGAAGAATAACATAAACGGTGATTTGAGGAAGGAAAACTACATAAGGGAGGATCGATAAACATGACATCAGAATAAGGATGTATGGAGAGTTTATATCAGCTCGGATATGAACCTAAGGGTTTCTTTGTGTTAGTGAGTGTGTTATTATTATTATTATTATTATTATTATTATTATTATTACTGTTACTATTATTATTATTATTATTACTGTTACTATTATTATTATTACTGTTACTATTATTATTATTATTATTATTATTATTATTATTATTATTATTTATTATAGCATAAGTTAAATTAGCACTCAATTCTGGAAACGAATTCTCATATGCATTATATGTAAACTTTTCATCTCAGTTTTAGAAAAGTTAAACTAAAATATTTATAATGCGTTATTCTTCCAGTTATAATGTGAATAGTGATCTCTTACTTTACAAGAGAAGAAAACGTTACGAATATTTGTGAATGAAGTGCTCCGGGAAATATTTGAACTAAACAGAGAAGAACAGAGAGGTGAAAGCAGAAAAATACAGTAAGCTCTAAGATACAGTAAACCAGATATGTAATGGGAATAGTTATATTTCGTTTACTACGATGGGTAGGGCATCTGGCACGAATGGGGACTACAAGAGTGCCATGGGAGTTTCTTGTATAAAAACAAGATGGAAAGCATCCTGTAGGTAGACCAAGGGAGAGGTGGGAAAATAATATTAATTTGAGAGAGATGAAATATACAGTTAATGATAGGAAAATATTAGCACAGGATAGCGATGCTTGGCGAGTTTTTATGTATGCGACTAAAAACCTCTGTGCGGCTATGAACTTTGGCTACGAACTTCGGTGAATGAGTTAGTTGTTTATCATCATCATCACAATTATATTTATTGTCGTTGTTATTATTATTATTATTATTATTATTATTATTATCTCTAGGCTTTTTAGCATCGTTATTTTTTCATGATGAAAAGGAAGCTTGCCTGATGCATCAACCTCCAACTTGAAGGAACAGGTGATTTTTGGTCAAGATTTCCTTTGTCTAACTTTTTTTAAAACCAATGACGAACTGAAGGTAGCAGTATCTGTATCGTATATAAGGAACCCTCACAGGGTACTAGCAGCCGGGCGTACTGAACCTGGATTTTAAACGATGTTGTTACTCCTCCCCATCACCATTTTCCAACAGGACAGGAAGAAGAAGATTGAAGGAAGTGGAGTGGATGAATAGTGACGAGTGGAGAAAGAAAACAAAACTATATGTAAAGGAAGATGTATAAACATTGAAAATCATGTATATATATATATATATATATATATATATATATATATATATATATTACCATAGTACTGTCACGTATGGACGTGAAGTTTCGAAATTCAACAAAAACTTAGAACAAAACTAATGTGGATGGAAATGGGGAGAGCAGCAAGATGTTCAAAATTAGAAAAAAATAAGAAATACTGTCATACGGAAAAAAATGAATATTAGATAGATTTGAGAAAAGAAGATACTTTAGACATGAACCTCTGGCGATAAATCAATTTGGGTTGAAGGACAAACACTGTATTGTGGAATATTCCTAATAAAAATATATGTATATTCAATAGTAAATTATATAAGATATAAGCAATTAAATTAGTATGGGAACGTACGACAAATGCAAGAACAAATGTTATCCAGAAAAACATTGGAATGGTGTCCACCTGGAATAAGAAGGAAAGGAATCCTCTAAACTCTAGATGCAAGAAATAAAAACTGGAATGAGAATAAGAGGACTGAAAACATGGAGTGGATGGATAGAGACGAGTGGAGAAGGAACATAAAACTTTATGCACAGAAAGATGTGTAAACATTTAAAATCTGTATGTAAATAAAAATAATATAGGTCTACATATATATAATAATTGTATTTATTTATATACAGAATTTTAATGTTTACACATATTTCTGTGCCTAAAGTTTTATTTTTCTTCTCCACTCGTCTATATATATATATTAATAATAACAATGATATTAATAATAACAATAATATTAATAATAATAATTATTATTATTATTTATCATATTTTGAGTTTAGAGTCACAAATGAATCTAGTAGAGTAACAAAGGTAACAATAATCCACGCTGTGTCATATAAAACACTCTGATATGTAATTAATTTAAGTGTCTCCATGTGACGTCACATGTTAAGCTACACAAGGACAGTGTGGGAGCTCGGCTCACATTTACCGAGAATGGTACTTAGTGTTCATTCAAAATGACACTTTAAACTCTGATTCGTTAATCACAATGTAGCTCTGCAACAACTAACACGAACTCGCTGACACTGTCGGAGGGCGGAGATTCATACCCGCCAAGATATCAAACTCCCTAAACATGCAATAACAATAATATTAATAAAAAAAGTTAATTCCATGTATGGGACTGGAGACCTCTTACCGGTCATTTACTACAATATAAATTGTCTTCCTTGATATCCTTCTTCTGGATAATTAATTAAAAATCTGACAAGGGAACCGAATTTGATTCAGGCGTTGATATTGTTGCAATATTCCTCTATGTAGATATGTTTTATTGTCTAATGCCACCAGGTTGTCTTTTATGATATTTCTGACTTCCTCCCCTAGTACTGGCAGAATTGTAATCCATTTCTTAGGATGGGGCACCTGGAAGGCGGAGTTACGTTACCCCGATGATATGATGGTTGATAAATGGTAATGAAGCGCCAAGAGAGTTCTTAACCTAAACTTAACCTAAATCCCATGGAATAATTGGAAATAATGGGAATAATTCCCTTTAAGGAAAAAAACCCTATGGTTTGACCGAGAATCGATCCCAGGACCTCATGAACAGTACTCAGGAACGCTGACCACTAACCCATGAGGCTGGTCATGAAGATAGATTAGACATAACATAAAAAAATGATTGTAAGATCTGTGCATTTTCTGTCTTATTATCTTTATAAATAATGATAATAATAATAATAATAATAATAATAATAATAATAATAATAATAATAATAACTAGTCCACCGCTGTGGTCTCGAGGTAGCCTGCTGCCTTCTCACGCAGCGGGCCCGGGTTCGATCCCGAGTCGGGGCAAGTTCCCTGGTTGAGGTTTCTTATCGGCTATTTCCCTCACCTGTAACACAAATGTCAAGAACCTTTAAGGCCCAAACGGTCCCCAAACATCATATGGCCATCATAATCAACATTAATTTATATTCGCTTTATATTAAGTTTAGGATTAAGGACTCTCCTGGCGCACCACTTTCTTCATCATCACCCATCATGTAATCGGAGCAACGTAACCTCACCTTCCAGGCTCCCCAACATCAGGCGTGGGTTACATTTACGCTAATACCATCAGATAACACCAGAAATGTTGAAATGATAATCAGGGGCACTGAATAAAGAAATAACTCACTGGCATTGTAAAACTCGGAGATTCATGACAATGCAGATATAAGCTCTCCACATATTCCTATTGTGAGATATTTAGCAATAATTCACCACATAATTCACCTCCATAAATCATGGTTTATATTATTCTCCCACCTCATTCTTTGCCCAGTAACTGGGATCTTTTCCTTTGCTTTTCTTATAAGAGGTTTCCATTAACTTATTTCATTTCTCAAACTTGCCACTACTCATCGCCATCGCAGTCCACGAAACGTAACTGCTTTTATTACATCTAAAGTAGTTTCCCATAAAGATCATGTGTATGACTGTTCATTCGCCTGCCTGTTCGTCTCATGATGATGATGATACTTTTTATTAGGAATATTCCACAATACAGTGTTTCCCCTTTAACTCAAAGTATTGTCGCCAGAGGTTCCTGTCTAAAGCATCTTCTTCCCTCAAATCTCTAGCTTACATACTTCTCCTCACTCCATCTATCCAACGTTCTGTAGGTCTGCCTCCTCCACTTCTTACATTAGCTTTCGAATCAAGGATCTTCTTTGGTATTCTATGTTCTTCCGTTCTTGTGAGGTGTCCATATCGTTTCAAACGTTTTTTCTTCTATTTATCTAATATGCTTTCTCAACAATGGTGATAATAATAATAATAATAATTTCTGATGTCTCCAATTTCTCTTTTTTATCGTCATTCTTATTCAAATATGGAAAAAATATTGTTGCATTTACCAAATAATGATCACTGCCACAGATTGGGTCTCTATACACTGTAACATATTGTATTCATGGAGCTGAAGTTTGGAAATTCAACAAATCGTAGAACAAAAACTTATGTCGATGGAAATGGATTTCTTGAGGAGAGCAGCAAGATGTTGAAAATTGGAAAAGTAAGAAATACTGTCATACGAGAAAAAATTAATATTAGATATTCAATAGTAGATTATATAATACATAAGCAATTAAATTTGCATGGGCACGTACAACGAATACAAGGAGAAAGATTAATCAGAAAAACATTGGAATGGTGTCCATCTGGAAGAAGAAGGAAAGGAAGACCGCGAAACTCGTGGGTGCAAGAAATAAGAACGGAAATGAGAACAAGAGAACTGGAGGACATGGAGTGGATGGATACAGAGGAGTGGAGAAAAAAATTAAAACTTTAGGCACAGAAAGTTATAGAAACATTAAAAATCTGTATATAAATAAAAAATAAATAATAATAATAATAATAATAATAATAGTTAAAATGGTAATAACAATAGTAGAAAAGCTAGCATTTGATTGATGATCTTGATGAAGATTTTCAAGCTGTAGGCCGTGGTCGTGAGGCTTGTAGTTTCGCCAGAGACTGCGTCTTGCATCCTCAAGGGTTGTCTGGAGACACAACACAACCCTTGAGGATGCCAGACGCAGTCTCTGGCGAAACGTCGGGGAACTACAAGCCCCACGACCAGGGCCTACAGCCCGAAAATCTTCATCAAGATCATGTTAGCAACTCCGGCCGTGAAAGTCTACGTGAATACATTGGTATTTGATTCTTGTATTCGAAACGCCACAAGTTGAAATATCGATGCCGATCAAACTGACTGAGATTTTATTCCTGGATTTCGGCATTTGAAAGGAAATAATGGATTGAAATTTCATTAACAGGATTTTATTCCTGGATTTCGGCATTTGAAAGGAAATAATGGATTGGAATTTCATTAACAGTATTTTATTTAAAATACTGGCATTTCATACGGCATTCGAAAAAGGGAAAGAACTGGATTGAAATTTTCCTTAAAGGATTTTTATTCCTGGATTTCGTTTTCGGCATTTTAAAGGAAATAATGGTTGAAATTTCATTAACACGGATTTATATTCCTTGAGATTTCGGGCATTTGAAAGGGAAATAATGGATTGAAATTTCATTAACAGGATTTTATTCCTGGATTTCGGCATTTGAAAGGAAATAATGGATTGAAATTTCATTAACAGGATTTTATTCCTGGATTTCGGCATTTGAAAGGAAATAATGGATTGAAATTTCATTATCAGGATTCGTTCAAAATATTGGCCCATTTCATAATACCAGTTCCGAAAAGACGACGATATATGATGTTTTTTATATTTTCTTTCATAATAAACCCACGTCCACCGCTGTGGTCTCGAGGTAGCGTGCTGCCTTGTCACGCAGCGGGCTCGGGTTCGATTTCCGGTCGGGACAGGCGCCTGGGTGAGTTTTTTTTTGGGGGGGGTTTCCTCACCTGTAAGACAAATGTCTTACATCCGGCCATCATCATCCTTATCATTATCATCACCACCCCTCCTTTAATCGGTGTGGAAATCAACGGAAGCTACACACCCACCTATGAATTCCCTAGTAAAAAGCTGCAAAGTCATAGTATGAAAAATGCTATGAAGTGCATGTGAAAGACTTGTCTTGTCCGAGCAGAATTACTATGGATGATGGCATGAATATTGCGGGTATCCGCAATCGAGTGGTTTAACCGTCACCGTAAAATAATTCACATTCTCCAGTTGTAGCGGGTCCCGAACATCCTAATCTACAAGTCCAGCAGTTCACCCATACTTCTCATAACCGTGCATAACATATACGTCAAGCATGGGGACAGAGGTGCTCCCTAATAGGAGTTGTTTAACCTAGTTATTATAGTGTCGCTTATTTACCTACGGAAGTCAACGAGATGACATGTGGTTAGCACATCACCTCAATGAGACATCTAGTATGCAAACTAAAGAATTACCTTGAATGATTGGATGATCGACCTTCTTTTTTTTGAGGCTTACGGTTCTTTATAAGCATTAAACACATTCAACACTTGCCACCCACGATTAAAGTCCTCCAGGTGTCATTTTGGCCCCCTTGAATTTTTCCATGAAATATATATATATATAATATATATATATATATATCTGATGTGATGTGTGTGTGTGTGTGTGTCGTGTGGTGGTGTGTGTGTGTGTGTGTGGAAATGCCATCCTTGAAAACACAAACATCATACCAGAACTTCCACAGAAAGACATCAGTTGCACAATTCAGATTAACTACAGGATACGATTCCCTTGCTAAACACTTAAACAGGATCAACATATTGTCTACAAAAAGAAGAAATGGACGATGAACACCTCAACAACCGTCCAGCCGTCAAAGAGGAAACTTCCAAAACTTCAAAGTACTGAAGAGCATGACAGCTAATGACTTCAGTGTCATTAGATGCAGCACATTAGACAACAAACAACACAACACACCACACACACACACACACACACATATATATATATATATATATATATATATATATATATATATACAGGGTGAAAATTATTTAAACCGACAAACTCTGGGAGGTTGTAGGACCACCAAAACAAATATTTTTGCCTAATGTCATTTTTTCCTATGAGGATTATTTAAATCGGTAGAGGAAGATTTCTCTAGCGGCAAATTAATTAAACCACAAACACTTTTGCATTTTTAATTACCAAGAGACAACACATTAACACAACGCAATTACTTAAATTACAGTAGAGGTTCAAAATGCCTCCATTGACACATGTAAACAAAGGTTAAAACCGGCGGATCATGTTCTCTTCTAACACGGGCAAAAACTCCTGGAGTATCGTTAATTGCTCCTGCTGCTGCTACTATCCGGGCAACCAGATCCTTTTCTGATGTAACATGAGTTGTGTAAACAAAGTTGCGCATCTCTCCCCCACAAAAAATCCAAAGGGGTCATATCTGGGGATCGAGCAGGCCATGGCACAAGACCACTTCTGCCAATCAACTTTTCTAAAAATCGTTGGTTCAAGAATCGACGCACACGACTACTGAAATGTGCCGGTGTCCCGTCATGTTGGAACCACATGCATTATCTTGTAGGGAGCGGGACGTCTTCCAGCAATTCTGGCAATGCTCTGGCGAGAAAATTGTAATAGTGCCTGCCATTTAATAGCCTTAGTAAGAGATATGTCCCAATTAAACAATCCCCAACAACACCGGCCCATACATATCAGTGTACTCATTCCAGGTGTATCGCTCCATTAGTAAACAGATACAATTCACTACTACACTGGTGGACAAAACAATTCCTACCATCAACAGCAGTTTACAGTCATGACAACTGAAGAGTGTAATACCCCCTCTACCGGTTTAAATAATCCTCATAGAAAAAATGGCATTAGGGAAAAGCATTTGTTTTGGTGTCCCTACAACCTACCAGAATTTGTCGGTTAAATAATTTTCACCCATATATATATATATATATATATATATATATATATATATTATAACACGTATAAATAAAACCGAAAGTATGTATCTGATGGTCTTAATTTAACATTAAATATATTCTGTTTCAATGTATTACATGATATTGCCTCATGGGCTTCATGTGGTGTACATTCATTTTCAGTTCCTCAAGACACTCTAGGCAGTTTGATGATTCCAATCTTAAGAACATATTTTTTTCGGTTAATTATCAGGATTTATGCTAGCTGTTTTGGATCCTGAAGAATTGTCCTCGATACTTCGATATTAATATTTGACAGTGAAAGCTAAATATGACATGAGAAGAAAAATTATTGACTGGATCGGGATTTGAACCCAGGACTACCAACGCTTTACGTTAGTGATACCGCCTTCTCTAAGGAAAGGAAAATTAATGTTTACATTGGGAGCTTGGATAATGAAGATTGTATCGCACAAAGTATAGAGTTACAAGTCCCGAGTTCAAATAATGGTTCAGGTATTAATTTTTCTTCTCATGTCATATTTGGCTTTCATTGACAAATATCAAAATTTAATTATACCATATAAATAAAAAACTATTATAAAGTAAAATATTGTAATTAAAAATACTTTCTTGTTATAGAAGTCGTATCATGGTACTGTTAGTCATGTCACGCTGTCTCTTATGATAGAGAATTGTATACAATGAAAGGAAATTTAATATTTTCACTGGTAACCTTGATAGCGAAGACGGTATCGCACTAACATATATGGGTAAAGGTCCAGGGTTTAAATTATCGCTCTGAGGTTAATTTTTATTTTTATATTAATAAAAAGTCATTATTAATATGCTCTTAATAAGCTGGCTTGCATGTAATGCTAAAGTTACTAGGCCTGTTTCGAGATATAATACAAATAAAACATTTACACAACTCAACATGCGCAAATAAAGTATTAACCATAGTATTCAGATCACTGTAGTTGTGAATGTGTAGATATCCATTTGCAATTTTGTTTGTAGCAGTGGCTTACATTAAAGGTGTTTCAATATGAGATGGAACTTTACGATCTCAAATTCTAATATTACGGGAGTGATTTCGAAAGTAAATTCCGGATTCGGTCGTCACAGGAAAAAGTAACGGTAGCATCGCCATCTATGTTCCACTGTATAGTTGCCTTCAGGGAACTCCCGGCAGAAAACTTTGTGGTTACATTCGGCCTTCTCTCTCATTAACACACTCCTTTATAACGTCTGCAACAATAAGAGTTCTGCCAAATGTGAGGTTCGTAGAGTAATATGGATTCTGTGGGCAAAAAAATTGACTACAGAGCAATTTATTGTGAGATTATTGTAGTATAGGGGGGCGTTATGAGTGGCAGCGTTGTTCCAAGTTGGGTTGGTGAATTTCAAGACGGACGCACTAATGTCTGTATGTTCTAAATCACCAACTTGTTGTGATAGTGGATGGATTGGTCAGACTGAATCGCCGTTACAAATTTCAAACGGATTAGGAGCCCTAAGAGAGCGTCGGTGAGTGGGTACAGAGTTTCATGCTGAAGGAAATTAGATGCTTCTGAAGCATTATGTTTAACCCTTAAATTAAAATATAAAATTATGGAATATTCACCTCAAAGGTCCGTCTCCTCAACTTAATTCACTGAAGATCTGGTAGAGGGGGTTACATGAAACACCAGTTTTGAATCCTGCATGATTATGGGACAAGTCCCGAAAACGCCACAGCTAAATAATTAATTAAGTTGAGGAGACGGACCTTTCAGGTGAATAATCCATAATTTTATATTTTAATATTGAATAATACCTCAACGGAACACATCATGAATCTTATAAAAGTTGATAATGTTGAATGAAGAGAGAAAAAAATTAATTTGTAGATAATTTTCACCGGAATGCCAAGACACGTTCCCAGAATTGAGTTTTGTTTCTGAAAAAATTAACAGAACTTGCTTTCCGAAAACATACCCGTTACAAATTTTGTAACGTCAAATATTTATTTTAGTTGTGGTAATAAATTGTAATAGCATTAACTTATTATATATGTCCACAAGGTTTACTTTGATCATTTATTTGTAAAAAATATTAATTACGCAGTTCCACATCAAGATTTGTTCATTCGTTGATGATAGGCCAAATTGCTTCTGCATTTTTAACATTTTGTCTAGCCTACTGTAAATTTCGTCAGCTCGGTTGTCTCGGGGTTAGGTTACTTGCCTGTGATCCAAAAATTCGCGATTTCAAACAGGCCTGAATTGGATACATTTTGTACGGTGGAAGAGTTCTTGGAAAAAAAAAAACATCCAGAGTCCAGAGACTTAAGGTTTTTGGGCCTGTAAAAAGAATCTCAAGTCTAAATTAGAGCCTCTGGGCAAGATTTAACTGGTCTTTCCGAAACCTAGTGTATGTTAGTTTATACGAATGTGTCTAAATGGCTCAAAGAGTAGGGTGCGTGTAGGCAAACAGTTTTCAGACACTTTTGAAATCCAGAATGGGTTGAAGCAAGGAGATGCACTATCTCCTCTACTATTTAATTTTGTACTAGAGCATGCCATTAAATCATTAGAGAATGAGGAAGGGTTACAACTTAATGGTATTAATAAGCTGTTAGTTTATGCTGATGATGTAGTACTACTGGCCGATAGCGAGGAGATACTAAAGGTCAACACGCACACACTATTGAGTAACACTAAGAAATTAGGACTGGAAGTAAATATCAGTAAAACTAAATGTATGGTCACACTTAGAAATTCAGTATATAATGGAAATGGACAGCTAAGGACAAATGAGGGAAGTTTTGAGGAAGTGGCTGAATTCAAATACCTAGGAACAATAATCACAAATAGGAATGAGATGCACAAAGAAATTAAACATAGACTCAATTCTGGAAATGCATGCTATTATGCATTGCAGAGGCTTTTGATGTCCCAACTCCTTTCAAAAAACGTTAAGCTAAAAATATATAAAACTATTATTCTACCAGTTACATTATATGGATGCGAAACATGGACTCTTACTTTAAGGGAGGAAAGGAGATTAAGAGTATTTGAGAATAAGGTTCTTAGGACGATTTTTGGACCAAAGAGAGATGAACAGACAGGTGAATGGAGAAGGCTACATAACGATGAACTACATGATCTTTATAGGAAGCCAGATATAATAAGAACAGTTAAGTCTCGTAGATTGCGATGGGCAGGACATGTTGCGCGTATGGAGAATGAAAGACTTGCATGGAAACTTCTTGTAGGAAAGCCAGAAGGAAAACGCCCATTTGGTAGACCAAGAATGAGGTGGGAGAACAACATTAACTATGATTTGAGGGAAGTAGATTATACAGGGAATGATTGGAAAGCATTGGCTGAGGATAGGGATGTATGGAGAGCTTATGTCCGCGCGGCCATGAACCTACGGGTTCGATAGTGCCAGTGAGTAAGTAAGTAAGTAAGTAAGTAAGTAAGTAAGTAAGTAAGTAAGTGTATGTTAGTTGCTTACTACGTATTTCTTTAAGACGATGATGTAACCATTTGTCACTGATATCAACAAAGTTAAGGACAAGTGTCACTAATTTCCGTAGGGGTGGCTCGCTATTTTCCTCACATGGGCAGCCAATCCATGCAAGATTTTTCGTGGTTGAAGAGTTTTATTTTTTCTCCTAGTATATATTTTATTTCTTATACCTTTCAGTCCTGGTTATGAATTACTTTTTTACACATAATTACATCTTGGTACTCCCTCCTTAGAATTCTGCACTGCGTTCTGTCCCTGGCGATCATTGTCCAGTTTCCCCTGACTGCGATCTGGAAGTCGTTTGACCATCTACTCTTAGTACGCTTCTCCTCGTTATATCTATTTACATGTCCTACTTTCTTGTAGAGTAGGTTCTTCATTTTAGCACATGACCATTCTACTTCCACTGGAGCTCTTCTGCCTGTTTCACTCGTCTTTCATCTTATTTCTTAGGCAGTGTGGCGTCTAATTTGATACTCAGGATTATTCTCTCCATTCTTCGCTGGAATTTTATTAGTCTTCAATATGTATTATGTACAGATCTAAGTCTGGCATCCATATACTGTACTAACACAGTTTCCATTATTCATAACTTAAATGTTGACTGATTGATCTGTAGAGTAGGAAAAATGTTAGATTTTTTAATTAGCTCCATGACTGGGAATGTATCTAGATATTTATTTTTCTCGTCTGTATGAAAATAAGTATAATTAAACTAACTTGGTTAAATAAATCCAACAACAGAGCACCCTTGACTACGTGGGGAAGTACTGAAATATAGTGACTGTACAGATTTTCCAAAACCACACAGTATGACATCAGTCATATAAGTACTTTATAATATGAGGAATAAAATGAAAGTATGAAAAATGTAGTATGTAAACTTAGTTAAATATTAAAGCGTGAAGAGGCGTTTTTACAGATGGATCAGAGCAGTTTGTTGAATAATTCAGTCTTGTCACGAGAAGCACTTTGTGTTATTTACCAACTTACATTTCATATTACAAACCAAGTGTTTGTCTTCTCATGTTTCTATGTACATTATCCTCATACAATGTTATGCACAGAACTACTCCGTGGTTTATACACATGTAATTGTTCAATATGTTAGATGAGAAGTACAAACGAAGAGAAATAAGCAGGGTCAGCAAATTTACCAGTTAGACGATCACATCGTTCATTCTGCTGGGTAACACTATCAATTCTAACTAAAGTAGTGATCATTTCATTTGGATGTAAAGATGATACAGATCCACCGCTGTAGTCTCGGGATAATGTCATTATATTGTTCATAACAGCCCGAATTCGACCGCCGGTGCGGACACGTATGGTTACATTGATTTTTCAGGGGGGGGGGTTTCTTCACTTGTAAGACAAATGTCGGGAAACTTTAATAACTTACTCAAATTTTACCGGACATCACCTGTTCATTATAATCATCTTCCATATGAGTTTCGATTTGTATAGTGTGAAAGATTTATTGAATGATTTTTAATGTTTGTGTTGTGCCGGAGATGGCCCCGGCAATAAAGCTGATCACTCATCCTCCTTGTCCTGGTGTGATAAAAAGTATGTGTGTAGTCCAATGTTATAAATCCTCTCCTCGCATGTTGTTGCTGTTGGAGTCCGGATGATATTGGGCATATAAAAGCTATAGTACTTAATAGGGAGGGGTTAAACTAACATAAAGAAGGAGAGAATGCGTAAATATGATAAAAACTAACTCAAATTAAAAAAAAATACATTTCATTCTAATTGTATGTAGGCCTATATACCTTCATATGTCACACTTGGGGTCGTAGGTGCTCCATAGCGCAAGGTTTGTAACCACGATAATTTAGTTACGTTTATTTATTTACCTACAAATGTCAACGAGTGGCATGTGGTTAGCATATCGCCTGAATTAGAGATTTAGTAGGCAATTGAGGTATTTGTAGGTTGGATGAAGTTCGGTTAAATTTTGAAAATAGGCCATTTATTCAGGCTTGCGGATCTTTTACGAGCCTGAACATCTTCATGCTCTAGACTCATGGCTAAAAGTCTCTCCCGGATGACTTGTTCCTTGGGTTTTTCCATCCTAAAAAATCCATCGGACCCGACCGGGTTTGAACCCGCTATCCTCGGAACTATACGTACGTAAGGAACCTAACCATGAGACAATTCAAATTATAACCTCACATTGTTAATTAGTTTGTGTTAATTAAGGGTGCATTTAGCTAATATATATATATACCTATATTAGATACGTTATACTATCGCATACAAACGTTGCTGTATTTTTTTCTATAATGAAGAATAAAGTGAAATTTAAAATAAAAGTAAGAAACATTCACACAAAAATGGCCAAGCGATTTTATTATTGTACCTATAATATTTTAATTGGAGATTTATTGAATGTTTAGTTCTAAAATTTAATTTTGATTTGAGATATTGATCAATGGACAATTTAATTTAATCTGCAATATAAATTATCCTCATCATAAGTTAAGTAAAATGTCCTAAACAATTCGCAGTCCCACCTCTAGTTGTTCCTAAGAAGATTAACATTAGAGGAATTTTCACATATTATTTATAAGTTAATTCAAACCGATCAGGTTAAGGTCAACTCTAATTTTAAAATTATCGGCTCATAACCAGGCTGAGGGCGAAGCGAGTAACGGATTTTTGCGGCTCATAACCAGGCTGAGGGCGACAGGCTGAGGGCGAAGCGAGTAACGGATTTTTGCGGCTAATAACCAGGCTGAGGGCGAAGCGAGTAACGGATTTTTGCGGCTCATAACCAGACTGAGGGCGAAGCGAGTAACGGATTTTTGCGGCTCATAAGCAGGCTGAGGGCGAAGCGAGTAACGGATTTTTGCGGCTCATAACCAGGCTGAGGGCGAAGCGAGTAACGGATTTTTGCGGCTCATAACCAGGCTGAGGGCGACAGGCTGAGGGCGAAGCGAGTAACGGATTTTTGCGGCTAATAACCAGGCTGAGGGCGAAGCGAGTAACGGATTTTTGCGGCTCATAACCAGACTGAGGGCGAAGCGAGTAACGGATTTTTGCGGCTCATAAGCAGGCTGAGGGCGAAGCGAGTAACGGATTTTTGCGGCTCGTAACCAGGCTGAGGGCGAAGCGAGTAACGGATTTTTGCGGCTCGTAACCAGGCTGAGGGCGAAGCGAGTAACGGATTTTTGCGGCTCATAACCAGACTGAGGGCGAAGCGAGTAACGGATTTTTGCGGCTCATAACCAGGCTGAGGGAGAAGCGAGTAACGGATTTTTCAAAAAAAAAGTTTAACGCTATTCTACATAGCACCTAAAACAATAATTCATTTTTCTTACATATATTCTCATTATTACTAGATGTAGTGGGAACTTGGTCTCCACTGTCATCTGGTAGCTCCTATCACAAGTAAGCAAATTAAAGATAATATTTTTACTGTATAGCAGTGACGCTTTATCGATATATATTAGGAGGAGGTACTTAGATATAAACCGACAAAATATTTTGGCCGAATGTGCGGGAAAACGATCACTATTTTTCCAAAGAGACCTGAAACAAGTTTGGGGAAAATAATCTTATATACTCAACCTGGGATTTAAAGAGAGATCAGGACTTGCTTGGTTCAGGTTAGGGGCATGGAAATTTTTAAAAATTAGCGACGATCAGGATATGCGAATATGTCCAATGTGCGGGAGCTTTGAAGACGAGATACATATTTTAGGAAAATGTAAAGATTTAGAATATTGGAGGCATCAGTTATTACCGGAAATATTTCTAAATTCTAATCGTGGAAGATTGGCATGCTACGAGTTACTGGTAAACCCAGAAAATTGTATAAACCTGGATAGATTTCTGGACAAAACGCGGAAAATAAGAACACACTTATTCAGGAATAAATAAATATGTTAGTAAATTGCAATGTCATTAATTCTTAATAATCCTACATAACTAAGTTAATGTATAATGTAATTGTATTGATATCTAATTGTAATATTATTGTTTTCTTTCTTTTTTTTTAAACATCAACTTATTGTAACGGACTGTCAACAGGACGTACGGCTTACTGCCCGTGCGATCCATATTTGTAAATAACATTGTATGTATATTACTTTTAGTTTAATAAAGTCCTTATGTATGTATGTATATATTAAAAATTATTATTATTATTATTATTGTTATTATTTTATCATTAGTAGTTGTACTAATAGTAGCAGTCGCAGTATAGTCGTATATCGTTACTTAAAGTTTAAGGTCACTAGCATGACTATTATTGTCGTTAAATAGACAAAGATTATTTTATTAGAGGTCTCTTATTTTAGCTTCGAAGTCATTTAATTGTCATAAATCTGTGACCGGGGTTTTACATGTCTTCCAAAGAACGCCATATAAACAATTGTTAGCTCTGTAAGATTCCAAAGACGCCAGTTGTATAATAACGTACGAAGTGGGAACCGAAGGCGAGTGTGGCAACTGCTAGTTCACTCACTTTTAATATGTTTCGCATTTTTTTACACTATGCGAATTATAATACACTAATTATTATTATTATTATTATTATTATTATTATTATTATTATTATTATTATTATTATTATTATTATTATTATTATTATTTCTGGAAATGCATGCTATTATGCATTGCAGAGACTTTTGATGTCCCAACTCCTTTCAAAAAACGTTAAGCTGAAAATATATAAAACTATTATTCTACCAGTTATATTATATGGGTGCGAAACATGGACTCTTACTTTAAGGGAGGAAAGGAGATTACGAGCATTTGAGAATAAAGTACTTAGGAAATTTTTGGACCAAAGAGAGATGAACAGACAGGTGAATGGAGAAGACTACATAACAATGAACTACATGGTCTTTATAGGAAGCCAGATATAATAAGAACAGTTAAGTCTCGTAGACTGCGATGGGCAGGACATGTTGCACGTATGGGGAATGAAAGACGTGCATGGAAGCTTCTTGTAGGAAAGCCAGAGGGAAAACGCCCAGTTGGTAGACCAAGAATGAGGTGGGAGAACAACATTAACTATGATTTGAGGGAAGTAGATTATACAGGGAATGATTGGAAAGCATTAGCTCAGGATAGGGATGTATGGAGAGCTTATGTCCGCGCGGCCATGAACCTACGGGTTCGATAGTGCCAGTGAGTAAGTAAGTAAGTATTATTATTATTATTATTATTTTTTTTTTTCAGCATGCCCCATTACCGTAGTAATATTACATGCATAACATAACAAACATAAAATCAGATAACATAACATTACATAACATCAATATTTGGTTTTTGTTTACATGTTTTTTTTTATCTTCGTCACTTGTTAATCACTCATTTTCGTACACTATTGTTTTTATATATTTTTTGAAATGTCTTAAATATTGTGTATTAGGTCTTTCTCCGTCACAGGCCATGTTCCTCCTTCTTTGCTGATTTCTTCTTTCAACTTATTTCTAGAATGCTGCTGCAATTCACAATTATAAAGGAGATGTCTACATTTTGAATTGCTTTTCTACATGGACAGGTTGCGTTGTTTAATATTCCAATGCGATAAAGATGTGATTTATTTTTTCCATGACCAGTTACCATTTCAGAAAATTCTGGAGTTATTTCACATTTAAGTTTTAATCTGTCTCTGACTGATGGGAAGAACTTCTTACATGTGGCTCCTTTATCTGCGTTTATTATTATTATTAATAATATTATTATTATTATTATTATTATTATTATTATTATTATTATTTTAAACGACAGTGTAATCGTAAGGATGTGTACATGTAACGTTATGCGATTGTTAATGTGCAAATAATAGTTTTTAAACTAAGATTTAAAGCCATTGATAGTTAACAGAAGAGTAAAGCTGGTCTGATGTGATGTAAATTACCGTCATACCAGCTCGTGGAGTTTCTCTGGAGTAAAACTTATCGTTCCACAGAGTTTCTACAGGAAACAAGTTAGAATGTGTTAATAAAATATTTTACAGACCGTCTGCTACATTTCCCGCAGGATCTAGCCAGGAAACCAAATCAAAAATATAATTTTCCCTCTTGAAAATACAGATAACTCTAGAGCCTGTATGTCTGGTAAAATAGCTACTCAGATTTAACACACCTTAGCTTCAATCTCTGGATGTGTACTTCACTCTATGAGCAATTAGAAGATCTTCCCCGAATAACGATGTAACGAAATAAAAGGTTAAATTTGTTGACTTAAAACCAAGCTTACATAAGTAAGTCGGTCCCGCTGGTTCACACATGTTCTCCACTGTTTCCAACGTTCCATTCCCTGTATAATTAAATTGCCTCAAATTATGATTAATCACAAATAGGAATGACATGCACAAGGAAATTAAACATAGGCTCAATTCTGGAAATGCGTGCTATTATGCATTACAAAGACTTATGATGTCCCAACTCCTTTCAACTTTTTTTTGTGGAATTTGAGTTTTTTCTTCAAATCGAAAACATTTGTTAGTTAAACTGAAAATATATAAAACTATTATTCTACTAGTTATATTATATGGATGCGAAACATGGACTCTTACTTTAAGGGAGGAAATGAGATTACGAGTATTTGAGAATAAAGTACTTAGGAAAATTTTTGGACCAAAGAGAGATGAACAGACAGGTGAATGGAGAAGACTACATAACAATGAACTACATGGTCTTTATAGGAAGCCAGATATAATAAGAACAGTTAAGTCTCGTAGACTGCGATGGGCAGGATATGTGGCACGTATGGGAAATGAAAGAGTTGCATGGAAGTTTCTTGTAGGAAAACCAGAGGGAAAGCGCCCAGTTGGTAGACCAAGAATGAGGTGGGAGAATAACATTAACTGTGATTTGAGGGAAGTAGATTATACAGGGAATGATTGGAAAGAATTAGCGCAGGATAGGGATGTATGGAAAGTTTATGTCCGCGCGGCCATGAACCTACGGGTTTGATAGTGACAGTGAGTAAGTAAGTAAGTAAGTATGGTTAATGTTATTCTCCAACCTCATTCTTAGCTTATCTATTGGGCCCTTTCCCTCTAATTATCCTACACGAAGTTCCCGAACAATCGATTATTTTTTCATCGGGTACCGGTTTATTTTAAAAGAAAAATGTCGAAAACTCATGTTATACTTCAGTGAAACACCTTTTACAAGACTTTCTTCTATCATTTTTAGAGTACATTCAGCACTTTCATGAATATATCGTACACCGTGCAGTTGAAAACATAGAAATTCGCAGAGATATCCAGGGCAAAAAAAAATGTAGAGTTGTGAATTAGTTAATAATAACTCAAGTTCTATAAAACACAGAGGTTGTTGGCCGCGCTTTGAATCTTATAGATTTCATTTTTACATTTAATTAAAGTCCTTCACTGGACTGTACGTAATTGCTTCAAATCATTGATAGCTCTTTCTATGCTAATATAACCTCTCACATGGGCCTTGTTATTTTTACAGTTCACTTATAAATATTAAAATGTACCGCGCCTGGCGACACTCTAGGCTTGTGAATAAAAAAAGTAGGAAGTATGCAGGCAGCACAGTATCGACCGTACGTTTTTTGATGCCACAGTATCGAATGAACGCCATATATTGTTGGTTTTTCGTATCTACATACATTATCCGACAGTTTTGCCTTGTTTTAATCAAACGTTCAACGTAAATAAAGGCTGCAAACTAGATTCAAGAGTAGTTAGTTGACAGTTTCCAGAAATAATAAATGGAGACTACAGAGACAGAACAAGGAATGTCACTAACACTAAGAACTGAGAATATTAATTTTAATGTTTCAACAATCCTTGTTCTTTCCCAGCATACCAGAACTTAAGCCTTTCATTTTACTTGATAATTCGTGTATTTCCAATGTTTATCATTGCAAAAATGAAATATTAAAATTATACAAGATTTTTTGGATTCTCTTCGTTATTTTGTGACATTTCTTGATTTTCATTTTATGGTCCTTTAATATAGTCCACAGTCGTTGTCTACGGGGTAGCGTTGTCATCCTGTACGCAGCGGGTCACGTTTCATGAGACATGGATTTTTTCGGGATTTTTCCTGACCCATCAGGAACATATAAAGTCCAAACCATCCCCAAACATAATTTCGCCATGATAATAACAGTAATAACAATAATTATTACTATTATTTGTTTTAGGAATATTCCACAATACAGTGTTTCTCCTTCAACCCGAAGTGATTTGTCGCCAGATGTTCCTGTCAAAAGCATCTTCTTCCCTCAAATCTTTAGCTTCCTTACTTCTCTTCACTCCATTCATCCGTCGTTCTCTAGGTCTGCCTCTTCCACTTGTTCCATTAGCTTTCCAATTAAGGATCTTCTTTGGTATTCTCTCTTCTTTCATTCTTATGAGGTGTCCATTCCATTTCAAACGTTTTCTCCTATTTTCCTGTTTATTATTATTATTATTATTATTATTATTATTATTATTATATTCGCCATGTTTATTATGAATGCGAGTGTGAATGGTGTGTTTGAAGTTAATGTTGTGCAAACCCTGGGTTCAGCTAATCACACTCATTCGGGGAGGTCTTCCATATCCTTGTGTGGTGAATAAGTTTTCATGTGATCCAATGTTTTAAATACCTATACCGACGCACGTGCCTAGGTAGGGCCCGGGCGGCCTGTGGCATGTAATCATACCAATAAGGTGACAGGTTAAACTACGATGAAAAAGATGATGGTCTACTAATATAAACAGCAGTGTTGCCGGTGTACAAAATTTCCTGTATGTGTTTATACTTAGAGAGGTTTTCTCGTAATGTCTTTTATTGAATCTGAATTTGCAGGTAAGCGTCTCCTACTCGCTTGTTTATTCCAGAACTCGTAGATTCACTCCAAGATACTGCGACTTCTTTAAAACAGAACACCTCTTCTAAAACTGTGCATCAGGTCAATTGGAGTGATCACACTGTTTAAGTGCTTCCAGTAGCCCAGTGAGTTTTCTCGTCTTTTTCTTACATCTCCATTTTCTTTTAACTTTCATTCTACTTTTTCTTTTTCAAATATATAACACACTCCTAAATAAATAAACGCATTTGTTTTGCCTTTATCTCAAACCTCAAGCCTCGCACGATCTGTAATTTTCATGTTTGTGAAATTTGAGTAATTATTTTTAAATGTTTCCATAGAATTGCAGCAATTGTTGTCTCATTGTGGTTGTATTATTCACTTTAACACGGCAAACACTTCTCAATGACACAATGGACCTTTCTCCATGTAAAAATCAAGTATAAACAAGAATGTGAGTTAGATCCCTGTTATGGACGGCTATTATATTAAGGATCAATTTCATCAACAGAGGTAACTGTATTACGCCAGTTTTCCCCATGTATAATGCATAGCTTAAACTGGCGTAATACAGTTACCTCTGTTGGTAAAACCGACCTTAAATCTGATACAAAGTCATGTCACACAAATATTATTTGAAAGAGGGGCAGAAAGGTGTTGTAAAAACTATGTGAAAATACCCAATATGTTGGTCAATGAAGTTTAGAGAGGTAAATTATACGGGAACAATTTTGCGCCGCGTTGCTACCTCCTCATTGCCTGGTTACCAAAATTATTAAACCCATGCGAACTGCAACCACGTTGCGCTGCAGTGTTTCGATCTACTACCTTGTATATATATATTAAACATGATTTTAGAGAGGTAAATTGTTCCCGTATAATTTACCTCTCTAAAATCATGTTTAACATTATTCAATCCCAACATATTGAGTATTTTCACATAGTTTTTACAACACCTTTCTGCCCCTCTTTCAAATAATATTTGTGTGTTGCTACCTCCTCATTGCCTGGTTACCAACATTATTAAAACCATGCGAACTGCAACCAAGTTGCGCTGCCGTGTTTCGATCTACTACCTTGTATATATATATATATATATATTAGCATAGAGTTCATAACTATGAGTACTATTCATAATCCTTTGCCCGGGCCCATGAGGGGCAAAGATTGATTCATCCTTCCTATCCAAATTCATAAACATTAATCAATAATAATTCTTAAAACACACTGTAGTATTTTATGATGCTTAGTTAACCTGAATGTACTATTATCAACCATGAAAGCTCGACGGGAAAAGGGAGCTCATAAAACTTTTGAGCAAGCTTATGTACAGGAATTATGCAAGACAGCTGTAGCGTGGCTAACATACAATAATCAAACATTGATATTTACTTAAAATGATATTTAATGTTAAATTGCACGTATGAAGTTCGAAAAGTGAAATTAAAGAAATACATAACTTGATCATTCGAATACTAAAGGATAAACAATAAATAATACCAGAAATAACATAATTTACACAGTCACCCTCTCATACATACTTTTAGTCCTGCCGAGAGTGCTTTACCCTGGCTTGCCGGACCAAAACTCAAATACGCAGCTCGCGTCCTCCAAACAAACAAACCAGTGTTGCAACGAAAATCTATGAACGAATGATAGTGTTCACTATGTGTGTAGCCGATTTGAGCGTTCCGAGGTAGAAGGGGAAGTTGCGCACTACAAACAGAGCAAAGGGAGGGGCAGAAAGGAGAGTGGGAGTAGATACAAAGAGAAAGGACTTTGGCATAGTTCACGAATTTCACTATGAAGGGAGGATAATAGCACCGACGCAACGAACCGAAATAGCACTTTCGGTTCAATTTTATTGGAAATTATTAGTTCATGAAATAGATGTATGAATGTTTATGCGCCCATTGACTTTTGGATTCGTTAGTGCCTGTGAGATAGGGTTACGAAACGATATTTCTGTGACTAGTAGCCTACAAACTAATCAGGACAATTTTGTAATGTGTACCAATGACGACTCTTTTGTAAGACTAATATTGTGGGGTGACACATTGTCCAGACACAGCCTATCTCGAATCCAACATAGATACGTAGCTCACTAACAAACATAAAAGTTAAATCCAGACCACATTTTGGTTACTTGTAATAATTTGTTTGAATCAGAGTTGAGTTTATAAAAAAACTAAAATAAACAGTTTTAAAGCTTTTGTAAAACACTTGACGAGTGGCACTCCATTTCACAGCTACTTGAAACAGACTGAAGTGCTCTTCCTAAAACGCGAGTGTTATCTGGCGGGAGAATCCTGTACTCATTATAAGATTTAGATGGTATTTTTATTTAACTTTGCTAGATATTTGAGACGACTTACAAATGTAGGCAACAAAAGCACTATATGGTTTGATTAAAAACTTTATTTTCCATGCTTCGAGTCTTATACATCTTGTAAGCCCTTGTTTCCCTCAACAAGATTTAGGCGCTCTCCACCTACAGGGAAAAAATTGAACCTAACTAATTTAGTTAATATGTTTTCCTATATATGCCATTGGAGTGACCCGTAGTCAGCGATCCGCCTCATACTGACATCTAGGAAACCAAGGTAGTACTAGGACGGAAAAATTCGGTAAATTTTGCTTACATGCCTTTTTATTCAGGCTGAAAGATCTTTTACGAGCTTGAACATCTTCAGACAACGGATCCACGTTTGTTATGCTTCATTTGTTCATCACTGCAACCAGATCACATTATTTATTGCCAATGGATCGCAATATTGTAAGAATGCACCCTAGTAGAGAAAAAATGAAACATCAAAATGTTTATAACCAACATAATAGATTATTAATTAATTTCTGATGTCCTATGATGTAAATTATGTTTTTCTCTGGAACGTAAATTCCTGGAAAATAATACATTTAAGAAAGTCAAAGCAGTTGTTTCTTTTTATTGTGGTATAATCAATTACTACGAAATGCTTTTCTATTATATCCTGCAAGCAATATCTGTTTACATTCGTGCACTATATATACAATCTGGTAGCCGTATTTCTTAGAGAGTCAGTCACTGAAAAATAATGCTATGGCCTGTTCAGAATATTAAAAAGGAAGAGCTTTCTTTACTATGATAGACTTAATTGAAAAATATCGGGTGAAACACGACTGTGATTGGTTTAAAACAAGATACATTGAAACGTGATTGGTCATTGATTCCCATTTGGGGCATGAGTTAAATAGTCTCCATAAGATTGTGTGCAAGTACAATTTATATTTGATTTTGCTCAGTAACGAACTCCAGTTCACTTTTGTGCTAAATGTTGTTTCGATAAATATAACATGGCGGTCGCTAGAACGATATTTTATATCTACTTCTACATAAACCGCCACTTCTAATGGTAGAATCTTGCTAATTTTAGGATGACAACTTCCTCGTTGGGATTTGCTGAGTTTCTTTAGGAAAAGTAGAAAATTGCACCTGTTTTAGCAAAGTAGACTGTAATACTTCTTCACGTGTATAAAGAACATTACTAGCTTGATTTCAAAATGTGATAGCCTAATTCCAGGTCGCTTGTAACCTCACGTGTTATCTTGGTTAGTGAGCTTGTTTTTATGGAGATACATACGTCATCACACTGGGATCCTTAACATGCATACACCTTCCGGTAGTTAATGTTCCGTTACGACATGTTTTTAAGACACCTGTACGATTCACATACATGTTCTCAAAACACTACTATATTTAAATTACCTGCTATAATGTTACAGCATAGCGTCCCTAACGACAATTTCTGGCATGCTCTCCTGGCATACGCGGAATTGTAACCCACTTCTGAGATTAAGGGGGAGTTACGTTACCTTGATGATAAGTACACCACTCGTAACCGGTATAGTTACAGGTCCAAGAATGAGATATATTTTTAATATATGATGGTATGTCCATGTTTTGCCATTTACTGAATTCCTCTCACAGATCTTGACTCCTGCTCAGTGACTCAAGATTATTACTTTCTGTTACTCTTCTATTCCATACTATTCACAATTTAAATTTATCTTCAGACATCTGTCAACTGAATTCCGCCTTCCATCACATATCGAGTCAATTAAATATTAAACATACACTATCACAAAAAAATTTAGTTACGTTCTGCTTCACTGACTCACTTTGGGGTTATCTGAATTCGTTACAAGTAAAAATTTGGAGCTGCCGGGTCCTATCTAGCAAAAAGTTTAATTATTTATGATGACTCTAATACCATATCATTTCTTATCGTAACATCCTAAGTTATTTGATACATTTTTAATTACTTATACATACATTTATAACTAGTGTAGTATTTAAAACTCTGATATTTATTTTTTGAGCCAGACTGGTTCGTTCGTTAGATTAATTCAGCCAGTAATAATTAACACACAGAAGGAAGCTGATATTTGCCTTCAAGTTCATTATTATGGTAGAAGCAGGCATTTCACACAGTTGAGTTAATGTAGCTGGTGGAAATAAATAAGATTTCTTAACAGTCAGTATCTAGAATGTGGACAGGATAATGGACAAAATTTCAACTCAAAGACATGTAGATTTCATTGAGACTTTTGTTTTTATCCCATTCGACATCTTGGTTTAAGGTAAATCAATGTTTAAATATGTGTAACAGGAAAGGAATTTCTAAAGGAAGTATTACCAAAGGTAGAACCCAGGGGCTGTTGCCCTTCTGTGTAAAAGAAATCCGGACTCATATGTTAAATGGTAAGCATCATATAAATATAGTTACATGCGTACATTTCCAAGCAGAGGATCCGAAATGTATTTGTTGACTATTTACCACCAGCCACTAACTTGTAGGTATAACAATTTAAATGTTTTCTTTTGCTGAAATAAGAAATAGGTTCCCGTAAGCTGAAATAGTAATTTTTGGACACTTTAAAATTCAGGATTGAGGAGGAAAATATCATTGCATACAGCAACGGTACTGATAATATAAGGAATATTACAAAAAATAATGATAAAAGAATAAATGCAGAAGGAAATAAATATTGTCAAT
This sequence comes from Diploptera punctata, assembly GCA_030220185.1. Lineage (NCBI taxonomy): Eukaryota > Metazoa > Arthropoda > Insecta > Blattodea > Blaberidae > Diploptera > Diploptera punctata. The sequence continues at coordinate 661,007 of JASPKZ010007270.1, forward strand.
CATTTTCAATACGCTTGAGATTCAAATTAAGACCGGGAATCATACAGAAGATACAATTGGAGAATCAACATTTATTAATACAAGTAGTAGTAGTAGGACTTTATTAGACAAAAAAGTAAGATATTTACAATATTATTTACAAATATGGGTCGCACGGGCAGTAAGCCGTACGTGCTGTTGACAGTCCGTTACAATAAAGTAATAATTGGTACTAGTGTAAAGAAAAATAAACAAAAACAGCAATAACATTACAATTACATAAAGAAAACACAATAAAAATATTACAATTAAATAATAACACAATAGCATTATACACTAAAAACATTAACATTACAATTACATAAAGAAAACACAATAATATTACAATTAAGTAACAACACAATAGCAATAACATTACAATTACATATAGAAAACACAATAATAATATTAACATTACAATTACATAAAGAAAACACTAACATTACAATTACATAAAGAAAACACAATAAAAATATTACAATTAAATAATAACACAATAGCATTATACACTAAAAACATTAACATTACAATTACATAAAGAAAACACAATAATATTACAATTAAGTAACAACACAATAGCAATAACATTACAATTACATATAGAAAACACAATAATAATATTACAATAAAATAATAACACAACAGCATTATACACTAAAAACATTAACATTACAATTACATAAAGAAAACACAATAATATTACAATTAGGTAATAACACAATAGCATTATACACTAAAAAAAACATTAACATTACAATTACATAAAGAAAACACATTAATATTACAATTAAATAATAACACAACAGCATTATACACTAATTAATTTATATATAATTGTTAATAATTAATGGTATTGCATTTTGATAACATATATTTATTCATGAATGAGTGTTGTCCTTATTTTTCGCGTTTTGTCCAGAAATTTACCGAGGTTTATCCAATTTTCTGGATTTACCAATAACTCGTAGCATGCCAATCTTTCCCGATTTGAATTTAGAAATCTTTCCGGTAATAACTGACGTCTCCAATATTCTAAATCATTACATTTTCCTAATATATGTATCTCATCTTCAAAGTTCCCGCACATTGGACATATTCGCATATCGTGATCGTCGCTAATTTTTAGGAATTTCCATGTCCCTAGCCTAAACCAAGCAAGCCCTGATCTCTCCTTAAATCCTAGGTTGAGTATATACGATTCTTTTCCCCAGACGTGTTTTAGGTCTCTTTGTAAACACAGTGAGCGTTTTCCTGTACATTCGGCGAAGGTATCTTGTTGGTTTACATCTAAGTACCTCCTCCTTATTTTTCTCCACACGTTCTTGCGATTTTCAGTCCCTTTTTCCTATATCCATCCCATCCCAATCTTTTGGAGTTCTCTCCTAACCTCGTCTGCTCAAAATTTAACATCTATGTTTTTAATTTGGTGGTCGTAACAAATTGCTCTAAGCATTGTTTGTTCACCTTGGATTACTCGCAACCAGTATTTGAGTACACGAATTTTACAGTTAATGTCGTCCTGGAATGACCCGAATTCATATAAAATTCCACAGTTAGAAACGGCAATGAGTGAGCATAATCGTTGATAAAATATGCATTTTTAATTTTGTCGGATAGTCATGTCTGGCTTGAATTGAACCCCTTCGTATATAAGTGTGTGTACGTGAATTTGTGGTGGTAAATATATACATACATATATGTTCGTACTCGGATGCAGTTCAGTCACAGAAATATTACAAATAGAAAATACACGTTGTAAGGTTAGGAACCAGTTTCATGTTTACGTATTTTATGACAAATACAAATAAAAAAATAGTAATGCAAGGAGGATACAGTAGGTTAATTCTAGACTGAAAAAGAATTCAAAGACAATAAGGAATAATACAAAACAAAACAAATTTAGGAGAAAGTTTCAAAATGTAAAAAGTAATATGACATACAATGAATTAATACAAAGGAGAATTATATAAACTAAATTTTATGTAATGGATTAACAAAACTATTTAAATGCATTAAGTAATAATATAAAGCAAAACAAATTTATCAGAAAATGTCAAAATATACCGGTAAAACGTAGTCTAATAAACAATTAATGCAATGGAGAATGAAATGTATAAAATAATACAAACGATATAATACATAGTATTTGATTGAAACCAAACAGAAGAAAGTAACTAGATATTTCAGGTTAATATAATATAAACCAAAATAGATGCTGCGTATTTATTATTTTAAAATATTTAAATAAACAATTTCATTCAATTAATTATTTAATTAATGTATTAATTTAATTGCTTTCTTAAATCTAGCTGTGTTTGTTTGCTTAGCTCTGGATTGGATCTAATTAATTGACCATATAATTTGGGTCCTAGATATCTACTATGATTACATCCACCAGCTGTGTAAAATTTTGGAACATGTGGCATAAAAGTAGTTAATATATAATTGTGTATATGTAATACGACAACGCAGCCATGCTATCGTATACACGGCCTGTGGTAATTGAATTACCGCACTGAGCTCAATTCATGTGTGTGCTGTAGGCCTACCTGCCATATACAAAGGTTTGTATAATACTGAACTATTGAACTTTCTGTTCATTGTGACGTCATTTCACGCGTGAGTAAATTTATTGCGCCAGACGTTTGTGAATTTTTTCAATAGTAATAGTAATTGTAATAATAATAATAATAATAATAATAATACTAATAATAATAATAGATAACAATAATAACACTAACATTAACAGTAATAGTACTCATAATAATGACGATAATAGCAATAACAGTAATAATAATAATAATAATAATATTAAAAGCTCGATACATCTCGATACATGTGGCATTGAATGTACATAATAAAATTTAGAAAGATTACCACCAAAACTATTTAATAAAAATATCCTCCGATGAAATCCTTTTGCTTAAGTAATCTACCAAAGCTAAACAAATAAATGATATCTGCTTAAATAATATTGTTGAAGGCATATTTTTTATGTTCCTACAAACCCACATATTGTGGTAAGAATTACGGAACATTTAAAGAATAAAACAAGAAGAGATACTAGATTGAAGTTTTATAAAACATTGGCAGTTCCTGCATTACTTTATGGGAGCGAAACTTGGGTAATGACCAAAAAATTGCAAAGTGGAATACAAAGCGCAGAAATTAACTTCCTTACAAGAAAAAAGGCTGCACAAGATTGGATCGGATAAGGAAAGAACAGAGTTAAATATATATCCATTGGATGAGAAAATCAGAGAAAATAGAGAGAAATGGTTTACACATGAGGAAGGAATGAAGTATCAAAATTACCAAGAGCAGCATTCAACTACAAGCCAAGAGGTTCAAGGAATGTAGGAAGGCCAGTGAAAAGATGGACAGAACAACTTTGAGGCGGAACAGGCAATTTGCCTAGCCCGTGAAGTGAAGAAGAAGAAGAAAAAGAAGATTACTGAACATATAGAGATTGTTTAGATATAAACAATAGTATGATGATCTTGTAGACGATTTCCGGGCTGTGGTCTCAAGACCACGGCCAACAGCCCGGAAATCGTCTACAAGATCATCATAGTAACTCCGGCCGTGAAAGCCTAGGTCAATATAAACAATAGTGTTTACAAATATTCATTAATGCATAATCAGCAAGAGTAAAATTACGTAACACTCTGGCAAGAATATATGCAGTCTTCAGAAGAATAACAAGAAGCCAAATGAAATGCAGACATCAACAAATAGTTTCGGAAAATTGGTGAATATATGTTAACCATCTAAATGTGAAACTTTATTCATGAATACCAGACAAATTGGCAGAATATATACACAAGGGTTCCCATAGCTATCAACTCCATGGCAAGATCTAAAAGAGACACGTGTCAGGAACAGTAGGTTTCTTTCAACCAAACCGTTCAGTACTTGAAGGACTAACACAAGGAACGACAATGTTAATGGCAATAAAAATATTATTAGTACCTGACTCCACGGTTCATGGAACCCATGTATTGAACGAAGCATTTAATAAGGCTTTCAATGGTCCCTTTCCTCAAACAAGTGGATCCAGTCCATTCGTATGATATCCAGATCCCTAATTCCGCAAGAATATTATCCTCATAATTATGTCTGGGCCTTTTTAATCTTCTTTTCCTCGTGTATTTCTCATACATAATGTCACGAGTGTTTTCCTATATATCTAGGGGATTTGGAAATCAAGAATGGCATTTGTTAGGACTATTTAAACAAATAAAATTAAGCTGTTTACTCAAAAATCATTATTTAAATATAGTTATCGGTATTATAAAATATTTATATATTTAATGTAAACGGTGATGTTAAAAAAAAGTATAAATGTGAGGTCCATGTATATTCACTGCAACTTGATCATATTTATTGCAAATAAGATCGCAATTTTGTAAGAATTCACCCTAGTGGAGGAATAATGAAACATATCAAACTGTATGATCATAATCAACATTATAGGTTATTAATTAATTTCTTTAGTAAATAACTCAGTAAAATCAACGCATTTGTTCATTATTTGCTATATTCAATGTATTTGTTGGAGATAAATAATGCTCTGAGATGTACAGAATATTAAAAAGGAGGAGCTTTCTTTAGGAGGAGCTTTCTTTATCACAAACGTAGGAGTTGATAAAGAGAAATCGATAAAGAACGAGGTGAAACACGACTGTCATTCGTTGTAAACCAAAATTCATTGAAACGTGATTGGTCATCGACTATCATTTGGGGCATGAATTAAATAGTCAATAAAATTTTATATAATTTCTAGTCATACGAAATAACAAAAGAAAGTTGATAATAGTGCAGACTGGCACTTGACGTAATTTTTAAAAATGGACTAATTAGTCTTATAGAATGTTATTGGCAGAGCAAGGATTTTAATGCACTAAATGTGAAGATTGCAACACAGATAGTATATATTATTCAATTGTTTCTGTGTGAAACCAAGACAAAATACAGTCAGAAGTCTAACTCCTCATTATATTATTCAACTGTTTGTATGTGAAACTAAGAAAAAATAAGTCTAACTTCTTATGATACTCTTCAAGTGTTTGTGTGAAATTAAGACAAAATATAGTCAGAAGACTAATTTCTTATTTTATTATTCAACTGTTTGTATATGAAACTAAGACAAAAGACAGTTAGAAGTCTAACTTCACATTATACTATTCAACTGTTTGTATGTGAAACTAAGAAAAAATAAGCCTAACTTCTTATGATACTCTTCAAGTGTTTGTGTGTGAAATTAAGACAAAATATAGTCAGAAGACTAATTTCTTATTTTATTATTCAACTGTTTGTATGTGAAACTAAGAAAAAATAAGTCTAACTTCTTATGATACTCTTCAAGTGTTTGTGTGTGAAATTAAGACAAAATATAGTCAGAAGACTAATTTCTTATTTTATTATTCAACTGTTTGTATGTGAAACTAAGACAAAAGACAGTTAGAAGTCTAACTTCTCATTATATTATTCAACTGTTTGTATGTGAAACCTAAAAAAAAATAAGTCTAACTTCTTATGATACTCTTCAAGTGTTTGTGTGTGAAAATTAAGACAACATATAGTCAGAAGACTAATTTCTTATTTTATTATTCAACTGTTTGTATGTGAAACTAAGACAAAAGACAGTTAGAAGTCTAACTTCTCATTATATTATTCAACTGTTTGTATGTGAAGCTAAAAAAAAATAAGTCTAACTTCTTATGATACTCTTCAAGTGTTTGTGTGTGAAATTAAGACAAAATATAGTCAGAAGACTAATTTCTTATTTTATTATTCAACTGTTTGTATGTGGAACCAAGACAAAAGACAGTCAGAAGTCTAACTTCTCATTATATTATTCAACTGTTTGTATGTGAAACTAAGAAAAAAATAAGCCTAACTTCTTATGATACTCTTCAAGTGTTTGTGTGTGAAATTAAGACAAAATATAGTCAGAAGACTAATTTCTTATTTTATTATTCAACTGTTTGTATGTGGAACCAAGACAAAAGACAGTCAGAATTCTAACTTCTCATTATATTATTCAACTGTTTGTATGTGAAACTAAGAAAAAAATAAGCCTAACTTCTTATGATACTCTTCAAGTGTTTGTGTGTGAAATTAAGACAAAATATAGTCAGAAGACTAATTTCTTATTTTATTATTCAACTGTTTGTATGTGGAACCAAGACAAAAGACAGTCAGAAGTCTAACTTCTCATTATATTATTCAACTGTTTGTATGTGAAACTAAGAAAAAAATAAGCCTAACTTCTCATGATACTCTTCAAGTGTTTGTGTGTGAAATTAAGACAAAATATAGTCAGAAGACTAATTTCTTATTTTATTATTCAACTGTTTGTATGTGAAACTAAGACAAAAGACAGTTAGAAGTCTAACTTCTCATTATATTATTCAACTGTTTGTATGTGAAACTAAAAAAAAATAAGTCTAACTTCTTATGATACTCTTCAAGTGTTTGTGTGTGAAATTAAGACAACATATAGTCAGAAGACTAATTTCTTATTTTATTATTCAACTGTTTGTATGTGAAACTAAGACAAAAGACAGTTAGAAGTCTAACTTCTCATTATATTATTCAACTGTTTGTATGTGAAGCTAAGAAAAAATAAGTCTAACTTCTTATGATACTCTTCAAGTGTTTGTGTGTGAAATTAAGACAAAATATAGTCAGAAGACTAATTTCTTATTTTATTATTCAACTGTTTGTATGTGGAACCAAGACAAAAGACAGTCAGAATTCTAACTTCTCATTATATTATTCAACTGTTTGTATGTGAAACTAAGAAAAAAATAAGCCTAACTTCTTATGATACTCTTCAAGTGTTTGTGTGTGAAATTAAGACAAAATATAGTCAGAAGACTAATTTCTTATTTTATTATTCAACTGTTTGTATGTGGAACCAAGACAAAAGACAGTCAGAAGTCTAACTTCTCATTATATTATTCAACTGTTTGTATGTGAAACTAAGAAAAAAATAAGCTTAACTTCTTATGATACTCTTCAAGTGTTTGTGTGTGAAATTAAGACAAAATATAGTCAGAAGACTAATTTCTTATTTTATTATTCAACTGTTTGTATGTGAAACCAAGACAAAAGTCAGTCAAAAGTCTTTTTTCTAATTATACTAAATTACAAACTTAACTTTTACTACATTAAAAACCTTGTCCTAGTTATAAGTGACATCAGGAATGTATATGTGTGGTATTTTGTAAAACAAAAAGTAAAAATAAATCGGGAAAATGAATTATAATTTGAGAATGAAATAACTTAGAAGACATTAAAAAAGTCATTAACCTAAGAATTATGTATATATATCAAAGAATTACGGATATAGCATTATTACATCTTGGAGGAATATTGGTTAAGATGTGCGGACTATACTTGCCCAGTTGATGTACATTAATTCGACCGAAGTGGAGGACACTCGTTATATGACGTCACGAATGCTATCTTCCGAATCAAACTTGACATAACACATATAGACATATAGCAAGTAGTCTGTCAATTATTATATCACGTGACTTACATGTGTAGGTACATGTAAAAACGATTAGACCTTAATAGCAAAGTTATAACAATAGTAGGTCCCATTATTTGAAAAGGTCATTACAATTTTAAGAAGTTGCCAATATGGTCAGTAAAAAACTATATACTTTTTGTATTTGATCAGTTCTTCGAAGTATTATACTTAATTTATGCAAGTTATATATATTTTACAAACCAAAAATACACGTTTTAATAAATAAAAATTATAAGTTTCTCTTATTAATTTGGGTAGTTTTATTTAAATATATAGTTTCATACAATAAAGTATGGTTTTTCACTTTAAGAGAAAACAACACATTTGAATGTTTGAGAATAAAATTCTTCATATATAAAGAGATAGGCCTAACATAGAGAGGTGAATGGACAAATATTTATAATATAGTTAGATAATCTTTATGGGAGAGCTTATGGCAACCGAAATAGTTATGTTCTGTATTTTACGATTAGCAGAACATGTGACATGAATGAGGACTTGAAAAGGGGCCTGAAAACGTATTGAACGAAATCCAGAAATAAAGCACCCAAAATGGCGGACAAGAATGAGGTAGAAAAATAACGTTATCCTTGATTTTAAGAGGTGACTTATACAAGAAAAAGTTTGGAGGAAATTAGTTTTAAGAAAAGCATGTACTGAAACCTTATGTCTGCGAGCCTAAGAACCACCGTGTTCGACAGTACAAGTGAGTTAGTTAATTAGTAGTTGAACATGACAACAAATTCGTAAAAATGACAAAAAACATTTAAGCATAAAGGAATAATAGCTAGGGTATTTTAGCGAATTCCGAATAAATGTTCGGATAAAAAGATTTTTCATTTTTTATTTTTAATTCTTTGTCGTTCCTACTTAAGTAGACAGACAAAGTCAACGTAACAAAAATGTATATATAGTGGTGTATATATAGTGGTGACAATTTTCGACTTTTCGCAACGAAACTCGGTATATGTCTTTGAAACAAAGGTTCTCTAGGATTTAAAGAGAGATCAGGGCTTCCTTGGTTTAGGCAAGGGGCATGAACATTTTTAATAATTAGCGACGATCACGATATGCGAATATGTCCAATGTGACATATATATATATATATATATATATATATATATATATATATATAATAGGAAAATGTAACGATTTGGAATATTGGAGGCGTCAGTTATTACTGGAAAGATTTCTAAATTAAAATAGTGAAAGATTGTCATGCTACGAGTTATTGGTAAGCCCAGAAAACTGGATAAACGTGGGTAGATTTCTGGACAAAACGCAGAATATACTCGTAAGAACAACACTCATTCATGAATAAATAAATATCTTAAATTGCAATACCATTAATTCCTTAATAATTCTAGATAACCAAGTTAATGTATAATGTAATTGTATTGTTATCGAATTGTAATATTATTGTGTTTTTTAAGTATATTATTACCAAACATCAACTTATTGTAACGGACTGTCAACAGCACGTACGGCTTACTTCCCGTGCGTCACATATTTGTAAATAACATTGTATGTAGGCCTATCTTACTTTTATTCCAATAAATTCCTTATGTATTACTTGAAACAAAGCAGACAGATACTCTCCATAAATAACACCGACCATAAGGAGAGGAGTTTTATCTAGGAGTCATAAATAATACGAGGCCCTAGCCCCTGCTATATTTGTTTACGGGGTACCCCGATTTAAGTAATAAAAGTAACATCTAACCTAGTCCTTAAACCAGCAAAATAGGACCGTAAATTTAGACTTTCTGGTGAATTTGTTCAGTTTCCTGTTGTCTGAGGAACGTTTAAGGTACAACAGTAAACAGTGTAATTGGAAATGTGTGTTTTCTGATGGGAAGGTACCTCATGGACACAGTGAAAACGTATTAAGTTTAAATAAGGTAACAAGATGGTTATGGTAATGTTATAACAGTTTTATGTAAAACGTGCTGAATGTACGTACAGCTTATAACAGTCTGCAATAACTGTGAAATGAGAAGAATATGCTAATAACAGTGAACGGAATATTTGATCTGTGAAACGCAATTCCGCGGAATTGAAAAACACGTGTGATACCTGTATTACATTTCTGCATGTTCATTCACAAACTAATTTCGAATTTGAGTGGATCTCTGTTATGCTGTTGGAATTATTTTAATGCGCCACGAGCTATACAGAGAATAATCACATATCCGTGAGCTTACAATCCTATTGTCACGTAGCTCAGTGGCGGCTGCTTGAAATCTGTATATCACTTTTTGAAGAGAAAAATTATACGCTCAGACCGGGACTTGAACCCGGGACCCTTGGTTCTCTAGACCAAGTGCTCTACCAACTGAGCTACCTGAGCAAGTACCGATCTAAACGCAAACCTTTCTCTATATACACTGTAATGTACATGGGAATGGGAATGTACCAAGGGTCCCGGGTTCAAGTCCCGGTCTGAGCGTATAATTTTTCTCTTCAAATATGATTTATCCATCATTCAGATGTACGAAATCAATAATAAAAAATTGGAAAAAGCCGTACTGGCTGTAATGTATAATTCCCAAATATGTCTTCTTAATAAAGGAGCCGCCATTTGCAAGATAGAAGCATGGCTTCACAGCATTTGGTGTATGAGAATTACAATGTATATAGAGAAAGATTTGCGTTTAGATCGGTACTTGCTCAGGTAGCTCAGTTGGTAGAGCACTTGGTCTAGAGAACCAAGGGTCCCGGGTTCAAGTCCCGGTCTGAGCGTATAATTTTTCTCTTCAAATATGATTTATCCATCATTGAGATGTAATAAATCAATAATAATAACATGTATATCACTTGTTTAAAATTCAACTCATTAATAACCAAAGAAACAAAATGGAAACTGAATCATGACTTTCATTAATAATCTCCCAGATACACCCTCCACAATAAATTTTTGCAGTTTTCTAAATTTCAAAAAAATTTGACATAAAAAAAACACCAAGTCTTGGAATGATCTATAGGGAAAATTTCGATTTAGACAAATCGCGAAGTTATTACTTGTTGAGACACGTGACGTACGTTGAGATAATGCTTGTTTTCAAACGGCTGTAGCACGGAAACGGTAAGTCTCCGGACATGGTTTCCAATTCCAAATATTATCAAATCAGTCCCCTCTACAATTCCTGGAAGTTTGTAAGGGAAATTTTAGAGCACCCTTTATGTGTACTGGAGTTTATCTATGGACCCCAACGAACGCAGCAATGAATCTATATATACCATATACACCAGAGTTCATTGTTATAGTTGTATGCAGTGATGATTGGTCAAATTCGTAATAGTTTGTTAATTACTTGAAGATCAGGCGGGAGATGTACAAAAGTGCTAGTGATGGATGATAAGATAAATAGGCAGAAAACTTAATGTAGTAGTAGTAAATATCATCATCCAGGGATTAAGCCTGTTGGCTCGTTCCGGTTTTAATGAAAGCTAGAATTGTTAAGATTGTTCAGTCCATCCTCTGTGTGGGCGTCCAACATTTCTCCTTCCGTGTGGTTTATAATTTAGCAATAATTTTGGAAATATTTCTTCTGGCATTCTATCAACATGTTCTTAATTTAATTATTCGGTCTGTAAGTTTAAAAATATTTAATTCCTTTCTTATATCTTCATTTCTTTTCTTATCCAGCAGAGTACATCCTGCTATATTTATTTTGTCTTGTCTTTCAGTGATAGTCTAACATTCTGATCCAAACATCAATACGGGAACAGCCATTACTTTATAAAACTCCATTTTTGTTTCTTTTCTCGTATTTTAAAGGGTTATTTTAATTGTGCACACATTAGATTACATTTATTTATTTTGTCATTAATATCTTCATAAATGAATAGATCCATATAAACATGTGGATGCATATAGTCGGGTTAAAAACGGAAATATGGATAGTAACAATATTGTATTTCTATGTACTAGCACTTTTGTACTTCTCCCGCCTAGCCTTTATGGAACCAACATACATTCGATTTACTTTTATACAGGCATATTAAAAATATATCGTAGCCCCTTCAAGATATTGCATAGAGGTTTACTTACTTACCTACTTACTTACTCACTGGCACTATCGAACCCGTAGGTTCATGGCCGCGCGGACATAAGCTCTCCATACATCCCTATCCTGAGCTAATAATTTCCAATCATTCCTTGTATAATCGACTTCCCTCAAATCATAGTTAATGTTATTCTCCCACCTCATTCTTGGTCTACCAACTGGGCGTTTTCCCTCTGGTTTTCCTACAAGAAGCTTCCATGCACGTCTTTCATTCCCCATACGTGCAACATGTCCTGCCCATCTCAGTCTACGAGACTTAACTGTTTCTTATTATATCTGGCTTCCCATAAAGACCATGTAGTTCATTGTTATGTAGTCTTCTCCATTCACCTGTTCTGTTCATCTCTCTTTGGTCCAAAAATTTTCATAAGTACTTTATTCTCAAATACTTGTAATCTCCTTTCCTCCCTTAAAGTAAGAGTTCATGTTTCGCACCCATATAATATAACTGGTAGAATAATAGGAGGTTTAGGGAAAAAAAATCAATAGGATAAAAAAATAATGATTTTGATTGAAAACATTGAATGATTTACTGCGACCGGTAAACAACTGAAAGATGCTGGATTGCATTAGAACGTCAATTACCAAATGGGAAGTTTTCAGCTAATACACCAGTTACGTATAATGTGCTTCTGGAAATTGGAGAATACTGATTGGGTCTGGAATCTCTGGTTGATGTCGAATTTGTTTGTGATGACAAGAGCAAAGGTGAAATTAGTAATCACATATGTATTATTAATAAAGTGAAGTCGTTACATTTTGTAGCGGCGGCTCGTAAACATCAAGTATTAAAGTATCAGGAATTATTGCATATTCATCCACGGAGAATTTCACCTACTATAATACATCTGTCCACCGCTGTGGTCTCGAGGTAGCGTGTTGTCTTATCACAGAGCGAGCCCGGGTTCGATTCCCGGTCGAGACAGGCTCCTGCGTGAGGTTTTTGGGGGCTTTCCTCAACTGAAGATTAGGGCCCAACGGTCCCCGAAAATCATCCGGCCATCATCAGCATCCACATCCTAATCATTATCATTATCACCCATCACCGATGTGGAAAGCAACGGGAAGCTACCGCACCTATAATTCCTTAGTACAGATGCCAAGCATAGTATGAAAATGGATGGATAGTAATTCTGCTCGATGGCAGGTCCTTCCCTGCAATCATAGCATTTTCATGCTATGCTTGCAGCTTTACTAGGGAATTGTAGGTGTGGTAGCTTCCCGTTGCTTTCCACACCGTGAAGGATGACGATGATGATGATGATAAGGATGATGATGATGGCCATATGATTTTGGGGGACCGTTTGGGCCTTAACGTTTTCCTGATATTTGTCTTACAGGTGAGGAAAAACCCCGATAAAAACCTCACCCAGAAAAACTGCCCCGACCGGGGATCGAACCCGGGCCCGCTGCGTGACAAAGCAGCACGCTACCCCGAGACCACAGCGGTGGACAGAATTACTATAGAATAGAATAATATACATCTAATCGCAGTACATTTTACTGCATTTTACTTCATCCTCGGACACATACTCCTAATATATATTACCTAATCGCAGTTAGTACACACCACTTAACTTCATCCCCGATCACTTTCGCCTAATTCACACTCAACATTACTCCATTCCCGGACATTTTCGCATACTATACGTTACCTAATCGTACATAATTTATTACACTTTACTTCACACCCAGACATTTTCGACAACTGTAAGTAAATTTTGTTCATACTAGATTCGTGTTTTTCACATTGTTTCATGCATACTATGTGGATTTTACTTTCTTCGCATTTATCAAGCTTTTTTTTCAATTTATAAAACAAGATACAGTAAACACATCTTCATCAGAATAAAATCTGTATAAAATATATGTCAAGCATAACGTGTAACAATTTATTTACTATATTCTAGCCGATGGTAATAGCTCCAGATAGCGTTTAGAGACGGAACAGCATCGTTTGTCAAATGTTGACAATGGGCAAGAAGTTAGCAATGGTCGCACTGGTCCAGAATTTATATCACCGAAGTCCATCTCAAACTGCCCTTTAGTATAATCACTGGTATTGAGAAGTCCTATGTGCACTGATGATACCACTTCTATTGAAATCAATTGACCAGCAGTAGAAGGTACAGAAGAAGAGAAGAGTCCACCAGCAGAAGCTATTGAATCACTTTATTTCTTGTAGTTGTAGCACTAGCACTGTTGGTACTGGTAATAGCAGATTATTTGTCTCCTCAGGAGAACTATTAGGGTTAATGTTTGTCCGCAGAATCTGATTATGAAAGTTTTGAAAAAACGTTCGTGATCCATTGCATTTTATAAAATTTCCTACAGAGTTCTGAAATTGAAATATATCAAGCTATAAACTGAACTAAATTTCAAAACAAGAAACTTTCCTATAACAACTAATATATATGTCTGTTCTTGAGCCAATATCTAGTTATTGTAATAATTGTGGAAGATTTGTACACTTGCCACTTTGCATTAATAAACCATTATGTCCATAAACTACTACAATAATTTAATACTCACAGCAATAAAATCTACAATAATCCTCATCACAGTATTTATAACATGTTATTGTAAACTGTTTATATTTTTCCAGCATGCACCAGAAAAATTAACAACTTTTGCCATATTCTTCAGGATTCACCACACAGTCTGTAGTTCAATTTAAAATGTTTTTAAATACAATAATTCATTGCTGAAGCATACTACAGGAACAGAACTACAGTAGATACTTATACACATTTGGAATCCAAAATACACTGCGAGAGCTATACAAAAAAAACCTTACTAGGCCTACATCAAAATATAAAACGAAAGTTCATTAAATAATGTAATATAAGATTGCATCTTCAGTTGGCATATATTCTACACTTTTACGGTGTGTTTATAGAGAGGTATTTGTAATTCAAATAAACAATAGATTAGCATAAATAATAATTTAACTTGAGTAAATTTAGGGGGTTAGCCACCCCAATGTTCACCTAGATCCGCATATGGATATGAAAATATTTATGTTATAAAAGTGTTTAAACATAACTTTCTTTCAGAGGAAACGGGCGAATTATTGATTGTTGAATAAATTGTTATTTACCACTTTTGTGAAAAGGATAGCTATTCACAATCGATTGAAAATGATAGATGATATTTCATTATTGTAAGGGTAGAACGCTTGATTGTATTAGGATTTGTAACAATCCATTGCTATACAACGATATTTTCACTACATTTTTTCTTCCTGTTGTTTATGAAGTTAGTGGATTTATATGGTTACAAATACGAGCGATTGTCTTCCATGAGAAAAAGTTTCAAGACACAAGAGCTTAAATTGCCAGCAGATACATTTATATGTATCAGGACAATATACCGTGACTGAACAAGTGAAACCCAAAATATTGTTTTCGGGACGTTTTATGATAATAACATACTTCGGTGTATAAATCTCGTGCCTAAATGTTTCATCAGCTGCTTAAATGTCTTGCGGTAGTTGAATAAAGATACATCCAATTTATCTCCAACAGAACTGTCACTGTTTCGTGGACATTGCACATTACAATAATACTTAGAATCCTTCGATATCTTAACGTATCTAATATTAATACGCGAAGAAAAAGCTTTGTATCCCTTTGTAAGCACATTGCGCGCATGGAAGAGTGTGCTATTTGGCATAATTAACGTTCATATAAAGAAGGAGTGCAGAAAAATAAAATTCGTGTATAATATGTGTTACAAATAAATTAAATTAAACAAATTAAATTGTTTCTAAGGAACTTACGTGTAATACTAATTCGTGTACTAATTAATTTGATAACGTTTATACTGAAAGTGCATTGTTGCAAAAAGAAAATTGCGCAGCAGCAAATCGAATTAACTTACTCTCGCGTATTTATTATTAGTGGTTTAAAAAGGTGACTATATTTTGTTATTTAAATTTAAATTAAATCCTGTCTAATCTTGGCTTCAGTAATTTCATTATATATTTCTCTTTATATTCAGACATATATTTATATTTAGACATCCCCTATCCCCAAACACTTTTTGCAATTTATATCAATGAAGTAATATGTTGCTGGAACAAAACATATAAATTTGGAATAAGAATATCAGAAAATAGAAATTTAAACACCATATTGTTTGCAGATGACCAAATAATAATAGCAAATTCCGAAGATAATCTACAGAAAGGTCTGTATGAACTTAACAAAATTACAGAAGAATATGGATTAAAGATATCTACAGAAAAAACAAAAATTATGGCATTTCAAGGTGTAGATCCAGTCAGAAGTAAAATTGTACTGGACAATAACATTTTGGAGCAGGTGAATAATTTTACATATCTAGGATGCAATATCTCATATGAAGAAGAAAAGGATGTAAATGCAAAAATATCTAAATGTTTAAGAATTTTAGGGTTAATAAATTCTATCTTCAAGCCACAGTTAGTCCAAAAGCATTCAAGACTGAAAGTGTATAAAACACTGGCTCTTCCAACTCTTTTGTATGGTAGCGAAGTATGGACGTTGAAACAGAAGGATATACAGAGACTTAGATCTGCTGAAATGAGATATCTTCGGAGGACTGCAGGATACACACTACTTCCGATTGAGGATCTTTCCACTTTTCAGCGGTTGCCCTTTTACCAGACAGCTGCTGGCCCTTCACATCCACATGTGTCAATCACAGAGGTAGATGATCAACAACCAGTGTAGGGGTGACATGTGGTTAGCATGTCGAGTCCCCCAGCCGTTATAGCTACACACTACTAGATCACAAAAAAAATGAAGACATCTTAGAAGAATTACACATGAAAACTTTAGAAAACAAAATGTCTGATTATAAGTCAAGATGGATGCAACACGTCCATCGAATGGAAGATCACAGAATACCCAAACAAATGTTAAGATATCAACCTGCAGGAAGAAGAAGACCAGGACGTCCACTCAAAAGACTTCTGGATGGTGTTTTCTCTTGACGCCGAAACAGGTCAACAAATGGCCTAAATTCGTGAATGTACTATGATGATGATGATATTTAGACATTCGCGTCTACTTCCATTATGCCTTGACATAGAACATTGACGGGTCGGATTAAGAGACAAGAAGATATATATTCCCGTACTCATAATAATTTGCCAAATACAAATTTAAATAGTGTAAAGAGTATACAAATGTCATATGATGCGTTATTGTATTTTTAATGTGGCTTTTACAAGCTATTTTTAAAATAAATCCAAAATTAATGCATAATGACGTATTTGTGACAAACTTAAAAATGTAATGAATTGTGATCGAATTTCGACCACTCGGCGACCACTAGTCATCATAAATCACTCCAGTACCGCATTGTGCCAATTAAATCGCCCAAACATGCTGTATCTGAAGATGAAGTTAACAACTAAAGTGATGGCAGTAATTTGAACTTCACTGGTGGGCGCACTGCACTTGAACCTCAGCTTTGTATTCAACACAGATTGCATAACTTTCTATGAAGGCTACAGTAAACCAAATCAAAGGTTGAACTCCTGCCATCATATCTTGACAGATTCTACACAATAACAAAGTATCGATGTAAAAGGGATCTGTATGCTTTTAAATTATAAATGAAAATCTCTGTTAGTTTAGTTGTACCAATATTATCTTTTAACACATAAAATTTCTCTCATGAATAAGGTCGTGTCTCTTTCATACATAGTATAAGTATCAACGCTGCCCTTCTCCACGAGGGGAACAAATTTCCTTATTATGTTCATTTGAAAGACCCG
This sequence comes from Diploptera punctata, assembly GCA_030220185.1. Classification (NCBI taxonomy): domain Eukaryota; kingdom Metazoa; phylum Arthropoda; class Insecta; order Blattodea; family Blaberidae; genus Diploptera; species Diploptera punctata. Next base: position 678,408 of record JASPKZ010007270.1, read on the forward strand.
TAAAAATGTTAAGATGTTCTGGAAAAAGTCAACTACAGTATCTGCAAGTGGAACATTGTTGGCCATTTTAACATTATCAAGTGGACGAGATATATCCCTATCCCAAGGAATTATTAGAGCTGTTAAAACATTTAAATATTTGGGATCACTTATTGATGAATCAGGGAGTTGTAAAGCTGAAGTAGATAGCAGGTTAGTACAAGCACGAAGAGCCATAAAAATGTTGAATGGAGTACTGTGGAGTAGTACCATGTCAAACCACACGAAGAAGAGAATTTTGAAGTCTGTTGTGGAAAGCATAATGACTTATGGTGCTGAGGGATGGACTTTGGTAGAGGAACAAAAAACTAAGATCTTGGCAGTGGAGATGGATGGAATAAGACGCAGTGCCAGGGTGTCCAGGTTGGAAAGAAGAAGAAATGAAGAAGTGAGGCAGATGATGGATATGGAGGAGACAGTGGTGGAAAGGATCGAAAGACGAGCTCTTCAGTGGTATGGCCATGTAAGGAGAATGGAGGATGATACGTGGCCAAAACTCTTTTGGAATGTCACCTTCCGGTAGAAGGAAATGGGGCAGGCCAAGAACAACGTGGAGAGGAAAGATCCATAGATTGATGAACGACCGAGGTCTGGAGGAGGATGAATGGCGTGATCGGCAAGAATGGCGAATGGGAATACAGGGTAACCGCTGAAATGTGGAGAGGCCCTCAAAAGTAAATAAGAGTTTCTTCTAGTATTTAAAGGTGCTAAACAATGTATTATTGTTTCTTGTTAATGGCAGCCGTGAACAAGCACTGAATTGCTTTCATTTCTCAATATTATTTCAGGTAAAATAATGTTTATTGTTGTCGTGCTAGATTTGTTTCTCTTAACAAACGCTAAGAAATTGATCTGAGAGTAAACATCAATAAAAGTAAATTATATGTTCACTCAGAAAAAAATATTGTATGATGTTAAATCAGGGAAATTTTGAAGTAGCTGAATTGCTATACCTAGGAACAATAATTACAAATATGAATGAGAAGCTCAAGAAATTAAACTAGGCGCAATTCTGGAAATGCATGCTATATTATAGATACTCTTGTCCCAACGTCTCTAACAATGTTAAAATAAAAATATTCAAATATGTTATTCTCCCAGTTATATTATATGGATGCGAAACATGAACTCCTACTTTAAGGGAGGAGAAAAGTTAACGAGTATTTGAGAATAAAGTTCTTAGGAAAAATGTTGGACTAAAGAGAGATGAACAGACAGACGAATGGAGAAGAGTTACATAGAGTGAGCTGCATGAGCTTTATAGGAAGCCAGATATAATAAGAACAGTTATGTCTCGTAGACTGCGACGGAAAGGACATGTGGCACGAATGTGGAATGAAAGAGAGGAATGGAAGCTTCTTGTAGGAGATCAGAAGACACACTTTCTGTTGGTAGACCAAGAATGAGGTGGGAGAGTATTTGTATTAACTATCATTCGATAGAAGCATATTATACAGAGGGCGATTGAAAACATTAGCTCAGGATAGGGATGTGAGGAGAGTGTGTCCGCGCGGCCATGAACCTACGTGTTCGATAATGCAACTGAGTTAATTATTAACCAAAGGGGAAAAACTTGTGCGAAAAGGAATACGAAAATTCGAAAGGACCACCAAAACATTATATATATATATATATATATATATATATATATATATATATATATATATTATAAATATATTTTTGACATTTGGCAATGAAGGCAAATATGATATGAAAAGAAAAAAGAATGCTTGAGTCGGGATTTGAACTCGAGTCTCTAAAGTCTGTACCTTTAGCGCTCTAACCAACCGAGCTACCCAAGAATTCCAAGACAAACATACAATTTTCTTATACATGTAGTATTCTCAATTCACACAAGAGGTAGCGGAAATATCATTCAACTGCCATCTAGCGGCTATCCTAACAGTTAAGCAAATTATTAAAGAGAATATTTACTTTATAGCAGTAACGCTTGTATATATAGACTCAAGCATTCTTTTTTCTTCATATCATATTTGCCTTCATTGCCAAATGTCAAAAATATATTTATAATATCTATATATACAAGCGTTACTGCTATAAAGTAAATATTCTCTTTAATAATTTGCTTAACTGTTAGGTTAGCCGCTAGATGGCAGTTGAATGATATTTCCGCTACCTCTTGTGTGAATTGAGAATACTACATGTATAAGAAAATTGTATGTTTGTCTTGGAATTCTTGGGTAGCTCAGTTGGTTAGAGCGCTAAAGGTACAGACTTTAGAGACTCGAGTTCAAATCCCGACTCAAGCATTCTTTTTTCTTTTCATATCATATATATATATATATATATATATATATATATATATATATGTCCCTTCAGCACATTGTCCTTTATATCCCTCTTCATCACACTATTATTCGAAATCTTTTACAGATTCTCTTGCTAGAACATGGAATTCCCTTCCACCTATGTCAGAGACTGCCAAACTTTACCATCTTTCAGAACAAATTGAAAATATAATTAACAGAAACAACTCACTAATATTACTTTTAACAATTCGTAATTTGTTTTTTTTTATTATTTAATAGAAATAGTTTTAAGATTGTCAATATATTTATCTAATACTAGTATAATAAGCGACGGATTAATTCATTATAGTTTATTACTTCCTTTGTATTTTTTTTTATTTGATATATAGTAGATTCGCGCAATTCCTTTCTGTATACATTCTTTCATTAGTTTAATTTTAATTCTATCTAATTTTATTGTATTATTAGACATTATTTTCATTATTGTTCAGTTTGACAGATAATTAATTGTTTAGCATGTACTATTATCGCAATTTTTTGTATTTAAATGTAACATATGTTTGTCCTGTTGAATGGAAGAGAAGGCCACATGGACTTAACTCCATCAGGCTAAATAAATATATATATATATATATATGTGTGTGTCTGTGTGTGTGTGTGTGTGTTGGTTTTTAATCTTATTCCTCATATTTCAATTTAGAGTGAAAGAGTGGTTGAAATTAATATGGTTTGTTTATAATAAGAATGTGTATTTGTATAGTTCTGATAATACCAGCTCCTGGTAACTGCATATCTGATAAGTTGAAGTGGATTCACTGGAGAGAGATGTTTACACGTTGTCATGGAAACCGTGAGTAAACAACAAGCTTTCTTCATCTCAAATTCATTTCCGCTCTGTTGATGTCCAGACTAGTTGAGATATACTGGGAAAATGGACGCGATTATATAAAGCTTTGCTATGTATTCTCCAGAATCTGACTCCATTTTAGAAATAGAAGGCAATTTTTAAAAAACCCATATTAAAGCTGGGATTTTTTTAGACAATATCAATCGTTATTACTAATATGATGTGTTGTGCAATAATCAGCGAATAAATAAGCCTACGCCAAAGCGGTGGCGGTACAAACAGTTCACGGTTTCAAATCTCGCTACTGAAAAACGTGAATATTTTCCCCGGTCTTCTTTAGTCTTCAAGGGAAATATTACGTTTATATTCAATTTAAGAGACCCCATTTTAACATATTCAGCATTTCTTAGTATAATTAAAAATTAATGTATGCGAAATTAATTAGAGGTTAAAGTATCTCTAATAAATGAATTAAGAATAAAAACGCTGATAATAATAACAACAATAATAATAATAATAATAATAATAATAATAATAATAATAATAATAATAATAATAATAATAATAGAAAAATAATACATTAAGAGAAATTATGAATGTAGAAAATTATATTGTACAAGAGATTGAAGAAATCGAACTAAGATGGTATGGAAATATAATGTGAAGAAGGGACACAGAAACACAAAGAAGTATTGAAATGGATACCTCCTGGAAAAGGGAAACATGGTAGACCAAAGTCAACGTGGATAAAGGGAATTCAAGACAACATGAAGAAGGGAAATATGACAGACCCAGACACACAAGACTGGGAAATGTGGAATACAAACATTGTATATTTTGATTGAGGATACTTGTGTATATAACAGAAACAATCCTGAAATTAAATAATAATAATAATAATAATAATAATAATAATAATAATAATAATAATAATAATAATAATAATAATGGTTTAATTTTCCTGGTAGGGTAAACATAATGGGTTATTTTGTGGAATGCAAGCTTTCACGTCCGCTAATCATGATATTAAAAGATTCCGAGCTATGTGTCCGTGCTCTATAAGTCGTGTTTCTTCCACACGTTTCTCCCTTAACTAGTCGTAGAGTCTACAGTCGAGTCTACGCTAAGGGAACATCACCTAGAAGCACTCGCCACTGAAGATGCTTTCCGCAGTTAAGGGAGAAACGTCTGGTAGAAACACCAGTTATAGATCACGACCACCATCGTCCGGAATAACTAAATACAATGGGTTAGACTTCATTTTAACAGTATAATGTGCACAGAATTCATAATGTATAAGTAAATTGAATCCACTACAGGCCTTAAGAGGCCCTTAGGGTAGTAGAAAGTTAAAACTCCCACACTCTACATATTCGGTACGAGATTTTATTATCACTTCGCTATGACGGTTGTCCGTATATATAAAAGCAGGTGCTGCGCGACAATGCTTGACATATAACAGCTGCGGGAAAACAAAGTGAGCCGCTGGACAACCATCATAGTGCGGCTATAATACTTGTGTGTCAGTTCTGCATGACGACTGACGCAGTTGTCAACAACTTCGTGTTTCGCTACTGAGTACCAATGGAGCTGTATTACGACCAGGATCGCAACTTCGATTCCCAGCTAATGAAGGAGCTGCTGCAACGCCTGGTGTACAAAAGACATCCACAATTTGATGGGATGTTACAAAGCTATGTGAAGACTGTCAAACATCTACCCAAGGTGTTTTAGGCCGGTATTCAGAAACCAATCTTTACGCAAAGGGCAACTCTTTCCCCCTCTCTACGTCATAGAAAGGGGGAAATAGTCGCTCTTTGCGTAAAGATATGTTTCTGAATGCTGGCCTTAAAATCATCAGAGGCATTGGGTCGCCAGGTTGCCACTGTTTCTCCTGACCTACCATTCATCTACTCACGACACCACCGGAATGACTCCAGACAAGATGGTCTTTAGAATAGAGTTGCGACTGCTTTGCGACCTCCAGTTTAGTAATCCACCTGATGATTGATCGGCCGGAAACCGACTTCTTATGGGAGTTGGTGTTTCGACTGAGATAAGCTCATAAGCATGCTAGAAAAAACTCAAAGTGCGACAGGCCTAGAAGGCCCTTTGCCTACCAGCTGCCTGCTGGCCTCACATCCACATGTGTTAATCACAGAAGTAGATAATCTTCTAGCCAGTGTATGGGTGACATGTGGTCAGCATGTCGGGTCCCCCAACCGATATAGTTCATCTTTTCAACGTACAGTCGTTACTTATTGTAGCTACCCAAATGCCTCACGATGGTGGGTGGGCACCGGCCCCATACTGGCCGAAATGCCATGAGAAAAATGTCTTCCCCCATGGAGACTCGAACCAGCGCAAGTCATGTAGCTCTGCGCCAAGGATTCTTGCCTTAACCACTCGACTACGGCGCGGGAACATCAGCATTCTAGAGAGCACCTTAAACTAGCCAGACATGATGAAGCTGTGCTACGACCGTATAACCGACTGTGCTAGATTCAATGAATGCGACTTGGTGCGGCTGTACCGCCTGACCCGGACAAGAGGAAGATCGCCGAAATTGCAGCGTTCCTAGGATGGCCTATACCTAGTAGTGAACAGGATCAAATATGTTACCTACAGGATTCAATGTCAGCATAGAGGTGGTGCATCTAGATCGGCTGGCAGCGTACAGAGGAGCTGATCGTAACGATCAACCCTTAAGAGGGAGCAATGTGACGAATTGTTGTATTAACTTTTGAATTTCGCGGGCTGTGTCGAGAGCAGGTAACTCGCACTATATGGAAGAAAACGATTTTCGAACTGTCAACTCGCGAGTTGAAAGACTCGCGTATAAGATTCTTTGCATATCTACTCATCCAAGTCCAGAAGGTTCGATTCCCGAAACTTCCATGCTGGAAAAGTCTCTGCTATACGTGGATAACATTCCTTCCATCGCATGTATAAACTGTTGTGAGTGTTGGAGAAACGGTTATTTGTTAGCCGGAAGACAGTGAAGTGTGCTCAAGAGTGATCTGTGTTAAAATAAATTATTATTAGTGACTTGGAAGAATTTACGTGACTAAACAAATCATGCCCGAAATGGGTGTCATTGACCAATCACGTTTCAATGAATTTTGTTTTACAACCAATCACAGTCGTATTTCACCTCGATATTTATAAACTTAAGTTTATTATATTAACGAGAGCTCCTCCTTTTTAATATTCTGAATAGGTCAGAGCATTATTTTGCAGTGACTGGCTCTCTAAGAAATATGTTGAATATAGCTATGTACATATTAAGATATAAGAATGCTATAATACATGTGGCTACCAGATTGTATATATATAAAGCACGAATGTAAACAGATACTGCTTGCGGGATGTAATAGAAAAATATTCGTAGTAATTGATTATACCACAATAAAAAGAAACCACTGTTTGCACTTTCTTAAACGTATTATTCCCCAGGTATTTACGTTCGAGAAAAATATAATTGACATATTTACATCATAGGACATCAGATATTAATTAATAACATATGTTGTTGGTTATAAACCGTTTGATGGGTTTTTTCTTTTCTCCACTAGGGTGCATTCATACAATATTGCGATTCTATTTGGCAATAAATAATATGATCTGGTTGCAGTGATGAACAAATGAAAGCATAACAAACGTTTGTCATTTGTTTTCAAGCATCGCCATTTACATTAAATATATAAATAGTTTAAAATAACTATATTTAAATAATGATTTGTGAGTAAACATCTTAATTTTATTCGTTAAATAGTGCTAACAAATGCCACTCTAAATTTCCAAATTATCTAGATACATTGGAAATCACTCGTGGCGTTACTTATGATAATTGAATTTTTAATCCAGAACCATCATTGGCATCAATTTGTGTAAGAAGAATCAATGGATTATGTGAAGCTAATAAAGTGAGTTTGAAAATTTTATGTAACATTTGTCGTGTTTTTTAGAAGAAAGTCACCTGAAGCCGGACTCTAGGAAGAGCGTGACATACTTGCTTACTATGAGGGTCAATCATTTTCACAAATTTCCATTCCCCTGTAATAACAATGCGAGGACAGACCTCACCATAATAATGAGTTGTATTTACTGTTGTTTTCCTCAAACCTTATTTACATATTTTTGTAAGCACAGTGATCATTACTTCATGCAATCTGATTTTTTTTCTTGTAGATTTATATCAATGTACTTCCTCCTGATTTTGTTTAATATATTCTTGTAATTTTCGCTTTATTTTCCCCATATTCAACTGATACCAATGTTTTGTATTCCCTCATAACTTTGTCCATAATTTATCATCTATATTCCATATATAGTTGTAGTATTAAATACAGGGTGGACCGCTCGAATGGACCTAATTTCAATTGCTTGTTACTGGCAAACGGTTGAAGATAGAAACTTAAAACAACGTTCATATTACAGAAAAACGCACCAAGTTTTGATATCCAGATCACCACATCTCTATATGAGCCCCAGCAGTCACTGTGACGATATCAAAGCGATGAACAATTTCTTGCCAAGTACGTTGGAGTATGTCTTCTGGAATGTTCTCAATAGCCTCTATGATGCGCTCACGAAGATCACGAAGGTCTTTGACTGGGGTGGTGTAAACTTTATCTTTGACATAGCCCCAGAGAAAGAAATCCAGTGGTGTTAAATCGGGAGATCTCGGGGGCCACGCGATTAGTCCTCCCCTACCAATCCAACGGCCAGGGAAAATGTTGTCCAAAGTCGTACGAACTTCATTGGACCAGTGGGGGGGAGCACCATCTTGCTGGAAAACGATGTTAGGCTGCAGTTGTTCAATTTGTGGAAAGAAGAACTGCTCCAGCATGTCAAGATATGTGGTACCACGAACAGTTTTCTCGGCGAAGAAAAACGGTCCAATGACCTTATTATGTGACAAACTGCACCAAACATTCATCTTCGGACTATCACGAACATGCTCTTGAATAGCGTGAGGATTCTCCGATCCCCAGATCCGCACATTATGCCGGTTTACCTTGCCTGACAAATGGAAAGTGGCTTCGTCCGAGAAGAAAATCTTGGTCATGAAGTCAGGATCAGCGCCGAGACGGTCCAGCATCGTATTGGCGAATTCCACTCGTTTCGACATGTCATTCGGCTCCAGACGTTGCACTAACTGCACTTTATATGCGTGCAGTTTGAGGCGTTTGTGGACAATCCGTTGTAATGTCGATTTTGGTATTTGAAGTTCCCGCGAAGCTCTTCTTAATGACTTCCGGGGGCTTCGCTCAAATGCGGCTTGAACATTTGCTACCATTTCATCGGATGCTCTGCGACCACCACCATGCTTCTTCAACACAGATCCTGTAGCTAATAATGTATCACGCCACTTCTTTATGCTTCTAGCAGTTGGAGCATCACGGTTAAACACACGCCGGAACTCCCTTTGAACTCTAATGATTGATTTAAACTCCGCATACCACAAAACAGCTTGCGCTTTCATCTGCGGAGTCGCCATTTTCACAAACAATTAAATCTAAGAACGAGAAACGTATCTTTGTGCCATCTACCGACAGGATTCGAAACTTGGTGAGTTTTTCTGTACTATGAACGTTGTTTTAAGTTTCTATCTTCAACCGTTTGCCAGTAACAAGCAATTGAAATTAGGTCCAGCTTGCGCTTTCATCTGCGGAGTCGCCATTTTCACAAACAATTAAATCTAAGAACGAGAAACGTATCTTTGTGGACAGGATTCGAAACTTGGTGAGTTTTTCTGTACTATGAACGTTGTTTTAAGTTTCTATCTTCAACCGTTTGCCAGTAACAAGCAATTGAAATTAGGTCCATTCGAGCGGTCCACCCTGTATGTCTGAAAGTCAAATAATGAAATAGCGAAAAGGATTAGTAATGGAAGGAAAACCATAGGAATGTTACACTCTATACTATGGAGTAAAAACATCATTAACAGAACACAACAACCAATTTGTAAGCCCATACTAGAAAGCATAATGTTATATGGATCGGATGTTTGGACAATGACACAACAACATTTCAACAGAATAACTGAAGTTGAAATGGACTTTTGGAGAAAAGCTGCCAGAAAATCTGGAAGAAATTAGAAATACATAAATCAGAAAGTGGATGAATGCAAAAAGAAGTATAATGGATTAGATTGAACACAGAAGGCAAAAATGGTATGGTCACATAAGACGAATGTAGCATGGAAGTCTACCAAAGGCTGTCTACGCATGAAAAATTGAAAGAAGGAGCAGAAAATTAAGACAAAAAACAACCTGGAAGAGTGACAATCAAAATTCAATGAGGAAATGTGGTGTAATAGAGGACAGAGAACGATGGAGAACTTTAATTAAGGGAAATTTATTAATGTTTGTTGCAAACTGATAGTCTATAAGACCCATAGAGGAATTTCGAATAGAGGGGAAACTGAGTACAGTGACATCTAAAAAATTTCGGTCGTTTACGATGAACTACAATGAGCATGCTACAATGGTAGCGCTGTTTCTTAGTAACAGAATATATAACTAAATAAAACAAATGCAAGGCACACGGCGTCGTGCACAGCGTGTTCACTCAGGATTATGGGAAATTGCCATTTTGTAATTTAAATTTTTTAACTGCTATCCTTTCGCTCTCTGTAGACGGTACGGTACTGTAAAAATTATATATTATCAATAGTTAAAATCATTACATAGATTTTATTTTACTCTAATTTGTAAGTAAATTCAAGTTTGTTTACGTTTTTAATGTGAATCTATTTTCAAAGAAAACCTACTATATGTGATAAAATTATAAGATTTGTTAGGTTAGGAAGAGTGATGTTAGTGTACAGCCATTTCTAATAAACGTTTTAAAAATGTGACTTTATAATGGACTTCAGATGCAAGGTTCTTTAATAAATATTGTATAAAATATGTATATGAGAATAAGGGGGTAGGTCAATTGTACATATTTATTAAAAGAGCTCATAATGCACGTTTTCAAATTTTAATAAACGAAAATAAATTAACATGTTTTATTTATTTCCATTCTTCCCTTCTGTTAAAATGAAAGAAAATCATTAGATCTGAGAGGCTGGGTACAAATAATTCCATAATTTAAGATTAATTAATATGTTATTTATTCCTATAAAAGTTCAATTTCATGATTATTCACCACATGGTGTTATATAATTATAATTCATAATTTTACCACCAGGCAGTGCTGAATTTCATATTAGTACCAGAAAAAAATCGAAAAAATTTAGATGACGTTAGTTGTTCTACACTAGCGCCGCTTATGGCATGTACGCGAAACTTATCCACTTTCTTCCCTGGTACTCTGTGTATAAGACCGTAGTCATTTATGTATTTTTTTAAATCATGTTAATTACTAAGATTGGTTGGATAAGCCCTCAATGATTAGGAAAATTCTCAAAATGAATGAACTTAATGTATCTGTAAGCATTGAGCGTTTATCTTGGAGTAACGTAAGTGGTATTGAGTGAGTGAATTTTACAATGTATACTTACTTACTTACTTACTCACTGGCACTATCGAACCCGTAGTTTCATGGCCGCGCGGACATAAGCTCTCCACACATTCCTATCCTGAGCTAAAGCTTTCCAATCATTCCCTGTATAATCTACTTCCCTCAAATCATAATTAATGTTGTTCTCCCACCTCATTCTTGGTCTACCAACTGGGCGTTTTCCTTCTGGCTTTCCTACAAGAAGTTTCCATGCACGTCTTTCATTCCCCATACGCGCAACATGTCCTGCCCATCGCAGTCTACGAGACTTAACTGTTCTTATTATATCCGGCTTCCTATAAAGACCATGTAGTTCATTGTTATGTAGTCTTCTCCATTCACCTGTCTGTTCATCTCTCTTTGGTCCAAAAATTTTCCTAAGAACTTTATTCTCAAATACTCGCAATCTCCTTTCCTCCCTTAAAGTAAGAGTCCATGTTTCGCACCCATATAATATAACTGGTAGAATAATAGTTTTATATATTTTCAGCTTAACGTTTTTTGAAAGGAGTTGGGACATCAAAAGTATTTTACAATGTATATCGTCCTGAAATGACCCGTATTTCATGTTATAATTAGCCTTACTACTCGTAAAAGGAATTATAAATGTATCTAAATACATTTTTGTGAAGAGAACATAAATAGTTACCTGATGATATAAATTTAGTCTTTATGTATAAATAATTTCTACTGATTATATTATGTGCTTACTTTTACATTTATTAAGTTTGCCATGATGGAGGAATTTCAGTCTTTTTTGTAAGCATTACAACATATGAAAATTTAAATGATCCATGTTCGGCGCTTTTATAAAATCATATAGCACAGAAAAATACTTTAATATGAAGCGAAATTTATTTTTAAATTTAACTTGAAATATAGCCTCATAAACTAAAATAAATTTAAATGTGTGTGAGATGATAATGTATATATTTTTATGAACTATTACGCTAGGAAGTGGATTATAGTACATTTTTAAAACTTGTTGAAATTTATTAATGTTAATTTTGTTCCAGAAATTACTACTTGATGCATATTATGTATTCTACAAGTTATATTATATGGATGCGAAACACGGACTCTTACTTTAAGGGAGGAAAGGAGATTACGAGTATTTGAGAATAAAGTTCTTAGGAATTTTATTTGGACCAAAGAGAGATGAACAAACAGGTGAATGGAGAAGACTATGTAACAGTGAACTACGTGGTCTTTATAGAAAGCCAGATATAATAAGTACAGTTAAGTCTCGTAGACTGCGATGGACAGGACATGTGGCACGAATGAGGAATGAAAGACATGCATGGAAGCTTCTTGTAGAAAAAACAGAGGGAAAACGCCCAGTTAGTAGACCAAGAATGATGTGCGAGAACAACATTAATTATGATTTGAGGGAAGTAGATAATACGTGGTGGGGCACGCCGTAGCGTAGTGGTTAAGGCACTGAACTACAAGCCGGAGGGTCGAGGGTTCAAGTCCCGTTGGGGTCAGGATTTTTAAACTAACCCAAACCCTCTGACGGCACTATGGCCCTGGGGTCGACTCAGCCTCTAACGGAAATGAGTACCAGACCCTTGTTCTGGGGTAAAGGCGGCCGTCACGCAGGGTTGACAACCCGGCTGACATAAAGTGCCGATTGTCTAGAAAAAGTGGGAGCCTTAACCTCGTACTACCCCAAGGGCCTCCGGGCCTGTTGTGGGATCACTTTACTTTAGATAATAAGTGGTATGATTGGAAAACATTAGCTCAGGATACGGATGCATGGACAGCTTATGTCCGCGCGGACATGAACCTACGGGTTAGATAGCACCAGTGAGTTAGTTAGTTGTATGTTATGTATATAATGTTAATATGAAACATTTCAGTTTTGGCTTCAGAAGCTACGGATTATACTAATAACAGGTTACCTGTTAAGAGGGTGGCAGAGATTTATGTGAAAGCAGGACGATACAGTTTGTGATCGATTTGTGATAGTGTAAGTAGGTCACAGTGCAACTCATCCCGCTAACAGCTTTGCGTGTTCTTTATTGTCACGTGATCACATTTCTTAACTTGGGCAAGTAGCTCGCACAAATTACTTCCACTAAGTACAGTCAACTAAAGTACTAGCTCGGTAAGCATATATCGATATTGTACTTACATTATCATAAGTAATGTCTCGAGTGATTTCCAAATTATCGATAAATTCACTACTCACGAAGTGAGGAGTGAATTTATCTAGAGAATTTGGAAATCAAGAGTGGCAATTGTTAGGACTATTTAACGAATAAAATTAAGCTGTTTACTCACAAATCATTACTTAAATGCAGTTATTTTAAAATATGTATATATTTAATGGGGGGCACGCCGTAGCGTAGTGGTTAAGGCACTGAGCTACAAGCCGGAGGGTCGAGGGTTCAAGTCCCGTTGGGGTCAGAATTTTTAAACTGACCCAAACCCTCTGGCGGCACTATGGCCCTGGGGTCGACTCAGCCTCTAACTGAAATGAGTACCAGACGCTTGTTCTGGGGTAAAGGCGGCCGTCACGCAGGGCTGACAACCCGGCTGACATAAAGTGCCGATTGTCTAGAAAAAGTGGGAGCCTTAACCTCCTACTACCCCAAGGGCCTCCTGAGGCCTGTAGTGGGATCACTTTACTTTACTTTATATATTTAATGTAAACGGCGATGTTTGAAAACAAATGAGAAACGTTATGTTTCATTTGTTCATCACTGCAACAAGATAATATTTATTGCCAAATAGAATCGCAATATTGTAAGAATGCACCCTAGTGGAGAAAAAATGAAACATATAATTACAGGTTATTAATTAATTTCTGATGTCCTATGATGTAAATATGTCAATTATATTTTTCTGCAACGTTAATTCCTGGGAAATAATAGTTTAAGAAAGTGCAAACAGTGATTTCTTTTTTTTATGGTATAATTAATTGCTAGGAATTTTTTTTTCTATTATATCTCGCAAGCAGAATCTGGTTACATTCGTGCACTGTATATACAATCTGGAAACCACTTGATGATATGAAAGCGATAGAATTAAAGTGATAAAATCGAGATGATAAACGACTGCGATTGGGTGTAAATCAAAATTCATTGAAATGTGATTGGTCATTGACTGTCATTTGGGCAATGAGTTAAATAGCCAACAGAAATACAACGAGATATATCATCTGGTCGACAAATTCACGAACGGAGTGTTGCGACGGGAGTGATTATTATTGTGAAGAGATGAAACCTCGATGTTATTCGGCGAATTATTACTATTGTAATTATTATACTATCATTAACAACTTTAATGAATGTAATTTTTAATAAAATACGAGTATGATGATAAAATGGAAGTACGGCGCATATTTTATTTAAATTAATTGTCGTGTAATATGTTTTTTTGTGGAATGCATTTCTGTGAAATGTAACTTTCAATAATTCAGATAATTTACGAGTCAGATTCCAGAATATCTACATTATTTCATTAACAGCTCAACATGATTGTTTCAACGTGACACGGATAGTTCACTGAACATTTAATGCCTATCGTATAAAAATAGTATAATTTAAACCGCAGTGCTCTCGAGGAAGCGTGCTGCCTTGCCATGCAGCGGGTCCGGGTTCGATCTCCGATCTGGAGAAGTTTCTTGGATGAGGTATTTTTTTGGTGTTTTTCCTCACCTGTAAGACAAATGTTAGGAAACGTCAAAGCCCAAACAGTCCCTGAACACCATCTGGCGAACATTATCAATATAACATTCACCTTATTATATTACGATTAGGATTAAGGCCTCTCCTGACGCTCTATTACCATCATCATCATCCATCATATCATTGGGGTAGCTAGCCCCGCCTCCCAGGCGCCCCAACCTCAGAAATACGTCAATGCCAGGAGAGAATACCAGAAATGTCTAAATGACAAATTAGTGGCATAGAATAAAAAAGTAATAATAATTTCATACGAGTTTAGATTAGATTGGAAATATGTCGTCCGAGGTTCTGTAGTGCAGATGATGACACTTATTGCAATAAAAAACAGGAATCGCCAACAAATACTGTTGTAGAATGAGATTAACGAAATATCGGGATTATATATACAGGATGTTATAAAATAACGTTTACAACGTTTCAGGGATGATATAGGAGGTAAAAACAAACACTTTTTTTTTATCTGATAAAACTTTGTTATATGCCCGTTTTGCCGCTAGATGGTCTTACGTGTAGATGGCTTTTGACTTCAGTCACAACACGCATTAGTTCTGTTTGTGCTGCTGTGTCTGCAACAAGTTGAAAGGGTCATCACGGTGTCAACGAAGACTTGTTACGTTAAGTACAGTAAGTACGTTTGCGTTTACTACCCATTCTCGTGCCTCAGCATACCTGCAATTTTGAGACGTGTTTACGTTTTTACTACATGACAGTTTCCATTTGTTGTAGTGCACTGTATACAACTGATACATCACAGATGGCTGAGTGCACTCTAAACGAGCTTACGGACATGCATCTTCTGTTTGGGGAGTGACGTGCAGGACGGCGCCTTTATGCAGAAAGGTTTCCGATAAGGAGGTTACCATCTCCCAGCTCCTCCTCTGGTTGGTCCCACGTGTCCAGTTTCACGCATACGGGCATCAATTCGTTGAAACAGAACATGTGATGGTAACCTCCTCATCGGAAACCTTTCTGCGTAAAGGTGCCGTGCTGCACGGCTATTCCCACGTATCTTCAGATACAGAAGATGCAAGTCCGTAAGTTCGTTTAGAGTGTAGTCAGCCATCTGTGATGAATCGCTTGTGTACAGTGCACTACAACAAATGGAAACCGCCAAGTAATACAAACGTAAACACGTTTCAAAATTGCAGGAATGCCGAGGCTCGAGAATGGATAGTAAACGCAAACGTACTTACTGTACTTATCGTAGCAAGTATTTGTGGATACCCTGATGACCCTTACAACTTGTTGCAGACACAGCAGCACAAACAGAACTTATCGGTGCGTGTTGTGACGGAAGTCAAGCCATCTATTAGTCATTCAAAATATCTCTGCAGGCGGAAGAATTACGAAGCTCTGTTTGTTGCTACACGTGACGTCATATACGGCAGTGTTCACCGTCAGCGTCCCACGTCCCATTTCCCTCTGCTGTCTTAGATAGCAGTGTCACGTGTTCTATTCCTGCATAATCGCTTGTGTACAGTGCACTACAACAAATGGAAACCGCCAAGTAATACAAACGTAAACACGTTTCAAAATTGCAGGAATGCCGAGGCTCGAGAATGGATAGTAAACGCAAACGTACTTACTGTACTTATCGTAGCAAGTATTTGTGGATACCCTGATGACCCTTACAACTTGTTGCAGACACAGCAGCACAAACAGAACTTATCGGTGCGTGTTGTGACGGAAGTCAAGCCATCTATTAGTCATTCAAAATATATCTGCAGGCAGAAGAATTACGAAGCTCTGTTTGTTGCTACACGTGACGTCATATACGGCAGTGTTCACCGTCAGCGTCCCACGTCCCATTTCCCTCTGCTGTCTTAGAAAGCAGTGTCACGTGTTCTATTCCTGCATAAACACGACTGTAGTGCCCTCCATCAACAACTGCGCTTACTCCTTAAACGGGTAATATACGTAAGACCATCTAGCGGCAAAACGGTCCATATGCCAAAGTTTTGTCACATAAAAAAGTGTTTATTTTTACCTCCTCTATCATCCCTGAAACGTTGTAAACGTTATTTTTTAACACCCTATATGCACACACACACACACATATATATATATATATATATATATATGGTGTGTGTTATAATTAAATTTTTGACAAGCTTAGTATATATATATATATATATATATATATATATATATATGATATGAAAAGAAAAGTGAATGATTGAGTCGGGATATATATGTAATATTGTAGATTTTGGCGAGTATAAGTATAATTTCAAACGTTTTCTTAGGTTTTCCTCGTCATGTTTTCAAGGTTGGCCTCTGACCACCGATTCCTATGTTTCGGCATGATCCCACATGCCATTATCAAGGAATAATATAATGATAATGGCATGTTGGATCACGTCGAATCGAAGGAAACAGTGGCCGGAGGCCAACCTTGAATCCATGACGTGACGAACCCAAGAAAACGTTCTTAAACATATATATATATATATATATATATATATATGGGGGGAGGTGTGTGAGTGTAGTGTGCGTGTGTGTGTGTGTTTGTGTGTGTGTGTGTGTGTTGTTGTTTTTCGTAAAAGAAAGTTAAAAATAGAGATAGCGTGGTATATAAATAACCTACAAATGCGGTACAGAGAGTATGCAACATGCCTTCAATTTATTAAAGGTAGAACATGATACGATATTTGTGGAAATATGAGGTTACCGGCAAAACAGACTCAGTATTCTGTGGGGAACAAACCAATATAACGAAGCGATACGATTAAAATAGTTATATTTTCAAACCAACTTAAAATGGATTGCACTCAGAGCAAAGTGAACTGATGGCGAGATGACTCACAATTTTATTAATTGAAGGTCCACTTTCTCACTCACCTCGGTAGCTACGACATTTGGAGATCTTGCAACTACAGTAGTGTTACTATAATTTTGTATTAAAAATGAATATTGCACTATCCAAAATAATAAAATAAAATGAAATAAACTAAACCGAAATAAATATTACCGGTATCATACTTTATCTGGGAAAACCTGATTATTTACAAACAACATTTGAACGATTTATTTATTTATACTTGAAGTTCTTAGGAATTTTTTATGGATCAAAGAGAGATGAATGGAGAAAACTACATAAGAATGAACTACATACTCTTTATAGGAAGCCAAATATAATAAAACAGTTAAGTCTCATAGACTGCGATAGGCAGGACATATGTTACGTATAGGGGATGAACGAAGTGCGTGAAAGCTTCTTGTGGGAAAATCAGATGGAAAACGGCCAGTTGGTAGACTTAGAATGGGATGGGAGAATAATATTATCCATTATTTGAAGGAAGTAGATTATACCGGGGATGATTGGAAAACATTAGCTCAGGATAGGGATGTGTGGAGAGCGTATGTCCGCGGGGCTATGAACCTACGTGTTCGATAGAGTCAGTGAGTTAGTTAGTTATACTCTAATGTAGAAATATGTTACAAATTATATAGTCACCTCCGTGGTCTACAGGTGTTCGTCGAGGATTCATTTTATATCTCTATTCCCTGACATATTCTTGCCGATTACTTTGTGTTAGGATTCCTGAGTAGCTCAGATTGTTAGAGCGCTATAGTGTAAAAGTTGTAAGTTGACATGATTTCTGCTATCCTTGTCTAGATAACTGTTCTTCCACCCTTCGCTAGACGTCTGAGTGACATGTGTACTATAATGGGCTACCCTTGTAAAATTACTTAGGAATGCTAGAAAAACTCCACCCCCACTTTCGCCCAGTCACTTTTGTTCACGTAATTTTTGTCAGTGGCGACTGTTTCAGAGTTCGTTTGGAGTTTGTGAGAGTGAGTGAGATATTATATTAGTGTATAATTAATCTTTAGAAGAAGGGAATGCCACCACTGATCTATGTTCACTGCAGGGAGTGTCTGCCCTACCGCTGTCACCGTGAAGAGATATGTGTATGAGTGAGAAAGAAGATGGTGAGTACTCCCTTTCTCTTTCTAAAATATTCTAGACACTTTAGCCCTCACGGACTATAAACGAACTGAGTTTAGAAACTAAGGTTCAAATCCCGACTCAAGCATTTATTTTTCTTTTCTTATCATATTTGCCTTCATTTCTAAATGTCAAAAATATAGTTATATAAATATACAAGCATTACTGATAAAAAGTAAATATTCCCTTTAAATATGTTTACTTTTTATAGTGGCCACTAGATGACAGTTGGAACGATATCCTGCTATCTCTCGTGTAAATTGAGAATAATGTATATATAAGAAAAACAAATGTTTGTGTTAGGATTCCTGAGTATTTGAGATGCTTAGAGCGCTAAACGAACAGAGTTTAGAAAATCGGATTCAAATCCCGACTCAAGCATTTATTTTTCTCTTCATGTCGTATTTGCCTTCATTGCTAAATGTCAAAAATATAGTTATAACATCTAAATATACAAGCGTTACTGCCATAAAGTAAATATTTTCTTTAAATATGCTTACTTGTTATAGTGGAACGATATCCAGCTATCTTTCGTGTAAATTGAGAATACTATATATATACATACATTAAGAAAAATAAATGTTTGTGTTAGGATCCTGAGTAGCTCATATACTTAGAGCGCTAAACGTACAGAGTTTGGAAACCCGGGTTCAAATCCCGACTCAAGCATTTATTTTTATTTTTATGTCATATATATGTGTGTGCGATTAAAATAATTTGAACAACAACACCTACAAAAACACACAGTAAGCATAGAATTAAACATAGGGTGAGGTCGGAAATGATGTAATTATGCATTCCAAGGACTCTTTTCACCTCAGCGTCTCTCAGAAATGTTAAAATATATAAAAGAGTGATTCTCCCCTATATGCGACACGTGGCATCTTATCTTAAGAGATGATAAAATATTACAATCACGTTTACGTTAAATTATGACTACTGTTTTCTGAATCCCTTCATCTGGAATGTAGCGTAATGCTTGTTGCATATATTTAAATTTACAACCCCCTTAATGGAAATATTACGAATGCTAATGTACATTATAATGTGGTATTAAAGTCATTACCTAGGTAAGTATCCATCTGACTCCACTTCATTAAATATAGCAACTATAACGTGTCTATATGTTCTGTGTTGACACGATTTTCTTCAACCAAAATATGCCCTTTTCTTCAGCTCTCCTGATTTATTCTATGTCAATCCCATTCATGCGTTTATTTTAGTATCCTTCTCCTCATGTCCTTGTAGTTTTTGAAGTGTGATTTCTGTGTCCAATTGATTATTTCTTCTCATATTTTTTAAGTACGTAGTATTTTCATTGTACTTTTTTATACTTGTTATCAATATCCTTTCTAACTTCCACTTTAGCTCATGCTATAACATTTGTAATTCTAGATATTCTAGCAACACAAATTGAATAAATTACCCATCTCTTTGACAATCTGATCACTTTATAATTTTATTAGTGTGTCCAGGTCTCAACTACATGTTAGCAGACGAGTTTCACTCTAGGTTAAAATAACCAAGGGAAAATTATTAAAAATAATTTCATTCAATTCACTTAAGTCAGAAAAATCTATTATTAAAGAATCCATCCATCTACAGTAATTCTGCCTGAAGACAGGTCCTACACTGCAATTATAGCATTTTCATGCTATGCTTGCAGCTTTACTAGGGAATTGTAGGTGTGGTAGCTTCCCGTTGATTTCCACACCGGTGAAGGATGATGATGATAATGATAAGGGTAACGTGATGATAATGATGATGACCATATGATTTCGGAGACCGTTTAGGCCCTAAAGTTTTCCTGACATTTGTCTTACAGATGAGGAAAAACCCCGATAAAAACCTCACCCGGAAAAACTGTCCCGACCGGGGATCGAACCCGGGCCCGCTGCGTGACAAGGCAGCATGCTACCTCGAGACCACAGCGGTGGACATTCATATTCATTCTCTACCCGTATCAGATAATTCCCGCAAATAATTAGCCTATAAATTTTTATTCATAGCTAAGTCGATCATTAGAAATACTTAATTCAATTTGCCAGCTAATTATCAATTAAATTCGTGACGATAAAGAAAGAATAAGAGCGAATTGGGGCTACAACTTCTTATACTGAATAAACTAACACTGGTCAACATGCTTTCTGTCGCATGAGTACCAATAGTTGTACTTAATGCAGTTTTTTAATCGTGTTTTCAAATATGTATTCGGAATTTCTCCATCACCCACAGTTTTTTATTTCAATTTCAATTAATGGATTTAAATAATTATTTTCTTAATAAATCTAGATCTCTCCCCACACAATTTTGGGCGCAGTGAGCGATGAGCACGGGGAACACTTTCATCAGGATATTTCAGCTATGGAAAAGAGATATCAAGGCAAATGGTATCCTAATATGCTGGCCGATTATTGTTGGACCATAAAGAGGGATGTTCCGCAGGCGAAATATAGCAGAAAATCATCATCTCGTACTTTCTAGGTGAGTCCGAATGTTCGAATATTGTGTAGTTACGAATGTAAACAATATTAAAGTGTTTGAAATTATAAAAACTTGTCTCTCGTAAACCTTGCGTGATGGAGAAAACTCGATATCATATTTGAACTCAGGAGACAAAATACTATCATAATCGCATATATTTCTTCCTGAGACAAAAAAAGTTTAGTTTTTGTTGCCCAGTGTAATCATAATGTAAAACACTCATTACGAAGAGCTCCTATGAACAGCGTTTGTTCCCGTTCAAGGTATCTCTATCATTATTCGATGTCATGAAATGAAAAATTTCTTAGAGTGTTAAAAGAACATAGCACTGGTTTATCGTTTAAAGGACGCTCTCCATCAATGTGGAATTGATTTCAAACCGCCAGGACTAACAAACAAAGTTACGAAGTTCTGGGACAACCGAATTCAAAATATAGTATCGAAGAAACATCGAACAATATGTAAACCCTTTACTCATCCGACATGTTGCCAGATAAACGGAGGAGATAAGATGAGACGAAAGCTATTATATATAAGTTAATAAAGTGCATTCTAAATGATGTAACTAGATACTGAAACTATGGGATGGAATCAGATGTGAGTGGTATAATTAAACTACCACAAAGCTAATTGTATAAAAATTTTAACTTCAAACTGCAAACGGTTGACGTCTCGGTATGGTGAGTACAAAGACAATTGACGAGAAAATTTATAGCTCTCTGTTAGCGCTGTCAAAATCATCTACAAGCTCTGAGTCTATGTAATTACAACTTTATACAGTCATTGCAGAATTAGTGATTTAGGGGAATAGTTTCAGGTTCAATATTCATTGGATAAAACTACTTTTATCATATTCTCCATGGGTGAAAAAATTCAGCGATAATTTTTCTTGAATGATTAATCCATGGGTGAAACTGTTTGGATGCACTATATTTCGTGGGTGATATTGTTTGGATGCGCTATATTCTGTGGGTGATATTGTTTGGATGCACTATATTCCGTGGGTGATAATGTTTGGATGCGATATATTCCGTGGGTGATACTGTTTGAATGCGCTATATTCTGTGGGTGATACTGTTTGGATGCGCTATAAACTGTGGGTGATATTGTTTGGATGCGCTATATTTCGTGGGTGATATTGTTTGGATGCGCTATATTCTGTGGGAGATATTGTTTGGATGCACTATATTCCGTGGGTGATATTGTTTGGATGCGCTATATTCTGTGGGTGATATTGTTCGGATGCACTATATTCCGTGGGTGACAATGTTTGGATGCGATATATTCCGTGGGTGATATTGTTTGGATGCGCTATATTCCGTGGGTGATACTGTTTGGATGCGCTATACAGTGTGGGTGATATTGTTTGTGTGCGCTATATTCCGTGGGTGATATTGTTTGGATTCGCTATATTCTATGGGTGATATTGTTTGATGCACTATAATCCGTGGGTGATATTGTTTGGATGCGCTATATTTTATGGGTGATATTGTTTGGATGCGCTATATTCTGTGGGTGATATTGATTGTACATGCTAAGTATAATAATAATGATAACATACATTATTGCTATTTTTATTTAACTACATATGAACAACCAATTTATTATCACAGGCTTTTTGAATAATACGTTATCAGTATAATAACTTGAGTTTATACCAAAGATAAAACAAAAACCAATCCATATTTAAGTTAAATGATTCTAATGTGCAGCAGCAGCAGCGGATTTCCTGTACAGAGAATTTCAATTTTTGTATCTGATGATGTGGAGTGATAACTGATGAGATATACAATTTCCATGTACGAATGAACAAACGAATTCGGTTGGAGCAAGCACTGGAATGTACATGAAGTAAACCAATATAGAGCATTTGATATTGATGTACACACATTGATTTTGTTGTGACTGGCGTCACATGTTATCTTGGACACTTTGAATTATTAATGTTTTCACATGAACAAAAATCACCTGCTGAAAAACAAAATTATATATTTCCTGCAACATAACAAAAGTAATAGGCCTGGTAATAATTACAATAATATGTTTTTTTAAGATAATACTATAAAGCGGTAACTGGTTTTAACCCAAAGTCATTTTATACTTTCCACAAATTATATATTGACCTCCTTCTCCAAAATTCTTCTTGTTCATATTGTTCCTAACTCCATCTATCTATAGCTTCCGTGATCTTCTCTTCTATTTTTCCCTTCGGCATTCCATTCTAAGACGATTTTAGGAAATCTTCCTCCCACATATTTACAATGGTTCGGAGAATAATCCATACATAGTAATTCTGCCCTAGGGCAGGTCTTTCACTGCAATCATAGCATTTACATGCTATGCTTTGCAGCTTTACTAAGGAATTGTAGGTGTGGTAGCTTCCCGTTGCTTTCCATACCGGTGAAGGATGATGATGATGATGATGAAGATGATGATAATGATAAGGGTGATGATGATAATCACAATAATAATAATAATAATAATAATAATATAATAGCATCATTATTAAAATAAATGGTTTGCATGCGGATACAAAATGGAAAGTTGGGTTAAGGAAAGAGTGGAGAATGCTAAGTTTGCAGTGAAAGACCTACTCTTGAGCAGAACACTATGAATGAAAATGAACAATCATACACCATTCATGAATATAGGTCACTGTTGACCACTTTCGGTCTCAACTAGACAGGGTCTAAAAGTCGTTTTTGTGGACATCCAGATCGTCGTCGTCCCCCTTGTGAGCGATACCGAAGAACTGCCTTAGGGAACTGGTATTTTTAACATGGCATGTCCGTTGACAATTCAACTCTACCGAGTATAGAACCTCTTGTGCCATCCAGTGGCTTCTATTCTCTCAATCTCATAAAAATGCTTCCGGTTCCTCATCGAATTACTTATCTTATTACACACAATAACAATTATAATTATTTCACATACGAAATTAGATCATTGCTGATCCGAGTTATTAGCAAGCTGTAAGGATCCAGAATACGTCACATTCTATGCTGTCCCTGTGGGTGGTACTGGAGCATTTCTTGGGATGTTCTAGCTATTGGCATCAGACATACACGTTGCTGTCTCTCTCTCTCTCTCTCTCTCTCTCTCTCTCTCTCTCTCTCTCTCTCTCTCTCTCTCTCTCTCTCTCTCTCTCTCTCTCTCTCTCTCTCTCTCTCTCTCTCTCTCTCTCTCTGTAAGTGGAACCTTCTCTCTTGTGTTACAGGATCTTGTCACTCCTATTATGATCGTGAAGTGTATACCTGCAAATTGTATTTCAACACTTTTCCCTCCTGATATAAATATCGTTTAGAAGCCACCTATCTCTTTCATAGAGGAAAGTTGATAGTTTATAATGCAAATGCTGAATTTGCAATTGCATTAAATGAACGAATTTCATCTTAAAACAGTATTGCATATTGCATTAAAGATTAACATGCAGCTATATTACGCAATAAATATGTTTACACAACAATACGGGGTGAACGGTAATTACATCGAGAATCTTCAGGGACTGATTCCTGACTGGAAATGAAGGAAAAGAGGTCCTATAAACATGTGTCCGGAAAAGAACGATGTGCGTGCAACGACAACAAATCGTCCCGGCACACAGTACATAGTATAATCGCATCCACGTCACAACAGATGTTCAAAGTTGCCTGCGTGGGATGCGATGCACGCATTCACACGTCGTATCATGGATTGCCTCACTCTTTCACATGTTCCGGCCTCTCTCCGAATAGCGCCACAGGCAACGTGGACACGCTGTTGAAAGGTAAGCACATCAGGAACTGGTTCAGCGTACACAACGCTTTACTGATGCCCCCACAGGTAAAAATCCAGGGTGTTTAAGTCCGATGATCTAGCAGGCCATGCAACAGGGCCGAAAGAATAATGCCATCCGTCTGTGCCATCTACCGTGGCAACGATGAATTTAAGAACACTTATTCATATGACATTTCTTCCTCCATTTCCAGTCAGGAATCAGTCCTTGCAGTTTGTCGGTGTAATTAAAACTCACCCTATAAACAAAGAGTACGCAACAACGTATAAGAAAAAAATCTCTTTTGATTCTATCAACCGATCGGGAAACTTCGTGAGCACTCGCAGAAGCCTTATTTACATTAACACGTTTTCAGTAATTGCTAGTTAACGCAGTGCACTCTAAAGTAGCATAAAAGAGAGAGCTTGCCTTTGTATGTTTCCGTGTCCGAGAGGTTTAACACACATCTGCGTTCGTAACCTCACGGGTTCGATTCCCGTTCTACTTTTTTTTTACTGAATGTTAGGATAGCATTTCGCCTGTAATATAGTCTCATATTTAATTTTATATTTGAGTTTTATGGTTTTAATGCACACACAAAACACATAAATGAAAACCTTGTAATAATTAAATGAAGAAAGAAAATAATATCTTCTAAAATGAAAACTTTAACAAAATTAATATTGGGTGTATGAACCCTCAGCATCTATTACCGCCCTCAATCTGCGGGGTATTGATGCAATCTAATTTCTACAGTCACGTGGATTTTCGGCTAGAGCATCCCAGACATCCTGAATTTGTGCCCATGAGCGATCTTTCATCTTTCGTGCATCTGCAGGACAATTAGAGTTCATTATATACAAACTTGTTAGAGGCTGTTGCTTTTGCGCTGAACGTGTGCGCAACAGTCGATTGAAATCAATACATTGACATAACCTATAACAAACCCTGAATGTGGTAAAATAATTGTTACAATAACGACATTAACAATGATTTAGTTAAATTGTTAAAATAAAATGTATTTAATTCATGAAACATTTTAATACAAATATCACGAAAAAAACGACATAATTGAGGACGCGAACCTCCGACCTTCATTAACAGAAACAGTGACTGCATACTTTACCGCTGACCTAACAGGGCACGTAGGAGTATCTTCACTCAGTTCATGCCACATAACGCAGTAGCTCAGGGCCTGCATAATTATGACTAGTTTACTAGTGTGAACCCAGCGCTGTGTCGAGTAGGACTTAGAAGAAATATGCGTTCAAGAGATGACTCATTTTTTGTCTAAGGGTGTACATAACATGCATAGTCTACTATTAGAAGAATCAGATCACAAACGCAAAAAAATGAAAGACGTTGAAGCGTATCAAAATAAAACTGAAGTAAAAAATGTGTATTTTACTTTCATAATATCTTGAGAGTTAATTAACGTGTATTTATTATATCTTACTTTACTGAAAAATACTGACTCGTGTTTCTAAGTCAATTCTCTTATACCTTAGTAAAAGTCGGCATTTATAGAATACAGATAGAGATATTGAATGTCAGTTTAAATTCTGTCTCTCTCTCTCTACCTCCCACTTATACGTATTTTTATATGCCCCACGACATCCGAGACTCACAGGAATGCGATCTATAAGGAGAGGATTTTAAAATCTGAATCCCACACAAATTCGTTTGACCAGACAAGGACATAAAGGGCCTGCGTGGATCAGTGATCAGCTCATTTCCAGTGCCACCTCTGAGACAGTAAAAATATTTAAGATTAGACACACCATTCACTAAATCACTTATACTAAATTAGGCTAATATTATATATATATCGGATTATGATGGCAGATGATTTTTGGGGGCTATTTGTCTTATTGGTAAGGAAACGTCCCGAAAAGGCCAGGTGCATAAGACGCATCAACGTTACTCCGAGACCACAGCTGTAGCTTGTTATTAAATGCTATCGACATAAAAATATATTTCAGTTCCAGTATTTTTAAAAGCATATGTACTCGTATATAATTTGTCATTTATCATATAACTTTTTTATTGCAACAAAACGTTACGTAACTTTAGAGCTTTCATAATTTATATAATTATTGCTTGGAAGTTGCTACTGACCCTGTAGTAAATTGCAATACCCTTAAAGTGAGAGATGGTATATTCAACTGACATGTTCTGACGTTATGATTAGGAGATGAAAGGTGAAAGCGAGCTGAGTTTATTGATATGAATAATTTGGAAGAGAAGAATACGAGAATGCAATGTTCATCTGTCACTCAGTCGAAGTGATTGAATACAATATCTGAGCTCTTTACTTAGCTTTCACTGACAAATATCTGATATTTTTTGTACTTTAATTTTACCTTTAGACGTGCGAATTACTGTAGTTAGTATAGTGTGTATTTAATAAAGTCTATTATTATCAACAATAATCTAACAGGAAGTTTTTTTTCTGAAAAAAATCACCAGCGACAAAGTCACGAGTGATGTTGTCTAATGAAAATCTCAACCTCGCGTTGGATTTGTAGTGACTATTTAGCGAATAATACAACATCAGAAGCTAAAAATTACTATAATGTTTAATATTAATCAAATGTGAGGTTATGTATTCCGATCTATCTTTCGGGCGGATTCTGAGCTGGCTGTATAGTTATAAATAACATATCTCCACTGTTAAATCTCTTTGGGATTGGGAAAAATCAATAACAGATGATTGTATGAGAAATGACTGTTACCAATTCATTATACAACATTTAATATTTTTTTAGAGCAACACAACTAACCATTTATTCTTTCTTTGGTAATTTTTATAGTTCTTTTCTTTTCGCATTTATTACTGTACCATATCGATCGTATATTGTTGAATCGATATCCTTGTCAAAGAAGTAAATGTGCGGAGATATCTCTCATAACGAACAGGAAGAGGCAATTTTATCAACAAGAAGAGGCACAATTATCGGTCTATGAGATAAATAGTCGTCGTAATTCAAATTGTCCATATATTCAGAGGTCTCTTTTTTAAGCGAAGTTCCTTTACGTGCCTTAAATTTACAGCACGAGAGACATGGCTTTACATTCTTTCTGAAAGTGTCGTTCTCAGAATATGTTTTATTTTCTTAGATAGACCTCACTCTTTGCTGGTACTTTTATATGTAAAACGCCTTCCAGGCCTTACAAAGACACAACCTTTTGGAAGAGTATTATATACAAACACGGGTATAATCTTGATTTAGATTTGGAATGGAGCCAACTGAGACTCTTGGATAGGCAATTAAGTAGCTACAAGATACGCAATTTGAAATTAATATCGAAAGAATCCATCACACTAGTCACAATGGTCTCACGTAAGAACTATACCTTCGCCTACAAGAATATACACTGAACGATAATAAACATTATTGATCTAGCTTCTTCGTAGATTCTTAAACACGGAAGAAGGAAGGGCGTTTCTACAGGATGTATCAAAATGACTTTACAACTTTACAACCGTACAGAAATGTATAGGAAATATCATAGAAATGGTTAAGATGTAATTTTAAAGTCAGGTACACTTAGTTCAAGTTTATTACCAAGCAGTTATTTTGGGTCGATGTGACTTCATATCGTATACGGCAGACGTCGATCCTGAAGCTAGACTTTTACCACAACCGAGCCAGTTTACTAGGACTTATATCTACAACTCCGTCAATAATTCGAGCTTTCAGCTCGGTGAGATGGTCAGAAAAATAAGGAACATAAACACGATATTTGATGAACCAGCACAGACAAAATCGAAGGGGATCCGATCTGGTGAGCTAGGCGGCCTTGGGGTTGGTTTTGCATATCTAATCCATAATCCTGGGAAACACCGATCATGTAGGTAATAAATATGACTGTGGTGATGTGCTGGTGCCCCATCCTGCTGGAAGTGAATATACCAACCTTCATGATCTTCATCAACTTTTGGAATTAGGAGTTGTCGATAATATCCTAATACAATCATTGTCTATGAACCATTTTTCTAAATATCACAAAGCATATTTAATTTGGAGTTCCACTAATATCATAATCGATTGAACTTTGGAAGATGAAATTTAATTTATTATTAGGATTGTATAAAACATAGAGTAGAGATAGAATTAATTAGTTTATTGGTTGTTCTGGCTGCTATTGTATATGGCTTTCCGTTACTCCAGATGCGACATTTATGAGCGTTAACCTTCCCACTGATATGAAAAATTGATAGGCTACTGAAGGTGAAGTTATCCAAGAATGGAAAATTTAATGTAACATTTCCACAAAGAATTACTAACGAAAGACACCATCTCCATATATAAGGTGTGGAACCATGCTCAGCTAATACGGCTTGACAAGTTCACTAGATTGTCGTGTCATTGACTTTCTTGCACTGCAGGAGAAGCTGTACTTATCTCGTTCAACAATAGCATCACATGTTCGCGGGTCACCTGAAGATTTCCTACGTCGCAGAGAACAATCAGTCTCAACAAATGTTTTGAGGCAGGAGTAAATTTTAAGCCTAGTTGGAGGATCTTTGTGCGGTACTGAGAACGAACCTTGCATTGCACCATGGTCGCAGACTGTGTTTCGTGAAACTAGAAGATACACTAAGAACGTATCGCACCTGTGAAAGTCGTCATTTTGACTGCAATTACTCTAGCGCTCTTGGTACCCGAATATGGTACTACGGCACTACGCGAGTAAAACTTTGATGTATTTTACTTTAAAATGACACCTTAATCAGTTCTGTAGTATGCATTAATTTTTTGTAACAGGTGTCGAACAGAGGAGCAGAATATTTCATATACTGGTATGTATATATATATATATATATATATATATATATATATAGGCCTATATATATATATATATATATATATATATATATGTATGTGTGTGTGTGTGTGTGTGTGTGTGTGAATATATGTTTATAAAATAATGGTCGAAATTTGCGCCGTGTTTTCACCAAGAAAACAATGAGAACAACTAGATCGGATGTACTTATTGTCGATCTACCAGAAAACATTCGTGTAAACAGCAATATTGTCGGAGTACAAATCATCAGTTTCTGTTTATATTCTCAAGACGTGTTTTTGTTTCTGAGTTCAAGCTTAAAAAATAAACCTCTTGAAAAATTTGTCGATCATTTTAAGTCCGGCTTAGAATTAAAAATACTTGAAGAGCTGAAGACTACAACTGGCCGCAGTATACGCTCATCCATCTTTGCATTCACTCAGACACAGAGGCCACCAGTTACTCTCGCACATCAACTCTACTACGTGAGAAACGAAAGCGACTGCTGTTGATGATTTCGACTTCTCACCTGAAGCTGTGATTAGTGCATACTCAAAAAAAGACTAACATGTGTTTTATATTTCTTCAAAGGTAGGAGTAGATACCATAGACTAAATGCCAACACACTACAGTATGAAGAGAAGAACAAGAAAATGGCCCATGTCACTCTTCTACTCACTCGTTGATATAGCAACAATAAATGAATATTCACTCTTTTTTCTCAACTTTCCAATTTGGAAAAATAATGTACCAAATTACAGAAGACTATTTCTCACTAACGTATGTCTTGAACTGGAAAGGCTTCATGTAGATAAACGGGCCCGAAATTTGTACGGACTTCAGAAGCCAGTAATAATGGCAATGGAAAACATATATCGGAAGCTTAGCAGCATTATGGAAACATCACCATCAACAGCAGAGCCAGAAACACGTGGACGGTGCCACTTATGCTGCTAAGAAGCTGCATCTAGAAAGAGAATTTTGAAAAATCAACTGCTACCTGCTCTCTCAGAACAGCTAATACGTCTGTGGAAAAGACAGCAAGAAGACAGCATTGTGTGAAAAATGTATTCCAGAAAAAGACAGTAAATTCTGTTTGCTTCATCTGGTGGGCTGAAATAAATTATGTAACCAATTGCCAAAAACATTCCTAACGATTTCAGAAAGGTACACCTTATGTTTTGTTCATGTTAGATTGAATTTTGAGAGATTGGATTTATTCCAGCATAGTTCAGCAACCAATTAAAGTATTTCATTGGCCAACGTCTAGTTCTACGAGGAACTCAGTGCGTAGGTATGAGTTTGTTGAAATTATTAATTCCTTCCTTTATTTATGGTAACATTTATTATTTCAGGCTTCCTAGTATCATCGTTAATTAATATATCTTCATGCAGAATTCATATAACCAAAATCTTCTCCCATCCAGCGGTGTAAACAAAACCAATGTTTGTGTTTCTTTAGTAAATGCAAACTATGAAGATTTCTTCGATTTAAAAGAAAGTTGGTATTTCACCTTTTCAAACAGTGTCAACTATGATCAATTTATATTTCTTGAACACATCATCTGGCAGGGGAATTCAAGTAAACTAGTTGTTCATTAACAGATTTCTTTTTCTTCCTCTTCTATGGATTCGTCTCAACGCATGCAGAATATTTTAATTAGAGAGGAGCAGGATCGCTGTACTGCCTTTCTTCTTTTCCAAAATATGGCAGAGCATTTACCATATAAAACGTAATATTGTAACACATGGTAATGATTTTAGTGCCATAATTATATGTTTTTGAGACTATGTAAATTCAGAAGAGACATTTAACACAAAAACCTAGTGACTGCTCATGAGTAGTGCAGTATTCCTGTGGTGAGTAAACGTTTTCTCAATTTGCAATACAATATTCCAAATTTACCTAATTGGAGAAAATTATTCTTCCTAATTCTATATTGATTGTAGTCGACTCTGTTTTATCGAAATATAAACCGAGTTTTCCCAATAATCCGTCGATAAATAGGAAGTCAATAGCAAGACCACATATCCGTGGTATTGAGGTCAATTTGTTTGAATGACTCTACTGAGCACTTTAATGCACACATTTCAATTTCATCGCTAGTTCACAGACTTTAATATATATTTATATGATTACTGCATGTGACATTTATATTTAAAGAAAGTGTCCACTCTCATTTTTCACTTTACATTTTCTTTGCCTCCTTTTACTACCTTGACTTTTCACTACTATATATTTTCCTACGGCGTGAACACGATGTTTTGCACAATCGAACATTTCTATAGGCCCGCATTTTGTCAAAAAATTATTTCGGTATTGACTGCCCATTTTCCTAATCATCATTTTTCCTTCATGTCACTCTCAAATTCTGTACCAACTCCTTCACGATCCTCGGTCCATTAAGAACAATCACTATCATCACTTTTTTTTATTTCCAAATGAGTTGCGCCGATAAATGGAGAACCAGCTCCAAGTGTCATTTTCATACGAATTTTGTCTAAAAAAATTTCCTCTTCTCTAAAATACAACAAGTATTAAAAAAATAATATCTTAGCAACTTGTTAGGCGTTATTTTATTAACTCAAAAATAAAAATACTATTCCTTATAGCGTATGGTCACCTTCATCTATAGTAGAGAACATAGCGGAACTTAACGTTCATACAAAGGTAAAGTAAATGGAACATAGTACAAAACACACGTTAAAGGCATATAAAAGTCTAATTGAAGGTCTTAGGGCAGTAACATAATAAGCCACATTCTGTTAAGAAATGCCGTTTATTACAATGAGAGCAAATGAATGTATTGAAATATCCATGAAATAATTTTAAGTGCTCAGTGATGAGTTAAAACTTATAGACATACAATGCATTAACAATACTGCCAACTAGTATTTATTATTTTTTGAAACTTTAAAATGCTTATACCTCAGAAAGAACAATATGTGGCTTATCATGTTATTGCCCTAAGCCCTTGAATTATACAAATGCCTAAATACATTAAAACAATACGAGCTATCACTTAGGCTAGATTGTTATGTATATTGTTTTTTCTAGGTGGTACAACCGAAGATAGCAATACTTAATTATTCTTAGTTAAGCTTGGGTACAGAAAGGTAGTCATGTACAATACACGTAAGGCCTCTCCTATCTAACTCCCAACCTCACCTTAATTTTGTTTAGAATACGAGGCTCTGGGGACCAAGTCATTCCATTCAATACTGAGAGAATGCCATATTCTGCCGGTCCAGTCGGCGAAGATGGCAGCCCACAGCTGGACTAACTTGCGCTAGGCTGGTAACTTTTCCAAGGGAAACTTGTATTACTCGAATTGATCTCAAGTAGAAAGACAGAGCGGATGAAATTATTGACGATATTGGCAATGTATGTACGAATTTGACAAAGGTATTGATTGTGGTTACTTGGAACCTCAGAGGTATTACACGCAACTTGGATGAACTTTCAGTTGAAATTATTAAGAAAGAAACAAATGTAGCAGTAATCATAGAAGCTAAAAAAGACAAACAAACAGTTTAGGAACTGTTCTGGACTACTAGATGAAAAATGGGTCTCATTAGTAGTCGCAATAGTGCACTGAAAAAATTGGTAAAATAAGATTTTAAATTATCAATGAATATCAATAAAAATAATATTGCTGATGTTGGTTTTTTAATAGAATTACAACTGTAAATGGCATATATACATCGGTGGAAGGAAAAGAATTAAAGACCAAAACATGTTAAGAAGAACTGCTAAAAACATTGGATAGAACGGATAAAATTAGTACATAATACTACATGGAGACTTTGATGCAAGGATATAGCCAATACGGACTATTCTCAAGGAGAGTCAATATGCAATGAAAATTGAAACTTCCTAATTGACTTTTGTATATATTATAACAGTTTGAAAATAACAAATTCCTTTTTTTCGACATAGACTATTCACAAATGTACATAGAAAGCACGAGGAACGAAAACAATAATTGATTACACCATTATAAACAGCAGATTGAATAACTGCATATTGGACACTCGAGTATTTAGAGGGCGTGAAAGAGACCCATGCCATTCCTTGGTAGTGAGTAAATTTAAATTAGAAAGAAGAACTTACAAAAGACAATGAACTGACAAGAAGTTTATACCAAAACAAAAATTGTAAGTTCATCTTTTGGAGCCAGTAAGCATTCGTACGTTTATCAAAACAGCCTGAAAGATAAATTAAAAACTTTAAAATATACCATAGATGAAGACCGAAAAGAAATAAAAAAGCAGACAAGAAATATTAGCAGTAGCCGAAAATGTAGGATATATATCAACAAAAAGCAAAAACCAATTACATACCGGAATAAAAAAACAATACATACTGGAATGAAAAAATTAAAAGAAATCATACACAAAAAGAAAAAAGCATACCAAGCATACCATAGTATAACCTACAGTGAGGTAATATAGATCGATAATCCATCCATAGTAATTCTGTCCGAGGGCAGGTCTTTCACTGCAATCATTGGATTTTCATGCTTTGCTTTGCAGCTTTAGTAAGATATTACAGGTGTGTTAGCTTCCCGTTGCTTTCCACACAGGTGAAGGATGATGATGATGGCCGGATGATTTTCGGGGACCGTTAGGTCCTAAGCGTCCTGACATTTGTCTTACAGGTGAGAAAAACCCAGAAAAAAAACTCACCCAGGAGCCTGTCCCGACCGGGAATCGAATACGGGTCCGCGGCGTCACAAGGCAGCACGCTACGTTGAGACCACAGCGGTGGACAGATCGATCACATTAACCATTAAATTGGTAAAACACTAATATTTTGTGACAGTTATTTAAATATGGCGGAACGCAGTGAAAACGAAATCATGGATAATTGTTATTGTTAGGTATATTGTGTAATTCTACACATATTAAGTAATTTATACTCGTTTGTTTTCTTCTGTTTTATTAAACATATTAATCAAATTAAACCAACTGATGTATCCTATATGATACATCGCCAATTTAATGGTTAACTATACAAAACACACACGGAAGTTAGGACGCTCACTAGAAAAGTTAGTAAAAAGGATTGGGATAAGTGCATTAAATCATTAGAAAGGGATAAATAAGACCAGAAAGAAGCTGATTAAAAATGTTGAGAAATCTTACACATCGGAGTAAATGACCATTTATAAATAGATACAATTGCACTAAGGAATGGACTAATTTTTATGCGGCACGATAATGAACTACAAGTAGAAGACGAAGAAGAAGAAGAAGAAGAAGAAGATATATCTCACAATGAACCCATATCAGAACCCATTTATTTAATAACCACAGAAGAACTTAAAAAAAAATACAAGAAAAATCCAATGACCGAGAAAGTCCAAGTACAGATTATTTAAATATAAAGTTGTTTAAATATGGACGACTGGTTCTAAAACAACACTTATTCCAGTTGGCTATCTACAATAAATCCTCAAGAATGGCAGACAGGTATAGCTGTAAATATACATAAAAAACTCCTACGTAAGTGTGAATATTGCACAGGTATAACACTATTATACACTGCATCTAAAATATATTAAATATATTAAAAACAAATTGGATAAATACGTTGGAACATTAATACACGAAGACCAATGCGGATTTCGAATAGACAGGAGCACAGATGACGCTATATTTAAAATAAATCAGATTATTGAGAAAATAAGAAAATTTAATCTCCCGACATTCCTATTATTTATAGACTTTGAAAAGCCTATGACATTATAAACAGCAATAAATTGTGTCAAATTTTATAAGAAGAAGAAATGACCAATATATTAATCAGAGCCGTCCAAAATCCTCATGTTAATTCAAAAATAGAAATTGAAGCTTCAAAGTATAAAGTCTCAGAGGAGATATTAGTGAATAAGGTGTAAGACAAGGCTGTGCCCTCTCACCAGTATTATTTAAATTGTAAATTAATAAAACAATAAAGGCTCATGAAATTATATTTCGACAACGAATACAAGTTTTCATATATGCAAATTTTGTATGCAGGCGATTTAGTACTGTTTGCAAAATCATAAAACGAATTACAAATGGGAGCACATCAATTAAATAATATAGCGAAACAGTTCTTCCTAAAAAAGAAAATGAGTATGTGTGGAAAACAATTACGAAGAGTTTAATATAGATGAAAAAGAATGTAACGATTTTCTGAATTCATTTACCTCGGTCACGTAATATCTCGTACAAGAAATGACCTCAGAGACAACGTTCAGAAATACAATGGAATAAACGGAGTCATAAAAAGAACGTTTGGTAAACAAATGTCATCCGTAATCTAGTTGAGGTTACACAACGTAAATGCAAGATGAGGGACTGAAATGTAACAACGAAAATTGGATACTAAATTCTAAACCACAATCAAATTGAAAGCGGCCCAGATGAGATTTTTAAGTCCACTCCTTGGTTTGACAAAGATGGAGAAGCAAAAGAACACAGATGTACACGATAAATTAAAAGCTCAAAATATAGTTGAAGAAATTTTGAATTGTTAACGTTGTTGGTCACAATATGTCCAAGGAATGTACCCAACGTGATGTTCTAAATTAGCATTGGAGTATCAACCTTAAGAACGTCGATATAAAAGAAGACCAAATTTAAGATGGACTGACCAACCACATTTTGCGATTTCATAGGTACATTCTCAAACGACTCACGGTGCTGTCCTGAACCCACTACTTTACCCACTTTATGTTTCTGACCTTCCCTCTTTTCCGAAAGCACTTATTGCATCCTATGCTGATTATAGCTGGTTCTACCTTCCGTGCACTTCTTCAGCGAGTCCATAATTTCCAACAGGCCCTAATCCAAATCCTTACCGGGTTTTAAATTAAAATTAATGTTCCTAAAACTCAACTTATCCCTTTCACGCCAAAATTCCCTTACTCTCCAAATTTCCGTCACCCTAGGAATTCAAGTGCTTCGCTTTGAGTCAGCAGTCAAAATCTTGATCTCATAGTAAAGAAAGGCTTTCCTTAAAAAATAACTTTTGGCATACCATAAACCAGGAAAATTCTGTCTTAACAATATTATATCCATTTACAGGTACAGCACATTATACACAAAGATTAAGCTAACGCTATACGTGGTTGTGATCTGTAGCATACTGATGCACATTTGGGAAGCTTGGAGCATTCTTGCTACAGAACATAAGCGAAAAGATTCAAATTATTCAGAAAAAAATATTTAAAAATATTTTCAGCCCCTCGCTATACAAGAATCCCTGAGCTTCACAGAGCCCTGAGCTTCACAGAGCGGCTCAGCTCCCCTATATTGATGCACTCATCACTGTTGGGGTAACTACAACGTCTAACAGCATTGATGCCCGTATAAACCTTATGGAGCGTAATATAGTCCACCAAACCCAATGACCTGCTATACACCGTAACATTGTTAACTAGCAGAAATATTTATCCAATTTCATGGGGCACTGCCCTCTGGTGGTAAAAAAAATCCATTATCTAAATTTACCTTATCACATTACTATATTTTCCAACACCATCGCCGTTTAGGCAAGTAAGTAGCAGTTAGATCCCTACAATCAGACGCTAAACTATGTAACCGTAAAGAGGCATAGTTTACCTCAGAATTGACACAATGGATTAAGCATTGTTGCCGTCTGCAAAAGAGAGACCTAGACATAAATACGCTCTCATATTGATTAACTACATTTAAATTAATTAATTTGAATTGTAACTTTAATGCCATATTATTTATGATATTAATTTGCATTAATTTATTGATACGGACTGTAAACAGCACGTAGGGCTTGCTTCCCGTACGATCCATATTTGTAAATAACATTATATGTATCTTACTTCAAGTCTAATGAAGTCCTACTACAACTTCCAAGATATGAATAACACTAACAAAACAACACATAATGAAAAGAGAAATTAATTTGCAAATAAGAGCATAACTTACAGAGAAATATTACATTTGGACTCCGCTTTTATCATAAGTAATGTCACGAGTGATTTCCAAATTATCGATAAATTCACAACTCACAAAGTGAGGTTGAATTTATTTTGAGAAATTGGAAATCAGGAGTGGCATTTGTTAGGACTATTTAACGAATAAAATTAAGCTGTTTACTCACAAATCATTATTTAAATATAGTTATTTTAAAATAGTTATATATTTAATGTAAACGGCGATCTTTGAAAACAAATCAGAAACGTTATGTTTCATTTGTTCATCACTGCTATCAGATCATATTTATTGCCAAATAGAATCGCAATATTGTAAGAATGCACCCTAGTGGAGAAAAAATGAAACACATCATTACAGGTTATTAATTAATTTCTGATGTCCCTTGATGTAAATATGCCAATTATATTTTTGTGCAACGCTAATTCCTGGGGAATAATACGTTTAAGAAAGTGCAAACAGTGGTTTCTTTTTTTGTGGTATAATCAATTGCTACGAATGCTTTTCTATTGTATCTCGCAAACAGAATCTGGTTACATTCGTGCACTATATATATATATATACATCTTCTATCGTCGGGTTTTTACAGCGTGCTGCCGTCTTCCCGTGCCAAATATACATATATATATATATATATATATATATATATATATATATATATATTATCCGGGAGCCACTTGATAAAATGAAAGTGATGAAATCGAGAGAAAAGCAACTGTGATTGGTTGTAAACGAAAATTCATTGAAATGTGATTGGTCACTGACTGCAATTTGGGGCATGAGTTAAATAGTCAAAGTTAAATACTGACATAATTTACGTAAGAAAACTGTTAGCTAAATAAACGTGGTTATGGAGCCAATTACCAAGATAAATTGCACAGACAGGAAAATAAGGTAAGAGTAGTGAATAAAATGGAAGAACGTACGTCGTTATTCTTCAAATCAATAGTAGGAGAATAAGCTGTCATTTTTTATTCAATGCCACCACATTGTCATTTCGACATTCTGGTAACCTCTCCTAGCATGGCATTATTGTAACCCACTTTTCAGGTTGGGGTGACTGGAAGGCGGAGTTTCACTGCCCTGATGATGTATGATAGGTGCTGTTGACG
Organism: Diploptera punctata; assembly: GCA_030220185.1. Classification (NCBI taxonomy): domain Eukaryota; kingdom Metazoa; phylum Arthropoda; class Insecta; order Blattodea; family Blaberidae; genus Diploptera; species Diploptera punctata. Next base: position 716,826 of record JASPKZ010007270.1, read on the forward strand.
GTAATTATGCTCCAGGAGAGACCTTAATCCTAAACTTAATGAATATGTTAATGATGATAATGATGTCCAGATGATGTTTGGAGACCGTTTGGACCTTAAAGTTTCCTGACATTTGTCTTACAAGTGAGGAAAAATCCAGGGAAAAAAACACCAGCCAGGGAATTTGTACCGGCCGGGGATCGAACCCGATCCCGCTGCGTGACAAGGCAGCACACTACCTCGAGACCACAGCGGTAGACACCTGTCAAAATTATTTTCATTAAAACAGTTTATGAAGGTTTGGGAAATACAAGTAATGTGGAAGATGAAGGTAGACTGTCTTGGAGGATGCTACAGAAATATGTAAGCAAGGACTGACAAGATGTGAAAAGGGTAGTTGAAAGAAGGGATGAATGGTTTCACCGCCTTTATAATAATTTTATTGCAGCCAAATAGCCAGGATTAAAGTAGGGATACATTTTTAATTTACATTTTTGCATATTCACAAATTGCCTTTGTTCTTTTTGTGCATAGCTCAATGTGATATCGGTAACATGTTTTTTCGCATAGAATACATTTACAGTCTATATTTGGTTCATGGAATTTTGTGTTATTGCATATCAGGTGGTGGAATCCGTGGACTGCCAACCTAGTGTTGACGTGTCTCATTTCGAAATTTTCTTTTGTCCACGCACGGTCCACCATGGCCCCGGTGCTGTAGAAATCTGGGTGTATTTCTTCCATTTTACTATTACGTATTTCTAGCAGCTTCTTTGATGATCTGGTGCTAGGTAGGAGTATGTTTGTTCTGAGGTCGTCGATGAAGAAAGTTTCTTTCGCCAGTAAGTATGCGAGTCTTGATCTTTTGACACTCCTAATACTGTCTTTATATATCTCGATTTCACCCTTTCTAGAGAGGTAAGATTCTTCATTGTTAATGTGTCCAGGTGATTTCTATGCCGTATGTCAGTATTGGTAGAATTTTTACTTTAAATAACAGCATTGCCGTCTCTAGGGCGAGAGATCTTGTTTCTTATTTCATGCATTGCCTGGGTTGTATTTTCTGTGATATGTTTTGTAAATAATTTTCCGCTTGCTTGTATATTTGAAGCCTGGTACTATTTTCAGTTTAGTTTCCCTTATGTATATATCTTATTTTGTGGCGGCTCTTCTTCCGTTTCTGAAGATCATTGTGTCCGTTTTTTTATGTGTTAACGTCCAGCTTGTTCTTGGAGCACCATTTTTCCACTTCGTGTATTGTTTCCTGGAGTTTTGTTATGCCTCTGGAACCGATTACGTTGTCGTCCGCATAAGCGCACGAGAAGATACCATCTTTTTGGGTAATTCTAAGGATTTGTTCGGTTGCTAGTGTAAACTGCAAGGGGCTTAGTGGATTTCTCTTCAGTACTCCATTTGTTTGAATGATCGGTTTTGACATGGCGATGTTATCTGAGACAAATATTTCATTCCAGCTCAGCAGTGTATTGATGAGGTTCGTCCATATGTTGTAGTTTCCTAGTGTCTCCTTTAGTGTTTCTATCACTAGTTGTCTGTCTAGTAGATCGAAGGCCTTCACACCGCGTAAGATGATGATGTTAATAGTACGTTTTAGCTTCTCTTCACTTTTAAATCTCATCTCTACTTTTTGCATCATCATTTGTGAAATTCCCTATACTGGTCCTTGTTTTCAGGGCGCATTTGCAAAAAAAATACTTGCAATGTAGGGCAGTGACCTTGAGAAGGCGGGTCGATAGAGCTGAGCTACAACAAGTGGTCGCTACAAACAGGTTGCTAGACAAACACGTGCTGTGCATTCATAACAACCAGCCGTTGCTAAGGAAGATTCTATCATCAATACAATACCGGCAGTGGTTCTCAACCTTTTATTTTTTTTAGTCGGGTATTCTATAACTTGAATTTATATTCACTCTAAAAATGATGAAAATTTTTAACATGTTATTAAAAATACTTGGTCATACTCAATAAACAACCGATTTCTTCAATCAAGTCGTAATTATTTATATCTGGATTTGGTTCCTTTCAGAATATATCTTTCTGATATTAATTAGAAATATTTATCCAGTTTCGCTACGAGAAAAACGTGCAGGCCGATAGTGTGATTTTTAAAATCAGGTATTATGATAAATCTCCACTCATGATGAACTAATACTCTTCATTTTTGGAAGATATCTTTCTCGTTTCAAATAAAGGAAATGTACCGAATTTCGTTGCATAAAATCTAACAATTGTAGCCCTTATAGTTATTTTTAAATTTTAGCTCGAGGTAATCCTCTATTCCTAGAGATCGGTCAGGTTTTACTATTTAACTAATTCCACTTTACTATCTTTTTTGTTTGATATATGTTGACTTTGTTTCCGAAAATGCATACATTGCCGCCTCTAAAACATTATACACTCTCTCACTCAATCATGTCACACACACACACACACACACACACACACATATATATATAAATATATATATATATATATAATGGTAATTTCCGGTATCTCACATATAGAAATACATTATATAATGGAAATGGACAGCGAATGGCAAATTACGGTAATTTTGAGGAAGTGGCTGAATTCAAATACCTAGGAACAATAATCACAAATAGGATTGAGATGCACAAAGAAATTAAATAAGCCTCTATTCTGGAAATGCGTGCTATTATGCATTACAGAGACTCGACGCCCCAACTCCTTTAAAAAATGTTAAACTAAAAATATACAAAATAATTCTTCCACCAGTTATATTATATGGGTGCGAAACATGGACTCTTATTTTAAAGGAAGGAAGGAGATTACGAATATTTGAGAGTAAAGTTCTTAGGAGAATTTTTGGACTAAAGAGAGATGAACAGAGAGGGGAAGGAGAAAGACTACATAACAGTGAACAAGATGGCCTTTATAGGAAGCCAGATATAATAAGAACATTAAAGTCTTGTAGATAGCGATGGGCAGGACATGTGGCATGAATGGGGAATGGAACACATGCACGAAAGCATCTTGTAGGAAAATCAGAGAGATAACGCCCAGTTGGTAGACCAAGAATGAGGTGGGAGAATAACATTAACTATGATTTAAGGGAAGTAGATTATACAGGGGATGAATGGAAAACATTAGTTAAGGATGGGGATGTATGAGGAGTTTATATCCGTGTGGCCATAACCTACGGATTCGATAGTGATTGGTCATTGACTCCCAATTGGGCGTGAGTTAAATAGTCAAATATAATTATTTTTAAGATTGTGATAACATATTGAATATTAATTTGAAATAATTACTTACAATTTTTACATGTAACTCCAATACGAAATGGTGCCAAAAGTATTTCCAAAATGTCAAGTAGGGGTAACTCCGATCAAACCTTATTGAAATTGCTCCGAGTGATAGAAGTGAGTACTTTTTGTCAGAATGTTTTTTGTTTATTAACGTTTAAACAATGCAATTAAGCAGCTGATGAGAGATACGTGTTGCGATGTAGGCCGTGACAGCAAATTCTGGTACAGGTGCATTTCTTGTTCAGAAGGTTCTTGCAGAATGCAGTGAATATGGCACAGCAACATATAGTACATGTGTGTCTTTTGTTTGCATGTTTTGTATATTTCAGTTTCTTCTTTAGCTTCAATAATATTATCGGAATTACCCATGTGTCTGGAGAACTCCCAACAAACCCAGAACTACCAGGTACTACAGTCAGATTCAAATCAGTAAGTTCCTGTGTGTTTGAAATAGGGGACTGGGATGCCATTTTAACAGTAGGCCTATATTATTGAGAGATATCCTTATATAAAACTGAAGATTGCAACACAGCAGGTACATAGTTGTAAGTTGTAGCCGTCCAAGCCATCCCATCTTAAAGAAAAAACAGTTTCCACTTGTCACCGAGCTCGTGTGAATCTGTACTATCCTGTGTGAAAGTGTCGACTCTCATATTTACTATAAAACTAGTTTGCATGCCGTAAAAGAAAAACTGTGTGTTTTTAATGTATAGTACACAGATTTGAAAAAAGTACTGCTAACCTTGCCCCTCCACATCTCCCTAAGAAACAAATACCGTTATTATGAGTTTGGCAACATCTACCCTCTGTAGGTAAGGGGACACTGGCATAGCCCACAAGGTCTGTAGTAACTTCCTGGCTTGAATTAGAGTGTACAATACAACTTTTATTTTGGTTACTTGATATTATATATATATATATATATATATTTTAAATATACCTAAATAATTGATAGAATAGTACACAATTCTTAACTTTTATCAATTATTTTTCACGGATAATATTACAGTTATTGGACTAATTGCTAAATATTGATAGCCTAAAGTGTTCGTTATTCCCCCACTTCACCCTGATCGTATTGAACACATGATACAATTTACTGTAATGATGTTCAGTACTGAAGCTGGAGTACGTTAGGTTCAAATACGTCCGAAATAAGAGGAAGAAAACACAATCTATATCGTACCATTCAAAGTTATATTTGTAAGTGTAAAAAAATACAGGATTCCCACAAATGCTCTTTCGGGTTTCGAAAACGTGTAACTTGCGTTTAAATAAACTTACAAACATGAAACTAGTACAAATGGAAAGAGAAACTAAAAACGTTTTGGTTACAGTATCACAGTTGGCAACAATGACGTATAATTACATACAACATTGTGTATTGTTGAAAGTTAGAAAATGGCTGGTATAGAGGATAGGCGTGCGTTCTGTGTTCTCGATTATCATGTTCATCAATCTGTAATTGTTGTCCAACATTTTCGATCAAGATTTGGTGAAGATCCACCCAGTGGTCCTTCAATTCGTAAGTGGTTCTCTGATTTTACGACTTCAGGGTGCATCTGTAGGAGGAAATCTTCTCGACGTCCGACTATATGGAGGCAACTGTAGACCGGATTCGTGAATCTTTTTCATGTAGTCCTAAAAAATCAGCCATTACAGCAAGTAGGGAGCTGCAGATCTCTAAATCCACCGTATGGAAAGTTCTGCCTAAACGTTGTGTACAAGCCACCTCTTCCACAGGTCATCATTGATCTAAGAATGCGCATTAGAGCAGCCATCGAAACAGTTGACCATGATATGCTACAACGTTCCTGGGCGGAAATGGACTACAGGCTTGATGTGTGTCGTGTTAGCAATGGAGCTCACATTGAACATCTGTAAGGTAGTATAACCAAATATTTTTTACTTTATTTTTCCATTAGTACTAGTTTCATGTTTGTAATTTTATTTAAACACAAGTTACACGTGTTCGAAACCCGGAAAAGAATTTGTGGGAACCCTGTATAATTGAAAATAAAATAAAGAAACAGAGACAAATTTATTGCAATAATACTTTGCAGCATACATTTTGCGGATCTTTTATCATATTGGGTAACTTAACTATTCACAAAAAAAATAGTTTCTGACAGTGAGATGTAGACTGGGTAGGGCCAGATTAAAAATTAATTTATGTCTTAAAATACTAAAATCTTAAAGTACATCAGTCGTTTTCAACTAAAATAAACTTCTATTTAAAAACTTCGTCAAGTATTTAAAATATGTATTATTCTACCAGTCATATTATATGGGTGCGAAACATGGACTCTTACTTTAAGGGAGGAAAGGAGATTACAAGTATTTGAGAAAAAAGTACTTAGGAAAATTTTTGGACCAAAGAGAGATGAACAGACAGGTGAATGGAGAAGACTACATAACAATGAACTACATGGTCTTTATAGGAAGCCAGATATAATAAGAACAGTTAAGTCTCGTAGACTGCGATGGGCAGGACATGTTGCGCGTATGGGGAATGAAAGACGTGCATGGAAGCTTCTTGTAGGAAAGCCAGAGGGAAAACGCCCAGTTGGTAGACCAAGAATGAGGTGGGAGAATAACATTAACTATGATTTGAGGGAAGTAGATTATACAGGGAATGATTGAAAAGCATTAGCTCAGGATAAGGATGTATGGAGAGCTTATGTCCGCGCGGCCATGAACCTACGGTTCGATAGTGCCAGTGAGTAAGTAAGTAAGTATTTAAGTAAGTATGACTTCAGAATAATGTCCCATCATCGGCATGCAATGCGGTAGGCCTTATAAACTATACTGCGATATGCGCCTCTCTATACGCTGCTAATTGGTCCAAAAACAGTCCCGCTCCCATTTAATTTAAGGAAAAAAGAGTTTGATATGAAAATAAGGCGTATCTGAACTGAAGAAAGAAAAAAATACCACAAATATATTTTTTGAATATATGTACGATAGAACTTAATTTTAACACAATTTTACAGACAGAACTGATCTCGAAACTCAACTGAGAATTTCCAAGCAACGACATAGCCTTTGTATAGAGTTGTCAATTAACGTTCACACTACTGGTGTGGCCTCAAGCGATGTAAAAACTCTTTGACGCTGGGAGAGAGCACCGGAAGAATTCAGTTTGAATTTTAGTGCTAAAATGAATTACGTGTAGTTTGTCTCTATCCGGGCCCGCTCAGTCTCGCTGAATTCCTTCAAATCAGAATTTTGTAATAAAAGCTAACGCAGAAAGATTACTTTAATATGAAACATACTTCATTACATTGTAATTTTATATTCTAAAAAATGGGTATCGCTTCGGGAAGAACAGCCCTTAATGGGGAGTCACCCCTATGTTCAGGATCGTTTGTGGCCCGTAGAGAAAAGATTCTGTAAAATATGAATTAAAAAATTTGAAAAATGATGAAATGCGACAAGAATACCAAATCAAAATTGCTAATAGATTTGAAGTACTGAATCTTCAGATGACATTGTGGCAAACGAAGAAGAAACTGATATAAATAAAGAATGGGAGGCTATAAGAGATACTATTAAATTGTCAGCATCAGAAAGCATTGGTTGTTTAAAAAGAGGCAAAACAAGAAATGGTTTGATGAGGAATGTGTCGACATTGTAAAGAAAAGAAAGCTAGCAAAAATGAAATGGGTACACGAGCCAAATGAGGTAAATTTAGAGCAATTGGGTAGTGTTAGACGGGAAACCACCAAGTTACTAAAGAGTAAAAAGAGGGAATATTTGAGAGAGAAGATTAATGATCTTGAAATGAATGCAAAAAATAGGAACATTAGAGAATTATATCAGGGAATTAGTATAGAGAAGAAAGGGTTTCAGGCTAGAACAAACATAATTCGGAATGAAAATGGGGATATGATTGCAGATTCTAGGAGTATATTAAATAGATGGAAAGGTTACTTTAATCAGCTATTAAATGTACATACAGAACAGGACATTGAGGAGGATAAGTTACAGACAGCAGAAATGCTAGTCGCAGAGCCAAGTGCATTAGAGGTTGAAATGGCGATTGAAAAATTGAAGATGTATAAAGCATCAGGTTCAGATGAGATCCCAGCAGAACTGATAAAATCAGGGGGAGAAAAAATTGATGGACAAGATACGCTGGTTGCTTAGTATGATTTGGGAAAAAGAAGCTCTTCCAGATGAATGGAAGGAATCAATTCTCATACCAATTTATAAGAAAGGAGATAAAACAGATTGCAACAACTACAGGGGCATCTCATTACTTTCAACTTCGTACAAAATTCTAACAAATATATTAGTAAGCAGACTTACTCCCTATATTGATGACATTCTAGGAGATCATCAATGTGCATTTAGAAGAAACAGGTCTACAACAGATCAGATTTTCAGTTTAAGACAGATTTTAGAGAAGAAATGGGAATATAATGGTACTGTACATCAACTACATGTAGACTTCAAAAAAGCATATGATTCAATTAAGAGGGAGAAGTTATATAGTATCCTGCTTGAGTTCGGAATTCCTAAAAAGTTAGTTAGACTTATACGAATGTGTCTAAATGGCTCAAAGAGTAGGGTGCGTGTAGGCAAACAGTTTTCAGACACTTTTGAAATCCAGAATGGGTTGAAGCAAGGAGATGCACTATCTCCTTTACTATTTAATTTTGTACTAGAGCATGCCATTAAATCTTTAGAGAATGAGGAAGGCTTACAACTCAATGGTATTAATAAGCTGTTAGTTTATGCTGATGATGTAGTACTATTGGCCGATAGCGAGGAGATACTAAAGGCCAACACGCACACACTATTGAGTAACACTAAGAAATTAGGACTGGAAATAAATATCAGTAAAACTAAATATATGGTCACACGTAGAAATTCAGTATATAATGGAAATGGACAGCTAATGACAAATGAGGGAAATTTTGAGGAAGTGGCTGAATTCAAATACCTAGGAACAATAATCACAAATAGGAATGAGATGCAAAAAGAAATTAAACATAGGCTCAATTCTGGAAATGCATGCTATTATGCATTGCAGAGACTATTGATGTCCCAACTCCTTTCAAAAACGTTAAGCTGAAAATATATAAAACTATTATTCTACCAGTTATATTATATGGATGCGAAACATGGACTCTTACTTTAAGGGAGGAAAGAGATTATGAGTATTTGAGAATAAAGTTCTTAGGAAAATTTTTGGACCAAAGAGAGATGGACAGGTGAATGGAGAAGACTACTTAACAATGAACTACATGGTCTGTATAGGAAGCCAGATATAATAAGAACAGTTAAGTCTCGTAGACTGCGATGGGCAGGACATGTTGCGCGTATGAGGAATGAAAGACGTGCATGGAAGCTTCTTGTAGGAAAGCCAGAGGGAAAACGCCCAGTTGGTAGACCAAGAATGAGGTGGGAGAACAACATTAACTATGATTTGAGGGAAGTAGATTATACAGGGAATGATTGGAAAGCATTAGCTCAGGATAGGGATGTATGGAGAGCTTATGTCCGCGCGGCCATGAACCTTCGGGTTCGATAGTGCCAGTGAGTTAGTTAGTTAGTTAGTTAGTTTTAGGTTGAGAAAAGTTGTAGCCCTAATACAGCCGCATCTTAGTCGGCGTTCCTGGCTAAACATCAAGATATCTCGAGTTACATTCCTTCTTGAACTAACGAATTTGTCTCTAAATGAATCACCTGCGTTCCACTAAGATATGAGCCCATGTGAATAACTTTTGAATACAGTATCTGTGTAAAAAAATAATAAAGTGAAAAGTAAAGTGATCCCACAACAGGCCCCTTGGGGTAGTAGGAGGTTAAAGCTCCCACTTTTTCTAGACAATCGGCACTTGATGTCAGCCGGGTTGTCAGCCCTGCGTGACGGCCGCCTTTACCCCAGAACAAGCGCCTGGTACTCATTTCCGTTAGAGGCTGATTCGACCCCAGGGCCATAGTGCCGCCAGAAGGTTTTTGGTCAGTTTAAAAATCCTGACCCCACCGGGACTTGAACCCTCGACCCTCCGGCTTGTAGCTCAGTGCCTTAACCACTACGCTACGGCGTGCCCCTAAAGTTAAAAATGTGACAATAGGGTAAAAGAAAAACGTGATAACAGTAAACGCAAAACAATCTCAAATAAAAATAAAAATTATTTCTGCATAAGCGTCCAGCACTGTGGTCTCGAGTTATCGTGCTGTCTTGTCAAGCAGCGGGCCCGGATTCGATCCCCATTCGGAACAAGTTTCCTGGGTAAGGTTTTTTTCGGGGTTTTCCTCACCTGTAAGGCAAATGTCAGGATACTTTAAGGCCCAAACGGTCCCCGAACATCATCTGGCCATCATTATCATCAATATCATATTCACCTCATTACATTAAGTTTAGGTTTAAGGCATCTCCTGGCACATCATTACCCAGCGTCATCACCCATCATATCACTGGGACAGCGTAACCCCGCCTTCCAGGCGCCCCAATCTCAGAAGTGGGTTACAATATGCCAATGCCAGGAGATAATACATGAAATGCCGAATAACAAACAGATGGCATTGGAAAAAAAAAAATCTGCATAAGCTTAGCGTGTTATACCGGCCTGGATAACTAGATTTTTAATGGTGTACGAATCCTAAAGCTCAATTCATTTGAAAAGCAGTAAAGTTGTGGATACTGTGACGTACATTTACACCACGTTAAACAACTGAAACCTGAAATAAGGAGTCTGTTGGTACTGAGTGTTAAATGTGTAGCCGTTTCACGTCATAATTTAAAATGTGACACTAATTACATGAGAAAATAAAGAACGTCGTTAAATTAAATGCTACCATTGATAATATTGTAGCACGCACATCAATTATTACAAAAATATTCTTATGGTTACAACTATGATTTTTAAGAACTAAAAGCTAAGTTTGCAACCCAAGGTAGCTTGCATTATTCTAATGCTACTGTGTTATTATTTAGTTGTAATATTATTGTGTTTTCTTTATGTAATTGTAATATTAATGTTTTTTTAGTGTATAATGCTATTGTGTTATTACTTAATTGTAATATTATTGTGTTTTCTTTATGTAATTGTAATGTTATTGCTTTTTTTTGTTGTTTATTTTTCATTACACTAGTACCAATTATTACTTTATTGTAACGGACTGTCAACAGTACGTACGACTTACTGCCCGTGCGACCTATATTTGTAAATAATATTGTAAATATCTTACTTTTTGTCTAATAAAGTCCTACTACTACTACTACTACATTATTCAACCACCGTTTGTTTGTGAAACCAAGACAAAAACAGTATGAAGTCTTACTTCTTATTATACTATGTTGCAATCTAAAGTCTTGTTGCATTAAAATCCTAACTGTAGTTAAGATCAATAACAGTATTAATATTTACAATAATGGTAATAATAGAAAATTAATCATGGTCTTCACACAGGCATATAGTACGATAATCTCTCAGATCCGTTGATCATACCATGTGGCACGGAAAAGAAGTGAGAGAGAAGTACGGCAACTTCTGGTAAAAATATGAGAAGAGTAGGTAGCTGAAAATGAACAACATTTACTATGATTGGAAAGAGGTGAACTTTACAGGAAATGGCTGAAGAAAGTCAGATTAGTATAGGGATGTATGGAGAGCATATATGTGCGTATCACATCCGTGATCGATATTCATCATCATCATCATCATCACTCCAAGGATTAGGCAATTGCCCGTTCCGACTTCATATTGCATCAGCCCAACGTCTTCTAGGTCTTCCAACATCACGCCTTCCTCTTGCTTGATAATTTCTGGCTAACAATGGATATCTCTCCTTGCTCATTCCATCCATGTGATCAATCCATTTCTGTCTGTAATTCGTGACTTTATCCAACAAAGGCTGTACTTTCAATTCTTCTCTTATATCCTCATTTCTTATTCTATCAAGTCTTGTACATCCTTTTACTTGTCTTAGGAACCGCATCTCTGCCGTCTGTATTCTATCCTTCTGTCTTTTCACTGGAGCCCAAGTTTCACATCCATACAATATTGTGGGAACCGCCATAACATTATACATTTTTATCTTGGTTTCTTTTCTAATTTTATTTTTGAATGTTCTCTGTATTGTTCCACACACCGTCTGAAATTTATTTATTTTGGAGTCAATATCTCTTTCCACATTGTAGCCAACATCACAGCCCAAATATTTGAAACTAGACACCTGTTCTATACTTTGATTTTCTAAAATAATTTTGGTTCTCACTGGATCTCTTCCTCTAAAAGCCATGGTCTTCGTTTTCCTTACAGAAATTTTTAGATCGTATAATTTACATATTTCATTTATGCATGCATTGATTTCTGTAAGTCGTCTTCATTTTTCTGTATTATGATTACATCGTCAGCAAATAAAAGATTATTTATGCACATTTTATTATCCATTCTTATTCCTGGATTTACTAAAACTTTCCATTTATTAAAATATCGTCTATATATATATTAAACAAAGTGGGTGATAAACTACATCCTTGTCGTAATCCAGTATTTGTTTTGATTGCATCTGTTCTTTTGAATCCGGTATCTATAATTATATTTGTGTCTTCATATAATGTCTTTATTGTTTCTACAAGGCACAGCGGGTATCCTTTCATTCGTAATATTTCCCATAATTTTGTCTGTTTACTCGATCGAAGGCCTTATCCAAATCTATAAATCCTATGTGAGTTTCTAAGTTATGTTCTCTTCTCTTTTCTATGAGTTGTTTCAGTGTAAAGACATTGTCTATACATGACCTTCCCTTTCTGAATCCACTTTGATTTTCACTTATTATTACTTCTGTTATGTTTCTCAATCTATTATTTATTATTTTCGTATATATTTTGTAGCCAGTATTCATTAAGCTAATCCCTCTGTAATTCTCGCAATTTCTCCGGTCTCCTCTTTTGAATATATTCTTGACAATTGCTGTTTTCCAAGTGGTTGGAATCCCATAGGTCTGCCAACATATATTAATTAGATGAAGTATTCGTAGTTTACACAATATTCCACTATATTTGATTAATTCCATATTTATATTATCTAATCCTGTTGCTTTCCTATTCTTAGTGGTTTTCAAAGCCATTTCTAATTCATTTATGTCTATTACATCAATATTTTCCACTTTTATTTCTTCCTCATTGTTCTCTTTCCTTCAATTTCCTCCTTTTTCCAAAGTTTTTCATAATGCTGGATCCATTCTTGTTCTGGGATTATATTCAATCTGGCAGAATCTTTCTCAGTCTGATTTAGATGTTTCACTAATTTATAACCTATTTCTTGTCTTCCATACATATCATGTTTCTACTGAGCTTATAAATTTATCCCATGACTCCTGATGGGATTTTCTTATAATGCTTTTAGCAATTCTCCTTTTCATTTTATATTCTTCATAAGATTCTTCTGTTTTCAGTCGTAAGTATGTATGATATGCTTTTTGTTTTTCATTCACTGCATTTTGTATATTCGCATTCCAAGTTCTCAAGCCCTTCCTATTCCTTATTCTATTTTTCTTTCCTAATATCTCATTTGCTGTTTTATGTATTACATTTGATATATTTTCCCATTCAATATTTATATCTTCTGACGTCGCTATCTCTGATATATATTTATTCATTCTGCTTTCATAATGTTGTCTAATACTTTGATATCGATATTCTAGTGAGTTATTTACCTGTATTTATTTATTTATTTAGACAAATAGACACGACGGGATAATGAAGCTAGATTAAGCTAGATATATCTACATTACATGTAAAATAAAACATTATCAGAAATTAAAGTTGAACAGATTCTTTGAAAATAACAAGTTACAATAACAAATGGAGACAGCATATTGGATGAATGGCCGAAGATATTCGGCACAATTTGATATTAAAATATCACTTATTGGGGAAATGAACCCAAGGTCGGCACATAGAAGAGCACTGAGTGGGTAACGAAATCGAAAACCTACTAGGGCTTTATATTTCACTCTCGATGGTGATACAACAGTAACTTGAGATTTTAAAGATGCTACTCTCTGGCAGTATGTAAAATAAAGTAATGCACAATGTATCATGGTTACGCGAAGTGAAACATAATTGTTTTGTAGTTAAAATGGTCTGTCACATGGATAAATAACTCATTGATGGATATATCATAGATAGCCTATAACAATATAAAATACCATTAAGGTTATTATTAAATGAAATTATGGAATATTCTATTTTAGTTAGCTTTTTAAAGATTATGACACAAACATATTAAAATTCAAATATGAAAAATGATGAAGACAGCAATTTTAAACGTATATAAAATTAGTCTAAGAACGTATGATCTAGGTAACTGAAAATAGTACAGTGACGTATCCTTCACAATAATCACAATATACAGTATAAAGGTACGCTGGAAAGAACAGGTGTGTAAGGATCTCACGCGGTTAGGAGGAAATTGATATGAAATCGCATAATAGGGCAGAGACGCATACAAATTTTAAAACTTGCTGGAATTTACATCTTGGATGCCAGAGAGTTAAACATCGTACCTATATCTGAATACCTCCAAGAATATAGAAACAATTGGCTAATCTATATTAAGCGCATGGATCGTCACAGAATAGCAAAACAAATTCTTCACTACATTCCTCGAGGCAGAAGATCTGTGGGTCGACCTTTTCGGAGATGGCGGGAGACCGTAACGGGCCACTGGGCCTAATACTTGAAAGGCAGATGATGATGATGGCGATAAACTGAGAGAACCTGCAGCAACTTGATCTATCTCATCTCACAGCTACGGCTGCTCCTCTCTGTTCCAGACCTTCAGTTAATGTAACATCCTGATAGCGAATATGCATAGTGTTTGCAAGCGTTACTCCTTTCTTTAATTTGTGCACGAATATATATAAAATTATAACAATGCAAACCTTTAACTTCAGATATGTAAACATATTTTAGAAGTGATAAAGAACGGTTCAAACTCTTGAGAACGATATAAATATAATACGTAAAAAAAAAAATTAAAATACTGTATTTATATGCTACTTTTGAAATACGGATACTTTTATTTATGTCCCAAAGGCGTTCAAATTACATTCTTTATCTTGATCAGAAGTGCTTGAAAATTAGTTGCTACTACCTTTGCTAGAACGAAGTTTTGTAAATGTATTTACGAAAATAAAATCAAATGAAGGTATTCGTATATTCATTCAATATTTTTGTTTATTATAAGTACGGAGCTTAAACTCAATGTTCATCATGATGAGTAAACACGTTAATATAATGAGAAGACTTAAATTTAATATATCGACGAAAAACTTCATAACGTATCTGATGAAATCAGGAAACGAATCAAATGCAATACAGACAATTTTAATTGCTTGGAATGTATATTATCACATTTTAGGTCACAGCACAAGTATCGGTGGTTAAATGTATGCAGAATAATGAAAACTTAAAAAAGCTAAGTTTGGCTAGTAGCTTCAATTAATTTTGTGCTATTCACGGGAAAGAATGAAATTGTCGCCCGAAGATTTCAGTTGAACCAACTTCTTAAGGTTTACACATAAATTCGCCACACACATGAATATATTAAAAGCCGAAGGGTAGTCGCAGCCTTTCAAACTTGTGAAGGAATGACACTGACTCCGATGTGTAAGCAGATATACAGGCAAGTCTTCAGTAAGTCACTGGAAACAAACACAGATTACATCTAGTAAAAATGATCTGGGTCTTATAGTGGAAACTAAATAATTGAGATATCAACATGGCGTTAGAAGGCCAACTGACTCTTTTAAAAAAACTGTTCAGCTGCAAAATTGTATTTTTATCCCACTGATATAGCCGACTAAATCTTCAGTTAACCACATTGTAGATGGTTTCCAAATATTGAGACACTTGTGTCGGGATTCTACTATGAAGTACTGTAAATTACGATGGCTTATCACGTATATTCAATGTATAGGGTCGCTGTAGGGTCACGATGGGCCATGCAACATAATACAGTTTAAAATATAGGTACAGTCAATATGCCCAATTTATCAATTAATGATTAAAATGGTCAACATATTTCTAGAGCTAAGCTGTCATCATCAATACCAGTCAGTAGCTAAGAATGGTCTTGTCCCTTTACAAGCTTTCTTGGCACGAAGTCAAGCAACCATGTATTTTGGACAATCTTTGTATTTCCTAATTGACAATATTTGTTATGACATTTTTAGTTCATACATATTTCCATCAACTTGAGTTCTATGTACATATATAGGGTGATTCAAAAAGTTGCGAAAAAATTTCCGGAGCTTATAGAGGGGTCGAAGTACAACTTTTGATTAGTAACTTATGGTCTGGAAAGTAATCCTGGGTCAGTACAATCCCTGAAATATCTGGATGCACACTATATTATTTTATGCACACACTTATGCAAATGTAAATGTATTCATCAATTTGGTTTTACAGCAGTAGGTGTTCAAAATGCCTACCACCCCATTGAACACAGACATGTTCTTCCACGTGAGCAAGAACTTCTCTTCCACAGCGACTGTTCAAGTCGTACGTGGTCGGCCTACATGATGTCATGAACGCAAGGAACCTGTCTCCCGAGTCGGGGGTGAACGTATTGAAACGTTTGAGTATGTAGTTCATGTGTGTTTGGATATTTTGCGCTATACAGACCTTAAGCTTCGCGTGCTTTACAATCGCTTTACCCTACATGAAATGCAAGTCTCGAAGTTCTGATAACTTTGTATTCCATTTCACAAAAATCACAAATCTTCAACGTAGTGCTGTAGTGGACCTCTACAATACACTACAGATACCGTTATGAAATTAAAACAACCTACAGAGCGCATGAATGACTATCAGATGTGAACAGAATAGCACACAAGTACTGTACTGCACTAAGCGGATAACATAAATTCATAAACTAGTGTATCGAACCCAGTGCCTCTCTGAAAAGTAAGCTTAGACCCGCATTGAAGTTCCTGACTTTCCCAGGTCTGTACTGACCCAGGATTAATTTCCAAACCATTAGTTAGTAATCAAACGCTTTTTTATTTCGATCCCTCTAAAAACTCCTGAAATTGTGCGCAACCTTTTGAATCACCCTGTACATGATCATTTATAACACAACTGACATTGTATATAACATATTCGACCTGAACGAGTTAATAACATACCGTCTTCTCTTCCACTTCACTAGGTAAATACGTGATTGTAATGTGTTGTACTGTATAAATTCATTAAGAGTTCACAAACATACATTACACATAATTTCATTACCATGGAAAACATAACAAAGGACATTAATAATGTTTTATATTAACTGCCACAGTCCACCGTTGTGGTCTTGAGGTAGCGTTCTGCCTTGTCAGGCAGCGGGCCCGGGTTCGATCCCCGGTCGGGACAGTTTTTCTGGGTGAGGTTTTTATCGGGGTTTTTCCTCACCTGTAAGACAAATGTCAGGAAAACTTTAAGGCCCAAACTGTCCCCGAAATCATATGGCCATTGCAATCATCATCATTCATATTCATCTTAGGTTAAGCTTAGGATTAGGGACTCTCCTGGCGTAACATTATCATCATCAACATTATCCATCACATCATCGGGGCAACGTAACCCACCTTCTAGGTGCCCCAACCTCAGAAGTGGGTTAAAAGTACGCCATGCCATGATAGAACATCAGGAATGTCGAAAGGCAACCTGGGGCAGCATTTGCAAAAAAAAATAACTGTCATTAATTAGTTAACTGCAGATTAAAATGTTTTATATTATTTGCTATTAATTAACAGCAAATCGTATTCTACATTTATATGGACATATTTTCATGAAATATGTAGGCCTACCTAAAAAGTGGGAATATTATTTCTGTATATATGGTATCAATGGGCAATATATAAATTGGACGAACATTTATGACAAACAATAATGGAGGATATGTGGTTACTGGAAATAAATATACATTTTAAAACCTCGACACAAACTGACATGGAGAGGTAATATTAAGTTATATTATTTTAATCCAGGTATGCCTGAAGATATTTTCAATTAATTTGATTTAATGTTTTCAGTCATATGAGAGTTTTTAATGTAAACAATACATACGAATTATTGCCACAGGTTTTATAACTATATAGTAAAGGTTAAATTAGGTTTTCCACACATTGAACGTAAAGAAAATAAACAAACAAAACATTTTTTCTCGTTTTTTTTCACAAATTAATGTAATAATATGTTTATATTCAAATAAGTTAATTTATTCATTATCTAAATATTCTAAATAATAATTATAAGCTTTTTCAATATTTGAATGAAAATACTTTCCTAATCTTTAATACAGCATAGAGTTCATAACCTAATAAAAATGAACATGAAATGAAAAATGAATACTTAAAACAATGTTGTTTAGTAAACAAAACTTTAAAACTGGTTATTTTTTACCCTGTTTTTCCTTTTTTATTTTATCCTATTGTTTAACCTTATTGTTTTACCTTTTTGTTAACTTCATTTCATTCTCACATGTAGACACAAGGACAGGACACACACCCAGACCCAAGGTGGAGATT
Source organism: Diploptera punctata (assembly GCA_030220185.1). Lineage (NCBI taxonomy): Eukaryota > Metazoa > Arthropoda > Insecta > Blattodea > Blaberidae > Diploptera > Diploptera punctata. The sequence continues at coordinate 734,630 of JASPKZ010007270.1, forward strand.
TAAAATCCCCTGCCCGCCGGGAATCGAACCCGGGTCGCCGGAGTGGAAGATAGGGACTCTACCGACTACGCCACGGCGACGGACATATTTTTTTTCTCTTTTTGTTTACACTGTTTTCCTTCTTCTTTTACCATTTTGTTAACTTTTCTGTTATTCCCACATATGGACACAAGGACATGACACACACCCAGACCCAAGATGAAGATTAAAAATCCCCTACCCCACCGGGAATCGAACCCGGGTCGCCGGTGTGGAAGGTAGGGACTCTACCAACTACGCCACGGCGACGGACTTAAAACTGGCCCGACCGGGGATCGAACCCGGGCCCGCTGCGTGACAAGGCAGCACGCTACCTCGAGACCACAGCGGTGGACTCGTTATGGTAATAAACAATAGTAGGAGTGACAGAAATTACGAATAATATACAAGCATTGTACATGTAACGCTGAACATGCAGCCAATATCAAACATGCAACATCTCGTTGAGCATTATTTTCATGACATACCCGCTATCGAGTTTCTCCCGAGGCTCAACATAATGATGAAGACGATCCTACCCCTCAAGTTACATTTTCATTCTTTCACGGTTGTATCAGTAGCTCTTTTTGTGTGCTATACGACTGTGTCGCAATTCATCTTCGATATATTCTGAATGGCCCAGATTTCATCATCACTTCTAATGCAGTTGTTATGCCATGTGAATGCAGAGTAAATTTAGAGGCAAGTGTCATTTTTTCACCTCTAATGGAGATTCTATATAGGCTGATGTTCGAATCTGTGCACTCCACATAATTAATTATTATATTCATGTACCATATGTGGCTATGAAACATAGATTCACTTCTTATCTTTTTTTAGTGAATATCTAGTAACTTAATGAAACATTTCAACAGAACAGGGGTAATATTCTTCTTCTTCTTCTTCCTTCCAAGTATTAGGCCAAGGCCTGTTACGATCCTATAGAAAATTTTCCCTCCAGCTTTTTGATCCTTCCGGGATATTCTCGTATAAGACTTGAAAGCATAATAATAGTCCCTTCGATTGGTTGCTGGTCAAAGGAAGGCAAGACCAGTGATGGGGCTGCCATCTTATAGCCTCTGATCAGGCTTTTCTGGAGAAGAAAAGAAAATAAAGGAAAGAAGAAAGGAAAGATTCCCTAGCCCTCGGATGCCCTAATAGCATCGGAATAAAAAAAAACAAGAGTTAACCAAGAGAGGTTAGATAGTAAAGTTAAGAGTGCAAAACACAAGTAAGTGGAAGAAATGTTTTGCTCAGCTTGGGCACCTTGTGGTTGCCATCCACATATCCCCTAGATGAGGACCCCTGAGGGAGGGTAATATTCGTATGTATATATATATATATATATATATATATATATATATATATATGAATTATTAACAAATTTAACAAATATTAATCCATATTTTCTTTAAAAGAACACACACACCCACCACACATACACACACACACACACACACACACATATATATATATATATATATATATATATATATATATATATATATACACGTATAATTAAAATTTTGACATTGAGCAACGGAGGCCTAACAAGACATGAAAATAAAAATAAATGCCTGAACCGGAATTTGAACTCAGATCTCTGAATCTATACTTGAGTACGCTGCCGATTTACGCCAAGCAGACAATTCTAGCACAAACATATATTTCTTCTTTTTTTTATTATATGAATGGTATAATCAGTAGCGCACTAAAGTATAAATTCAGAGGTCTGGATGCAAATCCCGGTTCAGGCATTTATCTTTCTTTTCATGCCATATACATGCAATACATTTGGCGTGCCTGTTACAAATAACAATATTATTTTCTTGTGATATTCTGTATTCATAGAAACGTCTCTCTATTATCTTCAACGAAGAACTCACGGGAAGTGGACATATCTCTACCCTGTTTCCGGAACTGTTCCAATACTCTACACACATTTGCTTTTTAATTCCTCTATGCGGCGGAGATACATAAAAAAGTTATCAAAATACAAATGCTGTATTACTTACAGCTCTCTGTACAGCTGCAAGCATTTTTCTTACTTCAGTACAACAGAGACACTAAAGCCAAAATCCTTATATTCTTTGCAAACCTTTGTTGATTTACCATGATAAGGCTCTATCCTAGAGAAGTAGCTCCTACCCATAGCTTGTACTCGTAGCGAATAGACTTTCACCTGATAAACTAATTACATATGTGTTTCCCAAAGTAAAGGACCATCACCTCATCTATACTGTGATGTTCAATAGGAGCATAGCAATGAAAATAGATGTTGAATGCACTAAATAGTGGGCGTACGTTTGCAAATTTATCTCCTTTGTCTATCTTATTAGTATGTACAAAATGTATACTTGAGATAATGAATTCTAATCTGTCAGTATACATACAATTTACCACTAGAGAATTGCGTGCATTCCTCACCTGTTCCCAATACATTCTACGACCTGGAAGCTGAACATAAGATCCATTTCCAGTAAGGTTTTCACTACTTGCATATCTATATGACTCTGCAACTCTCAAGTCAACCGGATGATCATTGAAGAGCGACAAGACCTCGTCAATGGTGTTATATAATTGTTATCTACATTTTCATCATTGAAATCTCATGTTGCTAAGGTGAGAACGCAATTGCTTCACCTATATATATATATATATATATATATATAAGTTATATGTATGTGTGTGTGTGTGTGTTGTTTTTAAATTGGCAGAGATAGAGATGGAGATACAAGGGTAGATTGTTGACTACTTTAGTCGAGATACAAAAGAAAGAACCCACCCTGTTGTCAGTGTTCCTCTTCACCCCCTTCCCCTATTAACATCTGGTGAAGAAACACCGACAACTCTAGTGCGAGTGAGTGAGGTGAGTGCAGTTGTTTCATTCCAAAATTTCTCGTAAAGTTAAACCAGAGAGACTATAGTAGTCTTTATAAACGGTCCTTTGTTTATGTTTTATCAGATTTTGAATTCATCAAATCCACTTGTGCCCAAATAATGCTAATGAGAAGATTATTCACCTTAATAGTATCGCTATCTACATCTGTCATATTTCTAGCTATCTATAATGGCGTAGCCCATTGTTGAGCCATAGCCTCTCCTTTGTAAGGAGTTACTAGATCAAGTTAAATATTAGTTACGTGATTTGTTAGTAGATGTCATGGATGGCATGCTGTCAACACATAGTCTCAATGAGACATCTAACAGGTAACTAAGGTATTAATATGGCATTGATGTCGGTAAATGTTTGCTTACAGACCCCTTTATTCAGGCTTAAGGACCTTTTACGAGCCTGAAAACATTTAGACTCTGGACCCACGGCTTAATGTTCTTCCCGGAGGACTTGATCCTTGGATGTTTCGTCCTAAAAAATCCATCGACTACGGCCGGGTTTGAACCTGCGACCCTCGGAACCAGAGCAAAAGAGCCTAATCACTGTTTGCTTACAGACCCCTTTATTCAGGCTTAAGGACCTTTTACGAGCCTGAAAACATTTAGACTCTGGACCCACGGCTTAATGTTCTTCCCGGAGGACTTGATCCTTGGATGTTTCGTCCTAAAAAATCCATCGACTACGGCCGGGTTTGAACCTGCGACCCTCGGAACCAGAGCAAAAGAGCCTAATCACTAGTCCACCGTGGTCGACTCATCTATCATATTACCACAGAAAGAACTAAGTCAATTTCATCGATATATTTTACGTTCTCTGTATTATCGTGTTGAATCGAAGCATCTGTAAACTTTTGTGAAAATAATTACACAAAAATAATAAATAAATATTTATCATAACAATTACCTAAATTAATTTGTGTAAAGTGAAATAACGTATTTCTTGTTAACCCAATAATGTAATAAGTAGAATAGAATATAATAGATTTATTTAGCCTGGTGGAGTAGCTATAATATGAAATTATTTTTATGTCGGTTATTATTTATACCCAATGGCTGGCATACTGTAAACAATCATCTACCAAACATCCCGAAACTTAATGAGTAGGGCAAGGCATTAATGACCTATAAATTGGTAAAAAAATGGAAAATAAAAAAATTCACTTATGACCTAAAAAAGCAAAAATGACCAATAAAATAAAAAAAATTACGAATAAAAAGTTAAGAATTACCAACAAAAATACTATTTATTAGATTAAGTACTAACTTGATTACTGAATTACATAAAATTTAACTTAACATCAAAATATTAATAAAACAGTATTACAAACACATATTACAGTACCTTTTATTGCAGAAAATCCATTTCAATTACACAGTGCACTTTTACAACAATTTTGAATTGCAGTTAACATACAAAATGAGGGTAGAAGCTAGCGTAAGCTGTAAGAAATTTAATAAAATTCCTAGAAGTGAGCAAGTTCATTATGTACATACCTTGGTAAATACGGGTAATAATTAGCAAAGCAACTACTTAATTCCAAGAAATTGTATTGACAAGGAAAAATACTGAATTATAATATAAATCTTAAATCAAATACAAATAATGTCATAGCCTTCCGGAAAAGTGTACAAAATGCTCAAAATTACCTAAAAATTGCCACAAAATGACCTATCCTCAGAAAAAAGTTAAGAAAATGCAAAAAAATGCCCTAACGAATTGCTTTTATTTAATCCGTTTTTAATGTCATACACTTCATATATTCAAGCAATGGTTTAACCTTCATAAGAAAAATATGAAAAATCATGAATTGTCTTGCCCTATTAATGATATATACAAAATATATAAACAAATACACAATTGATTGATTAAACAAGGTGACAAATATTATCCCATTTTACATATTGTTTCCGAGTATCGGTCTCATTTATTCAACTTAGGGCATTGTTGAAGATGTTGTCGATTTCCATCTTCTTGTTGATGCCATAGGGTACAATACAGAGTTTCTGCCATTCCAAAACTATGGAGATGTATTTCTAGGAAGTCAGTACAATTCTAATGTTGACCTTTGCCTTTAACTGTGAAATCACTATTGACCTTTATCCGGAGTTCATTAAAATTTTGGTGAACTTTTCTTCCACTTTTGTGAAAATTGTAGTGCATGGAATGTTGAGCATTCAGTTTATATAACAGTAAAATACAGGATCTTTGTAAAAAAAATTCAATAATAAGACAGTTAAGTCTCGTTGACTGTTATCGATAGGATATGTGGTACGAATGGGGAATGAAACAGAAGCGTCGAAACTTCTTCTAGGAACAAAATGGAATTTCTTCAATTAAACTTCACATAGTTACCTGTTGTCTAATAATTATTTTTTCCCTATTTATTTAAATTTTACCATGTCATTAATAATTTTTCTCGTTTTTTTTATATAGCTTGTACGTATTAGGCCTATACATTAAATTCGTTAAATCTAAAGTAAATCAAAATACATTATAAATATTAATTGTATTGTATTTATAACATGTAATTGTTTGTTGTCCCGCGCCGTAGCCGAGCGGTTAAGGTAGCAAGCCTTGGCGCAGAGCTACGGGACTTGCGCTGGTTCGAGTCTCCATGGGGGAAGAAATTTTCTCATGGTATTTCGGCCAGTATGGGACCGGTGCCCACCCAGCATCGTGAGGCAATTGGGTAGCTACAATAAGTAGCGGCTCCAGGTTGAGGAACCAGCTATAACGGCTGGGGGACTCGACATGCTAACCACATGTCACCCCTACACTGGCTGTTGATCATCTACCTGTGTGATTGACACATGTGGATGTGAAGGGCCAGCAGCCGGCTGGTAAAAGGGCAACCGCTGAAAAGTGGAAAGACCCTCAATCGGAAATTGTTTGTTTATTGTAATTTAGATGTAAGACTATTTTTTTGTATTTTTTTAAACCTGGTTGAGTGGCAGACAAGGCCTTAAGGCCTTAACTTTTCCAGGTAAAATAAAGCTATTATTATTATTATTATGATTATTATGATTATTATGATTATTATGATTATTATTATTATTATTATTATTATTATTATTATGATTATTATTATTATAAAAGTATATACAAAATTTCCAAATTTACCTCATTTCACTCTTGATACTTCACTCTATACACAATGTAATTTTGTCCTATACGAGTCTCTTCTTCACAGTTTATTTGAAAAATCTGTTTTTCCCACACTCTTAAACTTTTCACTTACAAAACGTTTTTTTCATCACACTTTCATTCTTCACTGGTCCGCTATTAAGATACGACTGACTGGTCAGAACATCCCACATCCTTATATGTGCGAAGGTAGGAACAATCTGATGGCATTCTCAACTTCTGTCGAATGGAAGACTCGAGAAGCTGATTTTTCCGCAAAGCGCATAAAAACGCATCTGAAAGTTGATACCCAGCCCCATGGACTTGAAATTCGCCACCTTAAAAATTATCTTTTACCATATAAGGTGAGAATTGATACCTGTCGTCGCCCGCGATTTTCAAAAAATGCCTAAACAATGTGTCACGACATTAATATAATTATAAAAGTGGATGATTTGTGGAAAAGTCATAATTAGGCACTTTTTGTGTGTTACCCATATTTCATTGTATATATGAACTTTGAGGCACGTTTTAGACATAATAAAATTTAACTCGGGATAACAATTATTTATCATTACTTATATCAACAACGAAAAATCTTACCCTAAATACAGCTTTCTTATATACACATAACTCGCAGTGATAGTATGCTCACGTGACCACAATTGGTATGAGCCTATAGTTTGATATTCTAAACATGATTGAATATTAAAACTTTTGTCTGTCACATTATAATGGTGTCTCGTAAGGAAGAGACACTAAAAACAAATCGACGGCTATACATAAATTCTCCTACTGATGTAATTAATTATATGATTAGTATTTAGAACTAATGATAATTGCAATTTAAGGTTTTTTGCATTACAATTATTAAAAAAAAAGGTTTTATAATTTTTGATCATGATGGTTCACCGGGCCTGTAATTTTCATGATTTATTCAATGTGAAGTTCATCCTTAAGTGAATTGGTCATGCACTGGTCTCATCGCTCACGCAACATTACGGCAGTAGATCTTCATGTAGAGTTACATTAAGGATAAAGTGTGCACGAAGTGCCCTTATGTCATGAACTGAAGGGAAGCAGTGAACAGTGCCACTCGCAGAACATGGGTAGAACTTAACTTTCTACCAGCAACTAAAAAAGACCACATTGAAATAATTACAAACGAGTGCAATTTTTTGAGTTAACAATGGGAGACACAGGTGCGAAAACGGTGTAGCTCCATTGACATAAATTTTCAGTAGAATGAAAAAAAGAATACGAATGGAGGTAATATTATAATAAAAATGTTTGTATTGGTTTGTAAGAGTTTAATTGTAAATACAATATTCTCACAATGAGTGTACAAAACTGTGTTCTAAAACAATAAAACTGCTGGATCTTACTTACTCACTGGCACTATCGAACCCGTAGGTTCATGGCCGCACGGACATACGCTCTCCATACATCCCTATCCTGAGCTAATGCTTTCCAATCATTCCCTGTATAATCTACTTCCCTCAAATCATAGTTAATGTTATTTTCCCACCTCATTCTTGGTCTACCAACTGGGCGTCTTCCCTCTGGCTTTCCTACAAGAAGCTTCCATGCAAGTCTTCCATTCCCCATACGTGCAACATGTCCTGCCCATCGCAGTCTACGAGACTTAACTGTTCTTATTATATCTGGCTTCCTATAAAGACCATGTAGTTCATTGTTATGTAGTCTTCTCCATTCACCTGTCTCTTCATCTCTGTTTGGTCCAAAAAATTTCCTAAGTACTTTATTCTCAAATACTTTTAATCTCCTTTCCTCCCTTAAAGTAAGAGTCCATGTTTCGCATCCATATAATATAACTGGTAGAATAATAGTTTGCTGGATCTGCGCGGGAGAATAGTTATTTTGAGATTTAATCACAAACAATTTCCTCATAATGAGGATTTATTATAAACAAATGTAGTTTCATAAATAGTACTAATAATAAATATCATCTCTTTGTTCCAACTCCTTAGAATGTCATCAGGCGTTGTCTGCGACGTTCTCGTCACAGTGACGTTGAGGCATCACATCACGGTATCACAGAACTACATACAGTTGGATGGTACGTATTTTTTGCTACTTTCTTTAAGGAGTAAAAACATCATTAACAGAACAAAACAAGTAATTTATAAGTCCATGCTAGAAAGTGTAATATTATATGGATCGCAAGTTTGGACAATGACACAACATTTCAACAGAATAATTGCAGTTGAAATGGATTTTTGGAGAAGAGCTGCCAGAAAATCTCGACTGGAAAAATTAGAAATACAGAAATTAGAAAATGGATAAATGCAGAAAGAAATATAATGGATGAGATTGAATACAGAAGGCAAAAATTGTGTGGACACGTAAGAAGAATGCAGGATGGAAGACTACCAAAGGCCGTCTATGCATGGAAAATTGAAAGAAGGAACAGAAAAGGAAGACGAAGAAACAACCTGGAATAACAACATTCAAATGAAGTCACAAAGGACATGAACGATGGAGAATTATATTAAGGGAAATTTGTGAATATTTATTGCAAACTGAGAGTCTATAAGTCCTGAGAGTCTATAAGTCCGTAGTTATATATATATATATATATATATATATATATTAATTCATGTTAATTAATAACATTGGTTGGAGAAAACCCTCAATGATGAGGAAAATTATCAAAAATGGAAAATGGACTTTCTTTACTGGAAGGTATTTTGTTCGCTTCAGTAGTAGAGATGCAGAATGAAGATGCAAGTGTGTATTAGATTCGGTCAGTCTAACGCCTTTATATTGTAGAACTTAAGATTCCTTTACTAAAGTACCACCAGAAACCTTGCATTGAGTATCAGTCTGTGCATGCCCTTGCACACAAACGTGTCCTTCCTCTTGCTGATCATAATTTTCTTAAATAATTAATTGAAATATCTATTGACATTTAAGGTCATATTCGTGGAAGTATTAAATTTTGAATAACGACTTCAATTCTTCTTGTAAAACAATCATGTCGTCTTCTTTCTTTCCTTTTTCGCCTCTAAGAAGGCAAAAGTCCTATCACATGACAGCACGCTGTATCCAGGTTTGGGATAGCGAGGAATGATTTTGAAAATTTCCTATTTTGAGAAACGGTGAAAAAATAATTAAGTATAGTTGGATTTTGCTTTGAGAGCTGTCACTGATCAGAGTAGAGAAAACAATGTACTGATATGATGCTCTTGAAGAAGATTTCCGGGCTGTAGTCCGTGGTCTCGAGGCTTGAAGTTCCCGACGTTTCGCCAGAGACTGCGTCTCAAGACAACCCTTGAGGTTGCCAGACGCAGGTCTCTGGCGAAACGTCGGGGAAATTCAAGCCTCGAGACTACGGCCTACAGCCCGGAAATCTTCTTCAAGATCATAGAAACTCCGGCCGTGAAAGTCTTAGTCAATACAATGTACTGACAGTTTCGGGAATGAAGTGTCAATGAAGTGTCCAATGAAGTAATGCAGAAAACTCACATACCATTTTTTTCCTTCTTGCCTACAATTTCATCATAAATTAAAAATTCGATTTTCATAGCTACGAATATACAAAAATTATATAACCGAATTTGACGTTTTTAGAATACTTCGCTATATGTGACGTGATGAAAGGACCTATTCTGTATATAATCAAAAGTGATTAACTCACTTTTATTGTTGCTAATTTTTACTCCTATAATGTCAGTTTTCATTTTTGTAAAAAAAAATATATGCCTCTTTCTCGTGCACTTTTTACCGGTGCACAACATCTATTTTAGATCATCTTCGTATTCTGCAGCAAACAGTTTGCCCGATCTATTGCTGATTTGGCAAGTATCTTATCCAGTTTTACAAACTAATAAACTAATAGTTATACTGCATTACAAAATGTAGAGAAAAATAACAAATGGTAACTAGGAACTTTACCGTTTGGTTGTTTTGCACGTGTTTATAAATATCTGGTTCATATTAATGAATATATATTTGTGCATATTCGTCAATTTAACGCAGGATATAACAATACAAATTATCAAACTCATTTCTACTGTCATCTGATGGGAAATATGTGAATGAGCGTAAATTTGATAGATTATGTCCACAAATACCTTCATGCGACGATTTAAAATTTTACAACGGACGTGTCATGGAGGAGAGACATTGTCTTGAAAATGTTAACAATTCGCTCGACCTCACGCCGTAAAATGAACAGAGAGCGTATCTGTATACGTATTTTCCATTGAGCTAATAATAAATGTGTACGTACAAGAACAAAAGCATTCTGTCCTGCACCTGTTGTATGTCTATGTCTACTGACTTTGTGCACTTTTTTTAATCTTTTTATCCCCCCTTATTTTTAATTAAACTTCATATTGTGACTGCGATTATAAAAATCTTTATTATTCCTAATGCTCTCAGAAAAATAAAAATTAAAAATACATAAAGCGGTAGTTCATCTAGTTACATTATATGGATAGGAAACACAGTAGCTTATTTAAGAAATCAGAAAAATTATGAATATATAAGAATAAATTAGGCTTTGAAGGAAAATGTTAGGCAGAAAAGAGATGAAGAGACAAGTGAATGAAGGGAAATACATAACAGTGGGCTACATGATCTTTGTTGGGAACTACATGCAATAACTATAGTTAAGGCCCTTAGATTGAGATTGGCAGGATATGAGGCTTCAATGGCAAAGAAATAAGGGCATAAAAACTTATTGTACCAACAATTAAGCAAAATCGCTTATTGGGTTGGTCAAAATGTGTCGAGAAAATAGACAGACTGTTATTTAAGGCAGATGAATTATACAGGGAAAATACTAGCTCAGAATAGATATAGGCCCTACATTAAATATGTGAAGTCATGGCTCTCCGGGATTCATTGCATCAGTTAGTTAATTAGTTTACAGTTTGTGTTTTTACACGTTATATTAGCTGCCTATGTAACGGAACCGTTCAACACGATTTTCACCCACTTAAAACATTGGGTCGCCTTGAAACTTTGTATACTTGTAAAGGACCAATGACAATACAATAATTTCATAAATTGTTTCTAAGATCCTGGCCAGGATAGTCAGGACATCAAATAAATAAAGACCGGTATAATAGGTCGCGGACTAACCAACTTATTAGTCCATCGTAAGAAATTAATATTATATCCTCTGGTAGCTCAGTTGGTAGAGCGGTGGACTGTAGTGATGTATCATTTCAGTAATCCATAGGTCGCAGGTTCAAATCAGGCCCGGAGGTTTTTTTAGAAGAGTATTACTTTAGCTCATACTACGATAGTATCGAATTTAAAGATATTTATATTTTTATTTTATTGTGTAAAATATTAAAACTAAAAAATAAAAAATTAATAATTGTTTAAAAAATAAAACAACACGCTTTATTAGAAAACCGAAATAAAAAATGAAACATAATTATAATTTCCAACAAGCTTGGGATAAAATTGAAGTGGTAAACAAAAAAATCATATCCAACACATCTAGAATAAAACTAGAGTTATCTACAAAAAAATAATTTCACCATCAAAAGCTTTTTATGGTTTTTACGTTTTCTTCTTAGAGACTTTACTTCTACCAATATATGTTTATTATCAAATATATTAATTGATATAGAGCACCCCACGCTTTTGATGGTAAATTTTTTTTTTGTAGATAACTCTAGTTTATTCTAGATGTTTTTGTTGACCACTTTAATTTTATCCCAAGCGTGTTGGAAATTAAAATTGTTTTTCATTTTTAGGTCGGTTTTCTAATAAAGCGTTTTGTTTTAGTTTTTTTAAACTATTGTTTATTATATCCTATTTATAGTGATGGCTTGTGTTACGCTCTGTATTTGGGTAAATGCAGAAGGTCAAGATATTGTGCATAATATTGATTTGTCACAATATCAAGTAGGCCGTAGCTGAAATTGAAAGGGATTCCCTAAGGGCGCAGGCGTATTGTCACAGCCCATTATTAACAGATTAGTATCGGATATCAGAGTTTATTTCACACCGCTTGCTTATTACTGAGGGATTATAGACTTTCATTATCACTATAAATGTTTTATTTCCATTACGACACAGCATTAAGAGGAAAACTTGGAATTTTACGAATTAAATAAAATAATTCCATTTGCAATTATCTGAAAGTTTACACCAAATCATGTTATTTGTAACGGATTTTAAATTTTATTAACTTTGGATACAGTTACTTACATCCGGCAGTCATTTAAATCGTTTTGAATTTCCACACACACACACACACACACACACATATATATATATATATATATATATATATATATATATATATATATATATATATTGCAGATTTTCGCGGATATAAGTATGAATAAGAAATTTTTCTTGGGTTTTCCGCGCCTTGGATTCAAGTTCGGCCCCTGGCCACTGACTCCGACGTTTCGGCATGATCCCACATGCCATTATCAAGGAATGATAAGTTCGAGACACTGGTTTAGATCTTATATAATTAAACACATAGATGTTTCGCTGAGGTCCGTTTCCAAAGACGTACTATACCTTGGATTGGTGTACGTCTTCGGGAAAGGACCACAGCGAAACCTCTATGTGTTTAATTATATAAGACCTAAACCTGTGACTCGAACTTATCATTCCTTGATAATGGCAAGTGGGAACATGCAGAAACGTCGGAATCAGTGGCCAGAGGCCGAACTTGAATCCAAGGCGCGGAAAACCCAAGAAAACGTTCTTATTCATATATATATATATATATATATATATATATAAACTTAGAGAACGGTGGAATAGATGGATGGAGTAAAGAGAAGTATGGAAGCTTGAGATTTGAGGGAAGAAGATGCTTTAGACAGGAACCTCTAGTGACAAATCACTTTGGATTGAAGGAGAAACACTGTATTGTGGAATATTCCTAAATAAAAAAAAAGGTCATTATATATGAGCTATCTCGAACAACATATCTAATGACATAATTCGGAAATCAAGTGCGGAAACAAATATCAAAAAACAAATTGTACAATATACGAATAAGGACCTGAATGATATATAAGCCTATGTGGTTTTGTAGGAAGAAAGTTAGAAAAATACCTGTAAGCTGGTGAGAAGTTGAGATAAAAACAAAATACAAGACGTCATATTAACAATAAATAACATTCGAAGATTAGATATGGATTACAGTTCATCAGGATACCCAACTTACGAGCATAAGCTAAATACAAAAAAAAAGCACCACAGCCTTAAACGTAAAATGTTAACCACAAATAACTCATCATAAACTTATATTTGTTAATTTTGTGTAGCATGTGTCATTGTTAAAATATATTCTGAATTGCAAAATGCATAGAACAAGATGTGGGATATAAATATTGCGGAAAAGTGAATAAACATGTTGAGAAACATGTCGATAGCACGATATGAACCGAAGTCAGCCGAGAAGTATCGACATAGTAGCTTATTTCCTGTTTCAAGATACATAGGTTATTATTTGCGCTGAAAGAGTTCATATTACTTATATAGCCTACATAACTACTACTCTACCTGTTATATGGCGAAACATGGACTCTTACTTTAAGGGAGGAAAGGAGATTACGAGTATTTGAGAATAAAGTTTTAGGAAAATGTTTGGACCAAAGAGAGATGAATAGACAGGTGAATGGAGAAGACTGCATAACAGTTAATTACATGGTCTTTATAGGAAGCCAGATATAATGAGAACAGTTAAATATCGTAGACTGTGATAGGCAGGACATGTGGCACGAATGGGGAATGAAATACGTGCATGGAAGCTTCTTGTAGGAAAACCAGAGAGAAAAGGCCCAGTTGGTGGACCAAGAATGAGGTGGGAGAATAACATTAACTATGATTTGAGGGAAGTAGATTATACAGGGGATGATTGGAAAACATTGGCTCAGGATAGGGATATATGGAGAGCTTATGTCCACGCGGCCATGAACCTACCGGTTCGATAGTGCCAGTGAGTTAGTTAGTTAGTTATATAGCCTACATGAAAATCAAAGCCACTTACCTCCAATTGCATCTACTTAATATCAATAATAAGTCATAGCTACATCGATTTGTAAGCGGCGTAAATATACTCGAATTGAATATATATTTTTGCGCGATAATGTATTTTGTCGTACTTACAGCAATGGCAACCATGATTGAAAGTTCAATTTCCTAAAATTTCGGGGCTGTCAACCTAAATAACTATACAGTAATATTAAATATTACCTACCTCGTGCGGTAAGTAAAACTACTGCCCTTTATGCATACTACGTACAATGTTTATACAAAAATATATCCAAAAGGTAGTGTTAATATACATTATAAGAAACATATCACTACATTTTAAATGAACTGAACTTTATTTGACACAATATAAAACAATACATTCGTACTTGCCGCCATTGTATGACTGATTGGTGTCACGGCCTATTGTAGTCTCAACTAAATTATTTTCGGCATATACCGTATAAACATTGGCCACGCTGTTAACGTTAGTTAGTTAGTTGTTTATAATGAACGCAAATATTTCCAAAAAAAATTGTTATTATTTTACTATTATTTATTTTGAAAACACCACCGCGCAAAACGTAATATACAACGCACGTTTCTGAAGTGTTTCTACAGAATCTCGGAAATTAAAAACATCTCTGTCGCTCTGTTTTTATGCATATCCTCGCTTCTGTAAAAACCAGTTCCCAACCTCGCATTGTAATATATAATACTATTACAGACGTTTCGACTCCGGTGGTCTAGAGGATAATTTGCTTGCCTGTGGGTCCGAGAATAGCGGATTGAAACCCGTCCGGGGTTATAGATTTTTTTAGAATGGGAAATTCCAAAGGAGAACTTCTGCGGAAGGATCGTTAAGCTATGGGTCTATAGTGTGAAGATTTTCAGGATCGTCAAAAATTTCACACCTGAATTAGATTTTCTAAATAAGATTTAATTTACTTTTACCATTTAATGATCCACATGTTCCCTCTTAGGCCTTTCTATGAGATGATGATAACGATTTGTCAATCAGTGACATCTGTAGGGAAATACGTTTAACTAAATTCACTTGTTAAGTAACTTCCGCAAGGGAGCATCCTTGCCCCACGTGGGAATTAAGAGCATAGACAGGAAGACAGACATTTACAGATGTACATCAGATGGAAATAGATAAGAAATAAAATAGTTTAATATGCTTTTATCTTACACTTATTTTACTATCTTACGTACACTATTATCTAACACTGGATATTACTGGAGCCCGGATTTTATCTAATTACATATTCTGTACCTGTATATGTAGTTACAAGAAAAATTAAAATATCGATGAATTATACTATTTAACTCAAGCCCCAAATGCGAGTCAATGACCAATCACGTTTCAATGATTTCTGTTTTACAACCAATCAGAGTCGTGTTTCACGAAATATTTATCAGTGTTATAATTATCATATTAAAGAAAACTCCTCCTTTTAATATTCTGAACAATTTTGCAGTGACTGAGCCTGTAAGAAATACGGCTACCAGATTTTATCTATAGTGCATGAATGTCAACACATGCCGCATGCGGGAGTTAATATAAAAACATTTGTAGCAATTGATTAGACCACCAAAAAAAGAAACCATTGTTTGCACTTTCTTAAATGTATTTTTTCCCAGGTAATAATCCAGAAAAATATAATTGTCATATTTACATCATACTACATCAGAAATGAATTAATATACAGTTTGATGTGTTTCATTTTTTGCCCACTAGAGAGAATTCTAACAATATTGCGTTCCTTTGGCAATAAATAGTATGATCTGGTTGCAGTGATAAACAAAAGAAGCAGATGAAGCGTTCCTATCGTTTGTCATTTGTTTTCAAACATCGCCGTTTACATTAAATATATAAATATTTTAAAATAACTATAGTTAAATAATGATTTGTGAGTAAACAGCTTAATTTTATTCGTTAAATAGTCCTAACAAATGCCACTCTTGATTTCCAAATCGATAATTTGGAAATCACTCGTGGCATTACTTATGGAAAGTCCCGTGTTCCAAAGTTATAAATTACATATATTTATATTTTTACATATTTTAAGAATGACGATATCCGTAAAGAACTATAAATATTCAGTTGACAGATAAAATAGAAGAGTATTTATGAGAAAATAATATGAACATGTCTGTAGAATGGATACCAACAGATTGCATAGAAAAAGTTTGAACCATCAACCAAGAGGAGGAAAAAGAGATCGGGGACGTCCACGAAAGAGATGGACACAGCAGCTATAATACTTGGAGCCGGAACGAACCAAAAAGGTTTAATCCCTGCAAGAAGAAGAAGACGTATTTTGAGCTAGAGGCCTAATACATATTTCACACCATGGTGTACATAATATTAAATATTTTTAATATTTTAATATTATTGCGGAATTATAATGCATTTTCGTCAATTTCATTCTTTTAGTTACATAGCATGAAAGGAAAAAAAATGTAGGTTTTATTATTGTGCATCTCATACATTGTTGTCAATCCCATACATTTCCGTTACATTCAAAACTAAATTGCAGGAGTTCATTGCGGAAAACAATGACTCGTTTTAAACGTTTTTCTTTCTCTTCTCAAACGTTTCAGAATTTGTAACAGTCATTTGCATTTAAGTTAACCATGACATCGATTGCGTTTCTTTGTCAACAAAGCTGATAACATGGATTTTTATGTTCAGTGCTTTAACCACTGATGTTAAAAAATCCTCTGCGAAACTTGTGATACACGTGTGTGCGATGTACGATGAATTCTCAAATTGAACAACATATAGGCTACCAAGCATTCTAGATTATATAAATAAACAACAGGTTTCTTCAAAGAAACACATACTCCTTATATACGGGCAGCCGACATCATCTAATAAAGAATTTTAAGAATAATTGTTCATGTCTTTTATATTGACTTAGGCTTTCACGGCCGGAGTTATTATTATGAAGATCTTGAAGAAGATTTCCGTGGTCTACAGGCTTGAAGTTCCCCTACGTTTCGCCAGAGACTGCGCCCGGCATCCTCAAGGGTTGTCGTCAGACTGTTGCGCAGTTTCTCAAATCGTTGTAGGCCTATGTATTTGTAGATTCCAGTCTCAAGACAACCCTTGAGGATGCTGGACGCAGTCTCTGGCGAAACGTCGGGGGAATTCAAGCCTCTAGACCACGGCCTACTGCCCGGAAATCTTCAAGATGTTCATGACTTTGTTGCAGGGAACATATCCTGGAACAAACTTCAGGTAGCCTACCTGAATTAAAATATTTCTTATAAAAATACATCATAGACATCATAGAAAAGAAAAGATTGCAGTAGTATGGTCATGTCAAACGAATGCCAGAGCAAAGATTGCCAAAAATTGTTATGGGATGGATCCCAATGTAAAGGAGGAAGAGAGGAAGACCGAAGAAAACTTGGATAGAAGGGGTACAAGCAGCTATGAATATCAGAGGAATGGAGGAAGATCAATGGATGGATAGAGAGGAATGGCGTTTGGTTTCCGGAAGGCGGCGGCAGCTGACATGATACCGGATGATGATGATGATAAAAATACTACAATCGTAATATTCCTAATGAGTCCACTCTCAGAAAAAATTACTTGGATTCTTATTATGTTGATATATTAGAATAAATTGGAGCCGAGATAGGCAATCAATTATATGGATCTCAATGATAAGACGATGGATGAAGCAGGCCGTTTCATCGCTAATCTAATTGTGAGCAAGTTGAATTTAGAAGCTGCATCAAAATCATATTTAATTTACTTTAATTATTTGAGGGAACAAATAGTTCAACAATTGCTAGATTTATTAATTATTTACTTAAAGTACTCTCCTCCTCCGACGAGTTTAGCGCTCAAAGGAATGTGTTGTGGGGATGGATTCTGGATAACAACACCTGTCAGGAAGGAAGTACAATCATATTAAAAACATTCGCCCTATTTTCGAAACCAGTAAGTTTGAGACCTATTCAAACCCGCAAACTATAAACTGCACATTTGTTAATGAATAATAATTCCCTTAGACTCGGCTGTAGGAACAAAAGAAACTACCTGCAAGAGTAGTAAACCGAATGGCAAGAATACCCTACCTCCCAGCGCTTAACTCGTCGGAGGTGGACAATACCATGGCCAGATGGCGTAAAGGAAGGAAGGGTCCTATCGATGTATATAGATGAAGCTCCATACATGTTGAAAGCTGCGAAATCGCTTACTGTATTTTATCCAAACTTAGTGCATGTTACATGTACGACTTATGCACTGCAATTAGTGGCAGAGCCAGGCATATTATCCCAGAAGTAAATTCATTGATATCAGCAACGCAGAAAGTTTTCTTCAAATATGCATATTGTGTAAAACGTTACAAGCAGCAGGTGCCTGATTCACCTCTGCCTCCAGTGCCACTGATTACAAGGTGGGCAACATGGATTGAAGCTGTCATTTTCTACAGCAGCGTTCCTAATTTTTTCGACTCGCGAATGCCTTCCACAACAATCTGAGTTGGGTGAACCACTGACATTTAAATATACATTCAGTAGACATGCATAAAAATTACAAACAGGAATGATATGCACAAGGAAATTAAACATTAGCTCAATTCTTGAAATGCGTGCTGTTATGCATTACAGATAATCTTGACTTTCCAACTTCTTTCAAAAAACGTTAAACTGAAAATTTATAAAACTATCATTCTACCAGTTAAATTATATAAATACGAAACATGGACTCTTACTTAAGGGAGGAAAGGAGATTACGAGTATTTGAGAATAAAGTTTTTAGAAAAATTCTTGGACAAAGAGAGATGAACAGACAGGTGAATGAAGAAGACTGCATAACAATGAATTACATGGTATTTATAGGAAGCCAGATATAATGAGAACAGTTAAATCTCGTAGACTGCGATGGGCAGGACATGTGGCACGAATGGGGAATGGAAGATGTGCATGGAAGCTTCTTGTAGGAACACCAGAGGGAAAACGCCCAGTTGGTAGACCAAGACTGAGGTGGGAGAATAACATTAACTATGATTTGAGGAAAGTAGATTATACATGGGATGATTGGAAAACATTGGCTCAGGATAGGAATGTATAGAGAGCTTATGTCCGCGCGGCCATTAACCTAGGGTTTCGATAGTGCCAATGAGTCAGATTGGTTAGTTAGTTAGATATGCATAAAATTTAATTCCAAGCAAAAGGTTTAATAACCTTGGATTGAATTAACCCTTTAACGGTTAAAACCTAAAGTTAATCTAGTTCCGTCTAAAAAGTTACACAACGTGTAGACCTAGTTGCAACCACACAAGTTAAATGAAGTCTCAAATCACTTCCAGCACAAAAGTATGTTTCTGTATTTACTTTTGTTAAATAGGCATACGAAGAAAACTATTTTCGCGGTACTGTTAATTAGTATTGTTAGAACACAAGGAAGCTGGCAGACTAAATTTTCCATTGTAGAGAAATCAAATGCATTCCTACCGTTGTTACATAACGAGTGAATCATTGAGTTAGAAGTCATAAATTTAATATTAAATATCTTCTTACATATAAACTGTAAATCAGGCATTCACGGTAAATATTAATTTATTGTGGAAATAATGTGACAAATTGCCGATGTTACACATTTATGTAACATGGGTCATTATAGGGTTAATTTAATTTTAAGTAATAATATCATAATATAATATAACAATTATTATTATTACTATTATTATTATTATTATCATCATCATCATCATCATCATCATCATCATTTTTATTATTATTATTATTATTATTATTATTATTATTATTATTATTATTATTATTATTATTATTATTATTATTATTATTATTATGACAATGTCGCACAAATGAAGGAATCAATAATAAACCTAACCTCGAAAACCGCCATTACGGAAAAGTTTTGGCGAACCTCTTGAAATATTTTGCGAACCCCCTGGGGGTTCGCGAACCACAGGTTGGAAAACGATGTTCTACAGTAAGCACTTTGAAGCTGTGAAGTCAGCGATGGACAACTTTATTTTGATCCTGCAGTGTCTGTGAGCGAATACTTAACAGCATTCAACAGTTCTAAAGTGCTCAGTTCAGTTTCATACATCGCAAGTCACTCAGCTGGCTTCCTGACAGTGTCAAGAAACTGGAGACTTCAAGTATGTCTCACTAAGAAATTGTAGGAATTTTGGAAGATGCAGTTCTGAAGGTCAGTGTTTACCAGGAGAAGTGGGTGACGTAGTTGGACTAAACTACAATCTGTGCTGAATAATAACAATTTTATTTTATTTTGGAGAAGGGTTATTGTTGGGCAAAAAGGTAAAGATTGGATTTAGTGACACTAGGAATACTGAAGGAGTTCTCCATGCGTGAGAACTTAGGTTGCTCAGGTTGGTAATCGGTAGAGTTGAGGTTCTTATCTCGGGATTCCACGAGGACTTCGTCGGGCAGAATTAATGTGTAAAGAAGATCTGGTAAAAGTAGTTTATTCTTAACTTTTATACACTGCAAGTAATCGTCTATACGAAGTGAATTTATTTAACCTTTCTGAACGAAGTGTCTTTGAGAAGTGACTTGATATAATTTTGTACGAGAAGTGACGAGGAGAAGCCTCTCTCGCCTATAGGTAAATTAGTTACTCCCACTACCTCGATCAAGTGGACCTAAGGTCAGTGCTTAGGCACATATAACGAAACATATAATTGGTTAATGCGCCCTCCTATTTTGATCCCGGGGGTGTTGCAAATTTATTATTGGCGATTTACGCCTTCAGAGGTTGGACCTTTTTTTCCCGTGCTGGCTTCACGTACAGTCGGGTCACAAACATTTGCTAGGCTTGGGTTTTTTTTCTTAGGCTTGGGTTTTTTTCCTAGGCTTGCGACGCTAGAAACTTGTCATATTCCCACACTTTTTTTGCTAGCGTAGTTTGTGTCAGGGTAAAACCCCCGCTTGTACATTTAGCTAATGGGTTATGGTTATCACGATAAATCAGTTAACTGGAGGCTTAGAAGATATTTCTACTCAATCTGTCGAGCAAAGGATTTTGTCATTAGTAAGTTATTATGATGTGTCAGCCGCTTCCGTCTTAACAAAAGAAAGGGTTACATTACCTGAGTTGTCAGTCCTCTTTAATAACTAATAATTTAATTACATTGATACTGACTTCTTTGGATCATTTTATATGGCCTTTGCTCCTACATAATCAGGTTCCACTCGCTTCCCTGATCAATTTGAATATAAATATGACCTAAGTCCAGTAACTGCTTCATTAAATGATGTTATAATTTTATCCGATTATTATTGCCGATAGGGATTTATTTAGATTTACACAGGAGGCTGTGTGACTAACTTGCCATAAATGACCTATAATCAAATGGAAAAATCAAGGGATTTTTTTATTTGTTTATAATCCTCTCGCATAATATAATGCTAGTATCATAGCTATAGTGGCCTTTAAAAAAAAAGGCTATAATTATTTTGGTTAGAGCACGTTAACCCTGAGAGTGTTGCCAGCACGTCAATTATGTTCAGATTGTAAACACTGATATGTATCCCTTTTACCTGGGATCGTTCTTTGAGGTTAAATAGACTCACTTTCTGCAATATAGACATACATAAATATTCATTAAGAAAAAAAAAGATACACCCTTAATATATATTTGGTGGTCTACTCAAACCATTCATGCTTATACAATTACCATTCAAAACTATTTAGTTGAATACCAGTATAGCATAAATTGCTCCTTCATGTGTAACTGTTTATTTTCAATTTAATTTACACCTTAATATCTACCTACATTATAATGTGCGTCTACAGCTTGGGAATTCATTTGCGATGAACCAGTTTTGTCTACTTCAAACCATATGTCGAATA
The DNA here is from genome assembly GCA_030220185.1 of Diploptera punctata. Taxonomy (NCBI): domain Eukaryota; kingdom Metazoa; phylum Arthropoda; class Insecta; order Blattodea; family Blaberidae; genus Diploptera; species Diploptera punctata. The sequence goes on from JASPKZ010007270.1 coordinate 756,523, forward strand.
ATACTTCAGTCTTGCTAAATTTAATTTGAATTGAGTCAATAAGACTTATTTACATGGATCTATATCTTTGCGACCAAAATACTAAAATATCGCGTTTAAGCAGCTGTGCTATCGTTATAAACAATTATTACTGATAGTATTACACCCTGATCTCATATTTTCCCCATAGGTATTACATACATACGAATTCATCATGATTATTAATCCATGAAATATTCATGATTCTTAATATTTTATTCTCAACATATTTCGGCCCATTTACTTTGCCAAAGCATAGCTGTAATTACTCAGCCAAACGACGTTATTTTCTTAAGCGTGCAAAATAATTTCCTTCGAATACAGAATCGCATAGTATGTCACATTCGCTTCCACCAGCGACCATGACTTCATCTCCTCTCATTATTAACATCGAATACAAATTCGCACAAATTGTCACATTCGCTTCCACCAGCGACCATGACTTCATCTCATCTCATTATTAACATCGAATACAAATTCGCACAAATTGTCCCATTCGCTTCCATCAGCGATCATGACTTCATCTCATCTCATTATTAACATCGAATACAAATTCTGTAAATATAATCAACAAATAAATTCCTCACGCTTTATAGGTTCACATCGCCACTCGGCCTTTCAATTAAGGTGCATTGAGCTTCACCCTGTCTCATTAGCTCCTATGTTTACGCTGTCTGATTGTTATTTTAGACAAAATAATCGTAATCATCATGATATTATTCGTATTCAGATTGTTGTACAAGTTTCTTCAATTACCTATATGTATTAAACAATGACAATGGCCTATCTGGGCTCATTTTAACATTTACTGGATTAAGTAGATACTGCAGCTTTCTGCTCGAGCGATTGGGTTAAAACATTTAAAAATATAGATCCATTCTCCATCGTTAAGTTCAAATCAACAATTTATTAATCGCCCTCAATCTTAGCTGAAAGTGGACATGCATGTGTTATGTATTCACACTAATTCAATTAATTATCCATCCATCAATATGGGGGTATTATCACGATTAATATTTAAATCGACATTTCACTTTATTTTTTTCGCAGTCATTGTGCCCTTTCCTCTCGCGATTAGCGTTTTAATCTAGGCCTATTTAATCACTTTATTAGTGTTATTTATTTTAATTACTGATTATATTTGGTATTTTACCATACAACATTTATTTTTTTTTCACTAATACTTTTCATTTATGTCCTAATCTCAGCTAGTATTGAGTTCGAATCCCGTGAAAACTGGTTAATGCATTTAAGTATAATTTATCAGGTCTTGTTTTTAATTTTGTTTGGGGATTATGTAGAGCTTATATGTTTGTACCTTTTGTATGTTATATCAAAATTCTGTCGGTATATAACCTCTTCCTTACCTGGGTACTGCATAATTTCAGCGTTTACATGGACATTTATCTCGTACCCAAAATCACGGTAGTGTCTACCTGTGCACACAATACAATATAGTACAATGCAAGACATACATACATACGTAATATATCCATTCCGTTGTCATTCTTACGTGTAAAAATCTCTCTCCCTTTTTTTTTCGAGTGTCAACTTTCACTGTCCGTCTGTCTACCCTTAATACTATTAGTGTCTAATTTCACAGTCTGTTAACTCGCAAAAGCCTCCTGTATTATTATTATATACATATTTTGCGATACTACGCTCACACGCAAATAAACTTTGAACACTCGCATGGTAATTTATCGGGCCTTTACAGCCTCAATCCTATTCTCAGATTCACATATAATAACTAGACTTTTGTCAAAATTTTTCAAATGATTCTTACCTCCGCAGTTGAGGGCGAAACGTCTGGTATCAACACCAACTATGGACCACGGCCACAGAACCCGGAATCACTCAACATTATGATTCTTACTTCTATCATCTAGGTTAGTATGCGCCACAGAATTACTAGCGATCTCTGGGTTCCCTAGTATCTCTGTACGTGCATATGTTTTGTGATTAGCCGTCGTCCAAGAAACACTCTCCGACGCGTGTGATTTATTTTTTGGGGTCCTATCCTTTTGACATACACTATTATCTTTCTCTGTGGGAACACTTATTTCATCATTTAGTTTGGCAGTTTGGTTATTCATTTTCTGCACTATATCAATGCCTAACTCATTAAATCTAGGCTCTACTATCATTTCAATCAATTCAGAGCGTTTATCCTGCTCTGCAATTTTCTGAGCTACTTGGGGCTTTAGTGTTTCTTGTTCGTTAGCTGGCTTTTGTACAAATAGACGCATATAATTTACCCTTTTGTCCGCGTTCTCCAACCTACAGAGCACATTCTTGTCTACTCGTTCTATTTCCCCTTTTAATTCCTCTTGTTTTTCTCGTAGATTAGTTTGTAACATTGTTTTATCCTTATCCGTCCTGCTTTCTATTTTCTCTAAGTCTTTAGGTTTTTCTTTCGTTATGTTTCCCTTTATTTCTACACATGCTGGCGATTCATTTATTTTCGCTTCTAACATCTCCCTATCTTTTCTCATCTCATCCCTTAATGTTTCTTTCAACGTAAATATATCCTTTTCCCTGCTTATCTCCATCTGTCCTCTCCAAGTTTCAAGTTCCCGTTTCATATTCCTCTGCATTGCCACTAAATCCATTTTCCTACTTCTATCCATCTCCTCTATTCTCGACATTAGCATTTCCATGTATTTCATGGTGTCGGTGCTTGGATTTCCCTTGTCCTCTACTTCCCCTCTAGCTTCTGCTCCTGCGTTGCTTTCACTACTTTCCCCTGTGCTCTGGTCTAAGTTCTCTCTGCCATCTTCTTTATCCTCTCCCATCCTTACGATTTCGTTCTCTCCTTCAATCAGTTGCCCACAAGCCTTCTCCCTAATCTCTTCGTGTTTCCTATCCATTTTTTTATCTTTATTTGCCTGCCTCTTTCTATTCCTACTTCTTAACAACATAAATACACACAGATATATTTTCCGTTAAATCACTGTAATATTTTGATTTCTTATATATGTAAAAAGTAAAGAAAATGCTTATTCTGCTGTTGTGTCACTTACTGCTTCCTTCCTTCAGTCGTTGTCTTCTCGTTCCGCATCCAGGGTTGCCTGCTTGTTGCCATCATCTTCTCTGTCCTGGTTGCCTCGTGGTCGTGGGACTTAGTCGTTCTGCCGTTGATTTCTATTCGTGTGTTACTTTTACGACCTATTCTGCCCCACGTTGGGCGCCAATATGGAGAAGGGTTATTGTTGGGCAAAAAGGTAAAGATTGGATTTAGTGACACTAGGAATACTGAAGGAGTTCTCCATGCGTGAGAACTTAGGTTGCTCAGGTTGGTAATCGGTAGAGTTGAGGTTCTTATCTCGGGATTCCACGAGGACTTCGTCGGGCAGAATTACTGTGTAAAGAAGATCTGGTAAAAGTAGTTTATTCTTAACTTTTATACACTGCAAGTAATCGTTCTATAAGAAGTGGGAATGTATTTACCCTTTCTGAAACGAAGTGTCTTTGAGAAGTGATGGTTTTTTTTTTTTTTGATCGTATACGAGAAAGTGACGCGGGAGAAGCCTCTCTCGCCTATAGGTAAATTAGTTACTTACTCCCACTACCTCGATCAAGAGGGACAAAGGTCAGTGCTTAGGCCATCAATAGAACGAAACAGTATAATTGGTTAATGCGACCTACTTATTTTTTGTTGTGATACAGGGGGTGTTTGCAAATTTTACTATTGGCGATGTACGCCTTCAGAGGTTGGTCCTTTTTGTTACCGTTGCTGGCTTCACGTACAGTAGGTGTCACAAACACATTTGGCTAGGCTTGGGGTTTTTTCTTAGGCTTGGGTTTTTTCCTAGGCTTGCGACGCTAGAAACTTGCACATATTCCCACACTTTTTTTGCTAGCGTGAGTGAGTTTGGTCAGGGGTAAAACCCCCGCTTGTACATGTAGATAATGGGTTATGGTGTATCACGATAAATCAGTTAACTGGAGGCTTAGAAGAAGAAGATATTATAATCAATCTGTCGAGCAAAGGATTTTGTCATTAGTAAGTTATTATGATGTGTCAGCCACTTCCGTCTTAACAAAAGAAAGGGTTACATTACCTGAGTTGTCAGTCCTCTTTAATAACTAATAATTTAATTACATTGATGCTGACTTCTTTGGATCATTTTATATGGCCTTTGCTCCTACATAATCAGGTTCCACTCGCTTCCCTGATCAATTTGAATATAAATATGACCTAAGTCCAGTAACTGCTTCATTAAATGATGTTATAATTTTATCCGATTATTATTGCCGATAGGGATTTATTTAGATTTACACAGGAGGCTGTGTGACTAACTTGCCATAATTTATATTCAGAATTTTAATGTTTACACATCTTTCTGTGCCTAAAGTTTTATTTTTCTTTCTCCACTCGTCTCTCTCCATCCAGTCCATGTCCTCCAGTCCTCTTGCTCTCATTCCAGTTCTTATTTCGTGCATCCACGAGTTCCGAGGTCTTCCTCCCCTCCTTCTTCCAGGTGGACACCATTCCAATGTTTTCCTGGGTAATCTTTCTTCTTGCATTCGTCGTACGTGCCCATACCAATTTAATTGTTTATACCGTATATAATCTGCTACTGAATAACCAATAAACTTATTCATTTTTTCTGTTATGACAGTAATAATAATAATAATTGTATTGTATTGTAAGCCTATGTTTTCCCTTTACAGAGATTTAGGCGCCTCTCCCCCTACATGGAAGAATTTGAACCATACTAATTAGTTACACTTGCTTTCGTATAGATGTCATTTTGAGTGGTACGTGGTCAGCGTTCCGCCTCATACTGACATCTAGGAAACCAAGGTAGTACTAGGACGGGAAAATTCGGTAAATTTTGCTTAGAGGCCTTTTCATTCAGGTTTTAGGATTTTGTACGAGCCTGAAAATCTTCAGACTAGGGACCCACGGCTTAAAGTCCCTCCCGGAGGACTTGCCCCGATTGCCCTTGGATTTTTCCGTCCTAAAAAATCCATCTACCCGGCCGGGCTTGAACCCGGGACCCTCGGGACCAGAGGCAAGGAGCATAACCACTTGTCCACCCGCGGCCGATAATAATAATAATAATAATAATAATAATAATAATAATAACAACAATTATAATAATAATAGCTTTATTTTACCTGACAGAGTTAAGACCTTGTCTACCATTCAACTAGGTTAAAAAATACAAAAATTATTCTTACATCTAAATTACAATAAACATACAATACAATAATACATGGCACGACTACAATATATTATTATTTACAAAATATTTGATTCAATCTAGAGTTAACAATTGGAATATAAAATGTACAAGATAGAAAAGTCAGATAAAAAACTATTAATGACATAGAATAAATTTAGTTTGTCGAGAAAATAAGAACCATGGATACTCAAATATTGTTATTTTGTCTCGCTTATTCAACAGTGAAACTGTAGAATTCCGAGAGAATATTATTCCTAGCAAAATCCGTCTGTATAAATAGGCACCGTTGATTTCTTGCGAAGATGAACGATCCTTCCCTTCATTATTTATAAAAACATAATTATTGTCACACACAAGACTGTAAAAGAGAACAGGAAATTTGGAAAAGTATATTATAATTAATTGTGCATACCGTACTAATTTCTTGTAGGGAAACCAGAGGGAAAACCCCAGTTGATAGACCAAGAATGACGTGCGAGAATTGCATTATTCTTGATTTTGGAGAAGTAGATTATACAGGAGATGATTGGAAAACATTAGCTCAGAATGTGTGGAGAGCTTAAGTCCTTGCGGTTATTAACCTATCGGTTCGATAGTGCCAGTGAGTTAGTCAGTTACTGAACCAATGTTAGTTTAAATTTTTGAAAGGGATGCACCTATACTTCCGTACTTTTGTAGCAGAAGTGAACTGTTTAAGAATTAACGCAGACACTTGATTAGCATACCTAGTAATTGGTAGCAAAGAAATGGAATGTTGAATGTTATATATAATTGCTTCAATACATATTTATTTATACTAGTGGTCGCCCAGCAGTCGAAATTCGACCACAATACATTAAGTTTGTCACAAATACGTCATTATGCATTAATTTTCGATTTATTTTAAAAATACGAACGATATGAAATATGTGGTTTTTGTTTGGCTAAGCCATATTAAAAAAAAAACATTAACGCGTCATTTGACATTTGTGTACTATTTATACCATTTAAATTTGCATTTGGCCTGTTATTTCATATGTATGTATGTGTACGGGAATATACAGAGTGCTATAAAATTCCCCTTACAAATTTCTAAGACTTGTAGAGGGGACTGAGTTGATAATATTTACAATATATATGTGATTAACATATGTGGATGTGAGGCCAGCAGCCGGATGGTAGGCTAAGGGCCTACTAGGCCTGTCGGGCCAGGAGTTTTTTTTTCTAAAATTCCCCTTACAAACTTTTAGGTCTTGTAAAGGGGACTGAGTTGATAATATTTAGAATTGGAAACAATGTCCGGAAACTTGCCGTTTTCGTGCTACAGCTGTTTGAAAACAAGCATTGCCTGAACGTACGTCACGTGTCTCAACAAGTAATAGCTTCGCGATTCGCCTAAATCGAAACTACCTATCCAGTATTCCAAGACTTGCTGTTTTTTTTAATGTCAATTTTTTTTTCGAAATTTTGAAAACTGCAAACATTGATTCTGGAGGGTGTATCCGGGATTATTAATGCAAGTCATGATTCAGTTTCCATTTTGTTTATTTTAGTTATTAATGAGTTGATTTGTAAAACAAGTGATGTACTGTGTCACACCTCATAATAAATTTCTTGTAAAAGTGGTCGCATTAAAAACATGTTTTCAAACGGCTGTAGCACGAAAACGGTAAGTTTCCGGACATGGTTTTTAATTCTAAATATTATCAACTCAGTCCCCTTTACAAGACCTAGAAGTTTGTAAGGGGAATTTTAGAAAAAACTCCTGGCGCGACAGGCCTAGTAGGCCCTTAGCCATCCGGCTGCTGGCCTCACATCCACATATGTTAATCACAGAGGTATATGATCATCAGCCAGTATAGAGGCGACATGTGATCAGCATGTCGAATCCCCCAGCCGTTATAACTGGTTTTCTCAACCTGGAGCCGCTACTTATTATAGCTACCCAAATGCCTCACCGGCACCGGTCCCATACTGGCCGAAATACCATGAGAATTTTTCCCCCAGACTCGAACCAGCGCAAGTCCCTTAGCTCTGCGTCAAAGCTTCCTTGCCTTAACCACTCGGCTACGGCGCGGTACACGGGAATTTTAAAGCACCTGTACATCCCCGTTCCTCTATGTCTCTCACTCCAACCCGTCAATGTTCTATGTCGAGGCATGTTGGAAGTAGGTGCGAATATGTAAAAATAAAAAATGTAATGAAATTACTGAAACAAAGATTAGACAGTGTCTAATTTAAATTCAAATAATAAAATGTACTCACTTTTTTAAACCACTGATAATAAATACGCAAGAGTAAGTCAATTCACATTGCTGCTGCACAATTTTTTTTTACACCAATGCACTTTCACTAAGAACGTAAACAAAAAAATGAGTACACAAATTAACAATACACATGAATTCCATAGAAAACATTTATTTTATTTTGTTTAATTTAATTAATTTATAACACATATTATACATACATTTTTTTTGCACTCCTTCTCTATATGAATTTTAATTATGCCAAATATCACACTACTCCGTGCTCGCAATCTGTTTAAAAAGGGGTGCAAACTTTTTCCTTCACGTATTCATATATAGATATTTCATCAATGTATTTTATACCTATGTACATACTGTTTTCTTAAGTCATTGCAATGTTACGTTTTTTTAGTGTATAGTACTATTGTGTTATTATTTAATTGTAATATTACTGTGTTTTTTGTAATTGTAATGTTATTGCTTCTTTTAGTGTATAATGCTATTGTGTTATTATTTAATTGTAATATTATTGCGTTTTCTTTATGTAATTGTAATGTTATTGCTTTTTTTTTGTTTATTTTTCTTCACACTAGTAGCAATTATTTCTTTATTGTAACGGACTGTCAAAAGCACGTACGGCTTACTGCCCGTGCGACCCATATATGTAAATAATATTGTAAATATCTTACTTTTGTCTAATAAAGTCCTACTACTACTACTTGTAATTTTCTATTACGTAAAATTCGGGTCGTGCTTATGAGGAAAACAATATTACATATTCCACTAGATTCACTTCTAACGTATGAAAGTTACCTTCAAATACCTCCTGTTAATTAAAAGAAGAAAACAACAAATTCAAAACAGGGGACCAAATTATACGATAGTATTTTTTTTCGCTTCTCTTTAGAAAAATAGTTTATCACGGTTATTCATTTCCTCCACTTTCCACTACTCTCCCAATTGATAGATTTAGTCAATACTAAAATGGACGGTTGATCGCGATCTACCAACAACTGTTAATTTTGACCAAATTTACACTTGTTATGCAGCTTAGTATAGTTAGTATTTATGTATCAAGAATATATTATTTTGATGATTATGCCTCGAGGGCAACAGACTCACTAACTCGAGGACCTCTAGTCCGATGGCCTGTATATCGCGTGAGCGGCTTATAATCAAGTAATGTTCATGGTGCGTACAATATTTTGTGGTTTAGTCCACCGCTGTGGTCTCGGGGTAGCGTGCTGCCTTGTCACGCAGCGGGCCCGGGTTCGATCCCCGGTCTGGACAGTTTTTCTGGGTGAGGTTTTTATCGGGGTTTTTCCTCACCTGTAAGACAAATCTCAGGAAAACTTTAAGGCCCAGACGGTCCCCGAAATCATATGGCCATCGCATCATCATCATTCATATTCATCTTAGATTAAGCTTAGGATTAGGGACTCTCCTGGCGCACCATTATCATCATCATCACCCATCATATCATCGGGGCAACGTAAGCCCGTATTCCAGGAGCCCCAACCTTAGAAGTGGGTTACAAATACGCCATGCCAGGAGAGAAACCAGGAATGTCGAAAGACAAACCTGGGGCATTTGGGGAAAAAAATTGTGGTTGATTCAAGTCAATACAACTTTAAACATTAATTGGAAATTTAAGGTCAGAATTGTGTATTTTCTCCATTCAACAATATTGTTCGTCAAACATTGTCTTGTTATAGGAACTTACATAAATTAGCGGGCATAATACAAGTTCTTGAATGTTGTGGAGATTAAATTGGTACATTAATGTTTCGTATCCTAGTAATTAATTAACAACAACAACTGAACCATAAAATAATTAATGTTCGTTTACCTTCGCTGGATTGTTTTGGTTTGCGGCCCTTGTATAGTATCTCTCCTCTCAATGCTTACTACTGACAGTAACCACAGACATACTGAGGACTCAGACACCCAATACACCATAATAGATGTAGGAATACGTTTTGCGCAATTGGCATGCAACAGGCACTATATTTTCCTTCATATTAAAAAAATTGCATGTGTATATTTTGTTCAAGTCACGTTTAAGTCAGAAGTAGTTTATATAAAGCCATAAAATCGATATTGAAACAAGTTAATTTTTTAGAGTCAGATGTTTTGATTTGAAACATTGTTTAAAATCAGATTCAAGATATTCTTGGTTTTATTAATTTTACTCTGAATACGTTAGTGAAGTTCCAAGAGTTGCTGAAACCAAAGTGAGTGCTCATTGAGTTTTTTTTAACAGGTTTAAGAGTAATAGCATGCACTCAATTACATAATTGAGCGTATAAATTATTTCTTTGTGTGTATCATTTTATGAGATTGATGGCTGGGATTATTCAATGTGCATCTAATATATAAAAATGAATGTTTGTTTGTTCGTATTTTATGGGCTGCCATATCGGTCATCCGATTGTGATGGAACTTTTTGCAAAATGTTCAGGATTTTCCCGGGAAGGTTATAAGCTATAAGATAGTTTTAATGCTCAAGCCTTTCACCCTTAAACATCACCCTTTGTAGTGCAAACGTGAGAAAAAGTAGCTATTTGTACGCTTAAATGGCTTACGCTGCCTATACCATAACAAATACACCAAAGTAATGTATACAGAATTGAATATCTAACATATAAATGGGGGAAAGTCGAAAATAAGAAGAGAATAATCAATCGATCCCGGCGGGGTTTTAACTCGCGACTCTCGGGACTAGAGACAAGGAACATAATCACCAGACCACCGTGGATGACTCATAATATATCATCCACATTACAGTATGTGCCATAAGGTCCGCTCCAACTTCAATCAAAACTAGTCCCATCATCCTTGTAGGTCTTCCTGGGTTTCTTCTTAATATAATTCATTATAAATACATAAATATACTGATATTTATCAAGCGTAATACTTTTTGATGATATAATTTAAATTAGCATGACTCACTCAATCACTACTATGTAATGGAAATTGTGTCACTGTTTGAACTTCCCTTTTTTCATATCAAGGAAAACATCCATTTTTATATGGAAGTATCCTCGACCTATGGGAATCGTTCAATCATGAACAGCAACTTCCGGCTATTATTAGGGATTTCCAACCCTCTTTAGCCCATGTGAATTAATTATATCGTCGTAGTTATTTAATAATTTGTCTTTACGAACTTATTTGTTCGTATTTTCATTTATTATAATGTATATCCTCTGCCCACGATAACTACCCGCAGTCCGGTGCCAAAGGTCCAGTGGTTGGACACTCCAATCCCGCATTCAGTTTCTAGTTGAATTTCATTGAAGTTCTAGTTGTTTCACTTGGTTCACTGAGCCGCCAACAGGAAGACTGCCACCACCACAGAAGCCGCCAGCCCTAAAGAGGGCAAGAGCGGGAAGTCAAGTCGGCATTCCAATCAGAAACGGCTCTTTTCGGATTTAGCTGTTCTTATTTAATAATTTTGAATTTTGAATATTTATTGGACTTTGATGACTTTACTAGTGGATGCTAGGGGACCACTCCGGCATTTGCCTTAACATCAAGGGAAACCACTAAAAATCTTAATAGAGTGGCTTGAATTTAATAAAATTAGATCCAAATTGAACAGCTTTTTGCTCCAATTGGAGAAATTTAAGATGTAATAGGGCACTTCCTATCTTCATCATAAGTACACATACACTCTACTAAGAAAGTGTGTGATTTATGATCCAATTCGATAGATAAAATCATCGAATCTGGATCATTTACTAGTTCCTTAACTAGTTTGTCTAATACTTCATTAGTGATTAGACTATCCCTTCTTGTGAGGCTAGTCTAATTTCTGGTGATATTTATTTAAGCATGTCGGACCGCAGTGAAAACGTAATTTTATGTGACAAAGTATTTAATGTGTATTTGGACTCGTTCCTTTTTCGTTTGTTTTATTGGAATATATTTAATCTAATATATAAAAATGAATATTTGTTTGTTTGTTTGTTCGTACTTTATGCGAGGCCATACCGTTGATCCGATTATAATGGGGCTTTTTGCAAACTGTTCAGGAGAGTCCCGGGATAAACATGGGCTATAAGAGAGGTGCGATACTCAATTCCTACACCCTTAAAATATCGCCCTTTGTAGTGGAAAACGTGAAAAAAGTAGTTCTTTGGACGCTTAAATGGCTTACGCTGCCTCAACAATAAAAAGTACACAAAAGTGGTGTACACAGAATTGAATAACGGAAAAAGCTCTACAAAAACGTCCAGGACAGCATATGTTTATCTCTTACCGATAATTCACAATAACAACTTTTGTCTTTCATTGATGCCAAGAAGATCGATTCAAGTACGTAGATTCCTGTGTACGCATAGCAGCACACGGAGGGTATTCTTTTACGGATAACTCACGATAACGAATTTTGTCTTTTAGCTCACTATGCCAAGAAGATTGAGATAAGTAGATTCCCGGGCAACACCGGGTAATCAGCACGTGGAATCCTAAAATAATTACGACATACTTTTATAATTATTTTTTATTTTACTTATTAAACTAATCATAAGAAGTACATTAATTTTAGTCTTTAAGCTCATTTATGCCAAGAATATCTGGATCAGCAGATTCCCGGACAACGCGGGGTAAACAGCACGAGGTATCAAAAATTAAATTACGATATACATTTTTCCTTTTACTTATTTAACTAAACACATTAATTTTTGTATTTCAGCTCAAGTATATCAAGAAGATCGGGATAAATAGATTCCCGGGCAAAGCCAGGTAATCACTTTTTGTGGGGCGGCATGAAACAGTCTGTTTATTAGACTCCAGTATAGTCATTTATGGATCTTAGAGCCCGGATCCACGATGCTGTAGAAATAATTCAAATGAGGTCAGTCGTATTTCAACGTGTGTCCCAAACACTACACCGCTGATGTACGCTCTGCAAAGAGATGTGAGATGGATGTTTTGAAAACTTGATGTGACTGTGACAGTATTGTCAAATAATGAGTTTTGAAATCCAAATAATGGAACTCTTGAGAAGTTAACTACTCATATTGTGAAAACGCATTATTTCCGCACATTGGTACCTTATTAAAAATTATCTACATGTCTTAATATACCACCTCACTTCCGTTGTGGTGTTTTTTTTTCACAACACTCTGTATATCTTCTGCTAAACTGACACTATGCACACGTATTACGAGCGATCATTGCCTAAATTTGTTAAGCGTACACATACAGATTTGTGTATATTGTGAATAATGTGCTTAGGAAAATGTTTGAACCAAAGACAAAATGACATATTATGAATGGAGAAAACTGAAAATATTGAAGTACATAGCCTATAGAGGGAACCAGAAGTAGTAAGAACAGCTCTCGAAGATTGAGAGAGATACCGACCCAACCTCGGAGTTACGTCGTTGTCTCATAGAGAACGGGCCTGTTTTCGATCCCTGGTCGGGAAAATTTCCCAGGGTGAAGTTACTTCGGGGTTTTACTCGCCAGTAAGAGTAATGTCGGGAAGCTTCAAGCTCCATATAGTCCTTGGATGTCATTTGTCCATCATAATCATCCTGTAATATTCGTCTGTTTTATATAAATGTATGAGTACATGTCGTGTCTTGTCTCAAACGTTTGTGGTCTTTCGCAGGTGGCTCAGTATTTAAGTGATCCCTCATTCGGGGAGGACCTCCATGTCTTTGTATGGTCAAAAGGTATCATTTGATCCAAAGTTTAAATGTCCTCTCCCGACACGTCGTGTCACTGTATGCTTTAAGTGATGAGGGACATATAGAGAAGGTGCCCAATACGTAGGCCAAGAAATGGGTGGGAAAATAATTTTAATTACGTTTCGAGCGAGAGAAATTATACATGATAATAATAGTTCCGGATAGGGATATATAGAGCATTCATGCTCGCGCGAACATAAACCTCCAGGTTAGATAGTACCAGGGAGTTAATAATAACAGTAATAATAATAATAATAATAATAATAATAATAATAATAATAATAATAATAATAATAATAATAATAATAATAATAATAATTGTATTGTATTGTAAACCTATGTTTCCCCTCTACAGAGATTTAGGCACTCTCCCCCTACAGGGAAGAATTTTAACCATACCAATTTAGTTAACACTTGTTTTCGTATAGATGTCATTTTGAGTGGTACGTGGTCAGCGTTCCGCCTCATACTGACATCTAGGAAACCAAGGTAGTACTAGGACGGGAAAATTCGGTAAATTTTGCTTAGAGGCCTTTTCATTCAGGCTTAAGGATTTTTTACGAGCCTGAAAATCTTCAGACTCGGGACCCACGGCTTAAAGTCCCTCCCGGAGGACTTGCTCCTTGGATTTTTCCGTCCTAAAAAATCCATCGACCCCGGCCGGGTTGAACCCGCGACCCTTGGGACCATAGGCAAGGAACATGACCACTAGTCCACCGCGGCCGATAATAATAATAATAATAATAATAATAATAATAATAATAATAATAATAATAATAATAATAATAATAATAACAACAAAATAATAATAGTTCTTAAGAATTATTCAGGGGAAACATTATTTGATAAGATACACAACACAGAAATTAGGGACAAATGTCATATTCAAGACATAATCAAATGTATTGTAGATAGACAAAAATATTGAAAAGGTCATATAGAAAGAATGGAAGACAACCGACTTGCAAAAGAGATAAAGCAGATAGACCAATGGACAGGAGAAGAACAAGAGGAAGACCAGCCAAGAGATGGATAGGCAGTGGATGCACAACAAATAAGTTCACACCTTGAAAGATAGGATCTTTAAATTCTTACCCGATCTGAGTTCAGACAGGTGTAAGCCAGGTTGGTTTCTATCTAGACAACACGAGATTGTGTTATTGACGATAACACTGGTCAACATGATTTTTGTCTCATGAGTACCAATAGTTGTACTTAATGGAGTTCTTTATCGTGTTTTCAAGTATGTATTCGGAATTTCTCCATCACCCACAGTTTTTTTATTTAAATTTCAATTAATGGATTTAAATAATTAATTGTTAATAAACTTTTTTCGTCCATTTGTCCGTTGTAAAATAAAACCAACTGAGCTAATTCAAATGGTTTCAGCTATGGAAAAGAGATATTAAGGCAAATGGAATCCTAATATGCTGTTGTTGGACCATCAAGAGGGATGCTCTACTGGCGAAATATAGCAGAAAATCGTCATTTCTTATTTTCTAGGTGAGTCCGAATGTTTGAATATTGTGTAGGTACGAATGTAGAAAATATTAACGTGTTTGAAATTATAAATTCCTGTCTCTCGGAAACCTTGCGTGATTGAGATAAACCGATATATTTAAATTCAGGAGAAAACATACCATCAAAATCACATTTTTTTCTTTCTGAGACAAAAAAAAGTTGATTTTTTGTTGCTCAGTGTAATCGAACAGAATCACAATACTTTGTAACGTGCATTTCGATCTAACGTTCACCAGAGATACTATAGTCTTCAACACTATAAGAGGACCCTGTTCCAGTATTCACCTGTTGAAATAGGCTTAACAGCTGAAACAAAAATATGAGCAAAAGTGCATATGTACAGGGGCCGTTTCAATGTTTCATCGCATTTCGAAGGAATTGAGCTATTGCAGTTGTACCAGTGAAAAAAAAATTGAGATTGTTTTGGAAATCTTCATCGATCCTGTGTAGCATACACAGAAAATTGATATTTAAAATGTATTCTTACATGTACTGTTTATTAAAAATCTACCGGTCTCAGGTTTTTGAAACCAAACTTGGCATATAGCAACCAATTAAAAATGAAGGTCGAATTCGTTAACAAATAAAATGTGATCATTAGGAGGAACGGATAACCTGAATCGCTCTAATGGCCGCAATTTTCCAATTTAAGAAATCATCTCGGTATATACTATACTCGGACCAACGGATCTGTGTCCCTACAGCGCTGACATTGTTTTTAGAAAATTATACGTATATACTCACACCATTACTATGTAAAACGGCAGCCGCGGTAACTTATCGAGTAGGGACGTTGCCAAACTTCCCGCAGTGTTCCATCCATAGTAATTCTGCCCGAAGGCAGGTCCTTCACTGCAATTATAACATTTGCATGATATGCTTGCAGTTTTACTAGGGAATTGTAGGTGTGGTAGCTTCCCGTTGCTTTCCACACCGGTGAAAGATGATGCTGATGGTGATAATGATAAGGATGATGGCCATGTGATTTCGGTGACCGTTTGGGCCTTAAAGTTTTCCTGACATTTGTCTTACAGGTGAGGAAAAACCCCGATAAAAACCCCACCCAGAAAAGCTGCCCCGACCGGGGTTCGAACCCGGGCCCGCTGCGTGATAAGGCAGCACGCTACCTCGAGACCACAGCGGTAGACCCCCCCCCTAGTGTTATGGCTCATGAATATTGAATAATGCAAGGTTGGAGTTGAGTTTACAATACTGGAGTGCAAATGCAAGAAAGAGATGGGAATGCAGGGAGGGAAATGATTTTCCGAGGTAGAAAAGCAAGTAGGATTTAGTTCGCATATCTTACGGGGGCACAGATCTGTTGGATAGACAATATTTAAATAATACAATAAATGAATTATCTGAACACGGGTACAATACAATCTATTGAGGGATGTATGATCTTGCGTACACACAAGGTCCTAGTTTCGATGCTATTGATGAGACATAGCTCTCGTTGTAATTCCTAAAACTGCAGACTGTAATGTTCGGTTCTTGTGCTCTTGTGAGTAATAATATCTTATATTTATTGTAGCACGAAACATAATGTCATAGGTGTTCGATGGCGACACTTCGCGCCCTGCACTTTTCTTAGCGCCCCCAAAATCTACGACGAATATATCATTAAACTCTTTACTAGTGGTTGAACAAGTAAGTGGAATACAATTTTATCCCCAATTTTCCACAACTGTGACGATATGCAGAGAGACATGATTGCGCACCGGAGCGCTAAGTCAGCAACTCTATTGATAACTTTCGTGACAGGACCCGTGGGTGATTTTTTCGATGTCGTGTGAAAAAGTAGTGTTGCCAGAAGGAACTGATACAGCAAAGAAACTAATGTAATAATTCCAGTATTGCCATTTGTGTAAGTTCTTAACACAATCATTACAATGGGGGTTTACGTGACAGTCAAATTTTAAAAGTCGCCCATGTTTGTTTCTCACTAAGTAATATCGAGTTAGTTAATCAGACTATTAAACGTACTGTTTTAACCTAAAATTACAGTATAAGCATTTTCAGCTCTCTGACGGGTCCAGTATTTGTGTTTTCTCGCAACGATATTTGGTATATAATATTCAATTATCAAAAGAAAAATATTTTTTATAATCTACCTAAATCGGACAATAAACAATATATTCTTAGAATTTCGCTTAGTTTACGCAGTTCCTACATGACAGACGTCTGAAAATTATTTACTTGCAAACAAGACAAACTAATACTGAAACACCTATCATTAGAGACCCGTGAAATTCGCGAGTCGCGATAACGCGAAATGCTCTAATTTAGTAATTTTTGTACCATTTAACTCCACTTCCCATAACCTCAAGAAAAACATTTATGAATCGCGAAATAATGCGAAATCCTTCGATAACGCGAAATAACATCGAAATTAAAAATTTTCTGCGAATTCCGGAGACATTTTTTGTTCTATTCGCGAAATTTTCATAATGCATTTTTAAACACAGTTTTCGGATTCCATCTTCTTTTTAACTGCCATATCTGCTTCTACCATGTACTCTTGCAAAGGGAAATGTTTACAACGTAGTTCACAGCACAGAGGTAATATTTTCTGTTCTTCTCATGCTCAAAGTGGCCTCTCCATATATTTTAAGTTTATGGCCAATATGAATTGCAAGAAATACGAATTATGTGGACGTGTAAGATACGTTTTTCTCCCTAAATTTTTGCAGACATAATTGTCAATTTTTATATCCCTTAAACTACTGGGTATATTATTCTTATTGGGTTTAATATACTAAACTAGGATTAAAAAGACTCAAATTTACAATTTTTATAACAAAACCGCCAAATTCCCAATAACATCGAAATCTTGAAATTTTAAAACGAATTTTCCCTAAAAATAAAACCACTTTCACGGATCTCTACTCTTCATTAATTAATATAGTTTCTTCAAATATTCAAATGAATTTTAACAAATGCTTGCGCACAGTATACATACAGACTAATTTCCAATTCGTTTAATTATTAATGTCAGAGTAGTTGAGTACATGTCCGGATTTGACTACATCGTAAGTTAGAACGGACAATAGGTTGTAAACCATTGAGATAATTTTATGTTAGATGTCGTGCTATCAATCTAATACGAGTTATTCTAGTAGGTGAAAAATTTTAAGATTTGCGTGAGTTATATCTCTTAGCTCTAAAGCGTAATTAACACGAATGCAATCCTATCCCATTTAATTACTAATTTTTTAAAAGTGGTTTCATGACAAAGCTACATTTTCCGGGGAGCTGGTATTCCTATAAGTTTACAATCCTGCTCTATCCGTAATTAGTTAATATTTTTGCACTACTCAAAAATATATTACCGTATTACGTTTCTTAGGTTTATCCTAGCTTACTGATCGTTCTTGTGCATTCACATGGAGGCAGTACACACGCACTACAGAAGAAACTCGTATTATCAGTTAACAAATGCAAATTATACATAATAGACAATTTTGATGTGTAAAGTTATCATAAGTAATGCCACGAGTGATTTTCATAAGTATCGATAAATTCACGACTCACGAAGAGAATTTGGAAATCAAGAGCGGCATTTGTTAGGACTATTTAACGAAAAAAAAATAATCTGTTTACTCTCAAATCATTATTTAAATATAGTTATTTTAAAATAGTTATATATTTAATGTAAGCGGCGATGTTTGAAAACAAATGAGAAACGTTATGTTTAATTTGTTCATCACTGCAACCAGATCATATGTATTGCCAAATAGAATCTAATATTGTAAGAACGCACCCTAGTGGAGAAAAAAATTAACACATCAAACTGTTTATAACCAACATATTAATCAATTTCTGATGTCCTATAAAGTAAATATGTCAATTATGTTTTTCTGGAACGTGAAGTCCGGGGAAATAACGCGTTTAAGAAAATGCAAAGAGTGCTTTCTTTTTTTATGGTATAATCAATTGCTAAGAATGTTTTTCTATTATATCTCACAAGCAGAATTCGTGCACTATATATACAATCTGGGAGCCAGTTGATAAAATGAAATCGATAAAATGAAAGTGATAAAATCGAGTTGAAAAAAAACTGTGACTAGTTGTAAATCAAAATTCATTGCAATGTGATTGGTCATTGACTGTCATTTGGGACATGAGTTAAATAGTCCATTGTGATTATATAGCATTGAAATGAATGAGCGCGCAAATATATTTTTCTGTTCATGACGCAATAAAATAGTCAAGAGGTCGAGCTCTGTGCTCCCAGTACAAACCAATTGGCCAGTCGGTCTTGGGACTTCAAATTTTGGTGGGTTGAAGAAGGAGCTACGGAAAAAATAAAAATAAAACTTTGTGCATATACGGCAGCAGGAGTCAATTTTTCTTAGGCATGATCGTGTACGTGTCGAGGGGGTCGTGTAGGTGCCTACATTCAACCTACACATTATAACCACCACTCTGACACGTTACTTGACTCGATAACAACTAATAATCCAAATAGAGTACTGACTCACGGACAAGTGTCAGCCCCTGGAATATCAGCACATGATATTATTTTATAATCAAATTCTCTGCAGTGCCTTAAACTGACTTGTAAGACTAACACATATAGAGACCTAAAATATATAATCACTGCAACTCTATTTGAAGATGCTATGAAATTGCCATGGTATATAGTATGGATGCTGCATTCTATAGACGAAAAGTTTGAGACATTAAACCCATTGGTACCCAGCGTTACATAAATTTTACACCTGCATCTTTAAACAATAACAATTCAAACACATTGTTGACAGTATAATGTTTATGTAAGTTGCGCATTTTAGAGTTCCTGGAAGACTGACCTTTCTGCCTGGTGTTTGGTTTTCCTTGTACCGGTTCATTGTGTGAACCAGTGGATACATATTTATCTTATCACTAATTTCTGGATTGTATAATTTATACTACACCATGGACAAAGATTAAGTATAAATGAAATAATGTATTAAACAATTAAGTTTATTATGTACAATGGCTTTAAAAACTGAATAATATTTACATTTCTGCCTGATAAATTTAGTTGTTATGAGTACTTCGAATTGGCAAAGGGCATTGTTGAAGTTTGCTGTAACATAAATGTAACATTAGCCAGTAATGTAATCAGATTTCTATACCAAATGCCAAATTATGTACCCCAGTATAATTTATAAAAGGTAAGTTTATGGTAGTAGAACTTAGGAACCTTGTTTATTTTTATGAAACTTGGTAAGATCTTAGCACCGGAATTTACAGTCAGGGAAGCTCTAGACATTTTATTTGGCGAGGTAAATGATGACGTAGATGATATTTTTATTGTCCTACTGATTCTAATGACTTGACTGGTGAAGATTCAGTGAAAAATTACTCCTTGCTCAGGCTAGCGTACTAACTGCCGACGGAAGAGCAATACTCCTGAACCAGCTCAAAATGAAGCAACCTCTCTGCCAGGTGCACCAGAAACACGAATTCCTCCAGTGTCATATACACAGTACACAAAGTATGTATATTGAGTGGACGGGTATTCTTAAAATATCAATGGACGTTATGATGCTATTAATTTACCTTCACACGAAGAAAAAATCGAACTTAAGCTTTAGAACTTTTCCTCACTGACGAACTTACCGATTTTATAGTAGAAGAATCTAATAGCATTGCACAATACCTGTCCACACCCTATCATATCAGCAGCCGATGTTAGATGTTTTATCGTTATTATCATTCTTATTGGGTACAACCAATTACCTTCCAGTATAATGTATTGGGAGAACAATGATGACACTCACAATAAACAAGTCAGCAATGCATTGAGAAGGAATAGGTTTGAACAGATCTTGAGATTCATACATTTTTTTCTAATAATGATGACTTCAACCCTGAAAACAAAGACAACTTGCTGGAAATTAGACCGCTTATAAATAGACCCAAGTGTAGGTACAGAGTTTCCTTTGTAGCTGAAAAAACTTATACGATGAGAGCACAGTAAGATATTTTAAAAGATATGGGTTGAATCAGTTTGTAAGACGAAAACCCATCAGTTTCGGATATGAAGTCTAGTCTTTGAAAACTCCTAAAGGACATCTTGTTGACTTTGACATATCTTCTTCTTCTTCACTTCACGGGCTAGGCAAATTGCTTGTTCCGCCTCACAGTTGTTCTGTCCATCTTTTCACTGACCTTCCTACATTCCTTGAACATCTTGGCTTGTAGTTGAATGCTGCTCTTGGTAATCTTGATACAGTCATTCTTTCCACGTGTGTAAACCATTTCTCTCTATATTCTCTGATTTTCTCATCCAATGGATCTTATATCTTCATTCCTTAACCGATCCATATATCAAGGTAAAACAGTTGCCTGGATCATTTATATAGAGAAGAATTTTGATAAAGCAATGTCCTAAATGGTGACGCGTGATTGTGTAATGATTGCTTCTCTGTTTACAACACCTGATAAATGACTGATATAATTTATTTCCTAATGTTAATTATGTGAATTATAAGTTATATGGTGTGTTTAATGTTATTAACTTTTGATCCCATGTGTGCCTAGCGTTACATATATACGTTACGGTCATTTTTAGACAACTAAACACAACATTATTTAATACATTTTTTGGCTACTTTGTGGATAAAGTAGTACATATATCATGAAAAATCCAAAAAATCAACAAAAAGTTAGTTCGGGCACTAAAGGGTTATATTAAAATTATATGACAGACACGCCCTACTGAAAAAAAAACTTGAGAAACTGCACACTGGATGAATGTTAAAATTCCCAACTTGATGACTAAATTTCGACCGAATATCACATCATATCAGAAATATAGACTCGACAGAACTGACATAAATCTCAGTAATTTATAGAATTACATAACAAGACCAATCATACTATCAGGAACGCCAAACTTAGACATCTATAGTATTACAGAACCAAATAACATTATTCTGAAATTTGGAAAAATCTGAATAAAGTGGGTGTAGGAAGGAAAGTATCTCGGATAGAAAGACTACCTGTTTCCGTGGACACACTCAATGACCATTCTATAAGCACAACCTCTACTCCTAAAAATAAATTCAGTCCATAAGTTAATTACTACTGACATATCCACCAACAGAGTAATTTTTTATTTATATTTTCTTACAGAAAATATTATAAATAAATTCAATAACAAGAAAAGTCATGAAAATGTAGCTAAGACTTCGAAAAGCTTTACGAAGATAATAAATGAATTATTAAAGTTGAGGACGACGATATATAAAAAAGGTATAAAAGTTTGATAATTATAATAATTATAACCTCAACGGTGTGAATAAAAAAAGTGATGAATATTAAAAGTACAGATTACAGAAAATGAAGTAAAAACTGTCAAACGAATAAAAACAAAGCAGAAGGGATTGACCGTTAAACATGACTAATCGACGTTATACTTTCTACCGCAACTCATGTTTTCAACTCCTCACTACAAACCACTACATATCCCACATCACGGAATCAAGAACTTGTACGCCCACTCCCGAAAATGAAACCTCGGTTAACTCCGAACGATTTTCGACATATTGGTATTTTAGCTACCCTTTCAAAAGCTTTATGTCGATTAGTCCTTAAACAACTGAATATGACATTTTATATCAATATCAGATAGGCTTCAGGACAGGACACAATTCAAATACTGCTCTGCTAAATACATGTTAAGACGTACGCGAAGCATCAGATAATCAAACCCTTACTCTTTTCACACTACTTGGTTTTAGTGAAGATTTTGGCACGATACACTTGGAATTATTGTTGCATAAACTTAAAACCCTCTCGCTTTCCGACAGTGCCATGTAATGGTTCAACTCCTACCTTCGTGAGCGTTCATCTTTGATCTGCGGTAAAGCCGGATATTCACAGGGTTCGGTGCTCGGTCCGTTACTTTTTCTTCTTCTTCTTCTTCACTTCACGGGCTAGGCAAATTGCCTGTTCCGCCTCACAGTTGTTCTGTCCATTTCAATCTACATAAATGACATATCTGATTCCCTAAGTCATTGAAAACAAAATTTATTCACGGATGACATGCAGATCTAAATTCACACAGACAAATATTATTTAAATGACGCGGTGGCCAAAACTAATGAGGAAATCGACGCGTTACTTCATCTAAATCCTAGAAAGTTACAAGCAATCATAATGAGTCATCAGAGACTATTACTTCAATTCACGCAAATAGAGTATTGCTTGTTTTAAATCCTATATAGCGAGACAGTATATAATCTAGGATTATTTATGGATATGAATCTATATTGGAATGAACATATAAACCACATTTGTAAAACAGTCTTCACATTGATACATTCATTAAATCGTATAAGAAATTGTTTATCATTTGCTCTAAGGAAAATGTAAGTAGCAACACTTACAATGCCCCATTCTATTTCTTGCGATACTCTCCTTACAGACCGAAATACTGTTTTTACCCAAAGAGTTCAAAACTATAATTTATTCTTGCATACGTTTTGTTTGTAGTGTTCGTAGATTAGATCACGTTACACCATCCCTGGAACAATTGTAATAGTTTCGTCTACATGGCCGTAGTTCCGTCTATTCCCTCTCCCTTCTCTATAAGATATTATACATATTTTTGCCCAATTATTTATTACACGGGGCATGCCGTAGCGTAGTGGTTAAGGCACTGCGCTACAAGCCGGAAGGTCGAGGGTTCAAGTCCCGGTGGGGTCAGGATTTTTAAACTGACCCAAACCTTCTGGCGGCAATAATGGCCCTGGGTCGACTCAGACTCTACCGGAAATGAGTACCAGATACTTGTTCTGCGGGTAAAGGCGGCCGTCACGCAAAGAGCTGACAACCCGGCTGACATCAAGTGCCGATTGTCCAGAAAAAGTGGAAGTCTTAACCTCCTACTACCCAGGGGCCTCCTGAGGCCTATAGTGGGATTATTTTAATTATTTATTACACGGCTTTGTTAGACTCTCTAATACACATGAATTAGGCACACGATCCGATCAGCACATTGTCCTTCAGATCCCTCCTCATCACACTATTACCCAAAATATTTTTTCAATTTATCTTGCTAGATCATGGATTTCTCTTTTACCCTATGTTAGAGACTGCCAAAATTTAACATTTTTCAGAAACAAACTGAAAGTTTTTATTAAATAACTGACAGAAACATGTCACTAATATTATTTTCAACAATTAATAATTTGTTCTTATTTCATTAAATAAAAATAGAAAAATAAGATTTATCAATATTTCCACTTAATGTCTTATACAGGCCAATTATAGGCGGCATTAATTCATTGCATTTTATTACTTTGTAACTGTTTTTTCTTGCATGGAAGATTCGAGTTGTCCTACCTCTGTGTATATATAATTGTATTAATTTTAATTGTCTTGTCTATATTGTAACATTAGATCTTATTTTTATTACTGTTCAGTTTAACCATATATTCACTTTGATTTTTGCAACGTATGGAGAATGAAAGACTTGCATGGAAGCTTCTTGTAGGAAAGCCAGAGGGAAAACGCCCAGTTTGCAGACCAAGAATGAGGTGGGAGAATAACATTAACTATGATTTGAGGGAAGTAGATTATATAGGGAATGATTGGAAAGCATTAGCTCATGATAGGGATGTATGGAGAGCTTATGTCCGCGCGGCCATGAACCTACGGGTTCCATAGTGCCAGTGAGTGAGTGAGTGAGTAAGTAAGTAAGTAAGATTTTTGCAATTGAATGTAACATAAGTTTGTCCTGGTAAGTGGATGAGAAGGCCAACGTGGCCTTAACTCCTCTAAGCTAAATAAATATATAAGACCTCTCAAACAGAAAAAAATCTCGTATGGCCTAGATATCTTAGCATGCTTTCTCGAAACTCAAGCTCTGTCGCTTTCACGATCTTCTTTCCATTTTATGCAGGAACAAACTAAATTTCCCTATTAAAGAAAGATAACCTCAATAATGTGAGATTTTTTTTATTATTCCAGTCTGTGATATTTATCTTTTATTTCAATACAATGCACACCCATAAAATTTCATCACAAGCCGCCACTGTTCTACCTCCACTTCTTATTTACTCTAAGTCATGTCTCTTACGTTCATTGGATCACAAATCACACTCATGCACACCACTTGTCACATTCTGCAACTTCCGTTATTTTGCTGTTCTTTTTAATTATATGTATAATGATTCTCAATACAATCCCATATTTTTTTACGAAAACAGTCTTTGACAGCGTTCATTATGTGAAAATATCCATCGATAGTAATTCTGCTCGAGGGCAGGTCTTTCGCTGCAATCATAGCATGTTCATGCTATGCTTTGCAGCTTTACTAGGGAATTAAAGGTGCGGTAGCTTCCCGTTGCTTTCCACACCGGCGAAGGATGATGATGATGATGATGGCCGGATGATTTTCGCGGACCGTTGGACCCTAAGCTTCCTGACATTTGTCTTACAGGTGAGGAAAAACCCCGAAATAAACCTCACGCAGCAGCCTGTCCCAACCGGGAATCAAACCCGGGCTCACTGCGTGACAAGGAAGCACACTATCTCGAGATCACAGCGGTGGAATGTGAAAATATAAACGTAATAAATATAACTTCTGAAAGAGGAACCGTTTCAAATATTGAACTATTGGCTATAAGCACTAGCACTAACAACATATTCGAAACAACCTATTTGATTGCAAGGTCATAACAATTTAAACATAAACAGTACTTACACTTTTAGCCCTTGAACACAAGAATATTATCGTTATTTTTCTATTCCCAGGAAGGTGAATTTCACCCGCATAGAATTTTTTTAAAAATCTATATTTTACCATCCAATGACAGGTAACATTTCGAGGCACATAAGGAACAATTACACGTTTTTGTTAAAAACACCAACTCTCCTGAATAAAGTAATACATTTTAACCACTAAAATGAATGTAGTGATATCAGGAAATTTTGTAGGATGAAATGTTATAGATCCTAGTGTATCAGATTTATTTACGTATTATTTTCACAATTTTTGTTAAAAATAAGAAGTCTCCTTTATGTTCCCAATTTATTCATAAATGTTAGATAAAAAACAGAGTAGCATCAATCGCAAGAATAAATATTTTAATAATAATAATAATAATAATAATAATAATAATAATAATAATAACAATAATAATAAAAATATATCTCTATCTATATTCGGGTTTTACAGCGGCTACCGTGTTCCCGTACCAAACCTCCAAAGCCTACGATCTTGGGCGTCTGCGATGCTTAGCCCTCTAGCTTGCATTAATGTCTGCATGTTTTCCTTCCATGTAAACTTTGGTCTTCCTCTTTTCTTCTCTCTGTTCGGATGCCATTCATATAGTTGCTTCGGCCATCGCTCACCTTCCATTCTTAAAACATGTCCTAACCACTTTAATTCCTTCTCCTCAATTCTTTCAATTATGCTTTCTTCTGCTTCCATTAGGCTATGTTTCTAATTTCCTTATTTGTGACATGTTTAATTTAGACTTTCTGGCACTTCTGCGTAAATAATCCATTTCTATAGCTATTAGTCGATTCTTGTAATAATAATAATAATAATAATAATAATATAATAATAATAATAATAATAATAATAATAATAATAATAAGTTAATCTAAAGAAATGGTATAGAGACACGATCTTTCCAGAGAAGATTTTTAACTCACGATCATATATAAGCCAATACTTTCATCACTCAAGAACATGAATGACCTCGCCTGTTAGGAGATCAGCCCAATGCATGCTCACCCATCAGACAACATCAACGCTTAACAAAATACACACCATTCTCTCATATATCATTATTATGATGGCCAGGTGCCGTTTTGTGACCATTTGACTATAAGCATGACGTATGTCTTATAGGTGAGGAAACCCCCGTAGTAAATCTCAAGGAAACTTCTCCCGACCGGAATGTAATCCGGATTAGTAGCGTCTGAGGAAACTAAGTTACGATTATAAAAAAATAGTGCATTATTATTATTATTATTATTATTATTATTATTATTATTGGTATATGTCATATTTGAATAAGAGAATTTGCTACAAGTCGGTTTGTCGCAGATATCGATTGGACCGGGATTTTAGAACTGGCTTAAAACTTTGTTGGAACCATAGCCCTGGATTCCGCTCAACCTCTAACTGACATGAATACCTGTTGGTATGTGATGGAGGTACAGGCTGCCTCGTAAACTGAAAGTTGACACCCCTTGCTGCTTTCCTAGAAAGGTGGAATCCGTAATCTTCTACTATCACAACGGACACGTAATTATATTTTTTTGTAATTAGATGACTTTATTATATTACCATTATAGTAATAATTATAATTATTAATACAACTACTATTATTATTACTATTGATTTTAGTTATTATTAGTTTTATAATTATTATTGTCATTATCATTACTACATGAAGATGATAGGGTAAAATCAAGGAATCTTATAATATTACGAAAGTAGAAATATATTTTTTTTATATATCAATTTGCATATATAATCATGAAGTGAAGTTAACTGTTCAAAATATAATATGACCAGAGAAAAACAAGGATTGTACAAATATTAAAATTGATTATTCTGAATTAATGTTATTTGTAAGATTTGTGTGTAATATTAATATATAATACTGATGATTCTATAGCAATAGCATGTTAGCCGATATAAGGTAAGATATTTTAAATAGCCTATATCCAAGAAATAGTATAATACTTGCCTGTTGCGAGGTAAGTAGAGAATAATATGAAGACTCGAAACCATAGGAACATTTCTTGCACCTTTTCAGTGTCACTTCACACACGATCGCTTTCCATACACAACTAGCCCCGCTAGCCGCGTCAAACCGACTCGAGATGACAGCGCCAATAACCCCATGCGTTAACGTTTCGCAACTGTACATCAAATATCACGGCCCACTCGATAATGAATAATTATTTATTTCGCATTAATTTTGAGTGGGTCGTACAATTATTATATACGTATATTGTCAAATGGACTGATAGGATTAATTCATGTCATGATTACGTACCACATGAAGACTTAAAAAACTGATCTCCCTTTTTGTTTCATATTTCTATATTAATATCAACATTAAATATTCAATACATAATTTATTGATAATAACATCCCTTCAGCCAGATATACCGTTTTAATATCGCATATTTATATCATTGGTCATTCACAGTTAATATCTGGACGACAAATTTTGCTTAAAGATATCTTATTTTATCACTAATATCAAGACTAAAAGTGTATAAAACACTGGCTCTTCCAACTCTTTTGTATGGTAGCGAAGTATGGACATTGAAACAGAAGGATATACATAGGCTTAGATCTGCTGAAATGAGTTACCTTCGGAGGACTGCAGGATACACACTACTAGATCATAAAAAATGAAGACATCTTAGAAGAATTACACTGGAACCTTTAGAAAACAAAATTTCTGATTATAAGTCAAGATGGATGCAACATGTTCATCGAATGGAAGGTCACAGGATACCCTAACAAATGTTAAGATATCAACCTGCAGGAAGAAGAAGACTAGGACGTCCACTCAAAAGACCTCTGGATGGTGTTTCTCTTGAGGCCGAAACAGGTCAACAAATTGCCTAAATTCATGAATGTACTATGATGATGATATTTTATCACGAGCCACAAATTCACGGCACATACCACATTTATTTATTCATATAAGAAAATAATTTTCAAAACCCAAACCACTACTGGGTTTGAAACCGTGGACCTTGGAAACAGACGAACGTTGTCGGTCCACAGGGACTTACTTAAACAGAACGTGTGGCTGAACTATCCCGTTTCTTAAAATTGCACGATCTGATGTTCTTGTGGGTTGTTCCTGATAAAAAAAATAAAATGTGCATCCATCACTATTACTTCAGTATTTCACTCCCAATCTATACGTTTCAAATTAAAAAAAAAGATCAATTTGCCATCCCAAAGAACGTTACCGATGTACAGCTAGCAAAAGTGTATGTACTCTTGAACGCTGAATGTACGGTTGCACATCGCATCACAATGCTGTTACACAATGCATGCTCTTGCAGATGAATAGAGCTGGAGTAGTTTCTGGACTGTGGTGTTAAAGGAGGGGCCATGCATCGTCTACCTCGTATGAAACAGTGGTAAAGCGGTAGATTAGTGATTCGAAAGTTGTAAGTTCGAGACTTGATCAATTTTTAATTGGTATGTTCGTTCCTGAATTTCTCAACACACCCCTAGTTACCTGGTGTCTAGATTTCAGAAGTTATCTTCTTATCACAATATTGAAACTAGGTCACAAGGTAACAGTCTGCTAACAATCCCTCTTCATAGCACCTTTCCTCTTATTCTACTTCTTTCAGAGTAGCCTCTGCCCGTTCCTGGAATTTCCTTCCTCAAGATATCAAGGGTTGTCGCACACTTGGCACTTTTAAGTCACGCTTATACAAATACAAGGTATTTTTAATTAAATTGATTCTATGTCATTAATAGTTTTTATCTGTCTTACCTATCTTGTACATTTTATATTTCAATCGTTAACTCCAGATTGAATCAAATATTTTGTAAATAATAATTATATTAATATTTGAGTTTGTATTTTTTAACATTCTTACATCATATGTTTATTTTGTTGGACGATCGTTTCAGAGCTATTGCTCCATCTTCAGCTTGTTCACAAAACGATCGCCCAACAAAATAAACATACGAGGTAAGAATGTTAAAAATACAAACTCAAATATTAAATTAAACCTCATTATGTAACTTCCTAATGATTTTAAATAATTATATTGTTGAAGTATAATGTATATTTATGTTTATTAAAATTTAGATGTAAGAATAATTTTTGTATTTTTTTAACCTGGTTGAGTGGTAGACAAGGCCTTAAGGCCTTAACTATGGCAAGTAAAATAAAGCTATTATTATTATTGTTGTTATTGTTTTTGTTATTGCTATTTTTGTTATTGTTATTGTTATTATTATTATTATCATTATTTACATTAAATCTAATTGTCTCTTTGACCAGTTTTAATTATATGACTTTTTCTTCGCCAATTTTAATTATAGCCTGATGAATTTTTTACCTCAGTTTAACCTCCCACTCTATAGGTACATTTTACGTGCCACACGCCACCCGAGCCTTACAGTGGCACGACCTGTCGGGAGAGGGATTTTAAACTGTTGATCATACACAATTTTTGACCATTCAAGGACATAGAGGGCCTCTCCAAACGAGTGATCTGCTCAATGTTAGGGCCTCCTCCGAGACGTCACAACTTTTAGACGAAATACTCCAGTCACAAACATTCACACTACACATGGCGAATATGATAATGATGATTATGATGGCCAGATGATGTTCGGGGACCATTTCGGCCTTAAAGTTTCCTGGCATTTGTCTTATAAGTGGGGGAAACCCCCGAAAAATCCTTCACCTGGAAATTTGTCCCGAACGGAAATAGAATCTGGGTACGCTGCGTACAATGGAGCTACGCTATCCCCAGTCCAGAGCGGTGGGCGAATTCTATTTAAGACCGTTTTTAAATACATGACAAATTATCTCGCACGGATTTTAATAAGAAATATCTTCGATCATTCTTAGCGTATATGACGAATTATTTGTATACAAGTTGTAATCATAACAATTGAATCGCACTTTTTAGAAAGGAACTAAGTCAAAATTTGCCATTTTGTTTTTCCTTTCTAAATGATTACTACTGCCAAGACGCATTTATTGGCAAATAAAGGAACTTGGTCTGACACTTCCATGTGTCTCTAACAACACTGTGATGTTTATAGTACGGTAGAGAATAGAACTAAGTCAGGACGTTAGTGCGTTTCTTCACCGTTTGAGTATCGAAAACTTGACAGAGTACAGTATGGATTAATATATTTTGCATTCATGATCTTAAAGCCAACCAATGTTTGCTGTAACATGTACCACGAAGGACAGGCTCGAAAGGGAAAAAATTATTTTTGTTCATTTTTAAAATATTATTTTAATGGATTTGTGCCCCAAAATATAGAAAACATACACATGTTCTCAGATGGCTGCCCTGGCCGAAACAAAAATCATACAGTGGTTAGAGTGTGTCTTGCTCTGGCAGCTTCAGGAAGATTCAAAACAATAAGACATTATTTTCCTGAGCGAGGTCACCCTTTCCTCCCTTATGATAGGGATTTCGGGGTTTTTAACAAAGCACTAAGAAGGGCGGACACGGTGTATATAATAAAATAATATTCAGAAATAATCAACAAAGCAAGAAAAATACATTAGTTAAACTTGTAGACTCTGAAATACTGATCAGTAACTTTGATATTTGGTGGCCGAAATTTTTCAAAATGAATATTATATATCGGAAGAAACTGCAAAGAATCCTCGTGAGGGAAAGGTTCATTTCCCCTCATTATATAAGGAATTTACGTACAACTCAAACAATCTTGATGTTGTAGAATCACGGCCATACATAAAGAGTTATGTAATCAGTAAGTTTCATCTTGGGAAAGGAAATTTGCGACATTTATCATTGGAACTACCAAAGCCATATCCCGGAGGACAAATTCCCCCATCAATCCCCAAAAGATTGAAGATCTTAAGAAATTAATGAAGTACATCAGTGACGCAAATGCTAAAGCACTTTATGAAGAAGTAATACTTTCAAACACTACTGCAGATCCTGATGCGCCATGAATGAGAAACGCTTGTCATTTTACATGTGTTAGTTGTTTTTAAAGAAATATATATATTTTGATTTTTTTAATCAAAATGTTAGCTTAATGTTCCTAACATGTCAATCTAAGCAAAATACATGTAGATCTGTATTGAATAAATATTGTTCACTCTGTATGCCCATTAATTCTTTCAAAAACAATTTCCAGTGAAGAAAGGAACTAAGTCTCAAATTTTAAATAACATATATACCGTGGTAGCACAACATTACCATTACTAATGACGATTTTATTATTAATTTAACACTTCTCATAGAAGGATAAATTATATTTGAAGAGAAAAAGGGAATTACAACATACATAAGAGAAAAATTTGCGTCTAGATCGTAACTCGCCTCGGTAGCTCAGTTGGTAGAGCACTTGGCCCGGAAAGCCGGGTTGGAGTCCCGGTCTAGGCGAAAATTTTTCTCTTCAAATATAATTTATCCTTCTATGAGAAGTGTTAAATTAATAATAAAATCGTCAATAGAAGCCCTACTGGCTATAAGTAGTGTTAAATTCCCAATAAATGTCTTCTTAACTAAGAAGCCGCCATTTGCAAAGATAGAAGCTATGGTTTCAAGCATTTGGCGCGAGGGAATTACAACATACATAAGAGAAAAATTTGCGTCTAGATCGTAACTCGCCTCGGTAGCTCAGTTGGTAGAGCACTTGGCCCGGAAAGCCAAGGGTCCCGGGTTCGAGTCCCGGTCTAGGCGAAAATTTTTCTCTTCAAATATAATTTATCCTTCTATGAGAAGTGTTAAATTAATAATAAAAACGTCAATAGAAGCCCTACTGGCTATAAAGTAGTGTTAAATTCCCAATAAATGTCTTCTTAACTAAGAAGCCGCCATTTGCAAAGATAGATGCTATGGTTTCAAGCATTTGGCGCGAGGGAATTACAACATACACAAGAGAAAAATTTGCGTCTACATCGTAACTCGCCTCGGTAGCTCAGTTGGTAGAGCACTTGGCCCGGAAAGCCAAGGGTCCCGGGTTCGAGTCCCGGTCTAGGCGAAAATTTTTCTCTTCAAATATAATTACCATTACTAGTCTGTTATCATTATATTCAATCCCATGTTATGTTTATATAATATATAACATCAATATTTCATTCAGCTATTTGTTCTTGAAAATAAGATTTTATGCTCTCCTGAAAAGTAGCAAATTTTGACTTAGGTCCTTTCTAAAAAGTGTGATTCAATTGTTTTTTATGATTAAATACTTTTTTACAAATTTTAGTAATATGTCGAATTTTCACTGAACAATTTTAACGATAATCTCTGTGACCAATTTTAATTATAAGACCAAGTACCTCTTATCAATTTAACTATATGACGAATTATATCAGACCAAATCCATTTATATGAA
This sequence comes from Diploptera punctata, assembly GCA_030220185.1. Lineage (NCBI taxonomy): Eukaryota > Metazoa > Arthropoda > Insecta > Blattodea > Blaberidae > Diploptera > Diploptera punctata. The sequence goes on from JASPKZ010007270.1 coordinate 789,251, forward strand.
GAATTATCCCTCTGTCAATTTTCTATATGATGAATTATTTCTCGAATAACTTAAATTTTAAACGATTGCATGATCAATTTTAATTATGTGACGAATTGTCTTTGTGGTTCATTTTAATTATTTAATTATCATTTCTTTACAAACCAATTTAAATTATAATAAATTTAATCTGTGAGAATTTTTAAACATATCAATAATTGTTTTATAACGAATTGCCCTTATGTCCCTTTTTTATTCCCCAATCAAGCTAAATTTTCTGTTCATTGCAGTCTATGATACTTAACTGTCCTTAATATATCTGGTTTCCAATAAAGAAAATGCAGCTCACTATTATTTAGTCTTTCTCCATTCTCCTGTCTATATATCTCTCTTTGATCCAAAAATTTTCCGAAGAACTTTACTCTCAAATACCCATAATTCTTTACATCCCTTAAAGGAAGAACCCATGTTTCGCATTCATATAATATAACTGGAAAATAACAGTATAAGAGTATACGAGTTTAATGATCTTTGAGAGATCTTGAAATGACAAGAGCCTCTGTAATATTTAGTAATGTGCACGTCCAAATATCAGCCTCTCCGCTGTTCAATTCCTTTCTGCGCCTTATTTATGTTTGCATTTACTTTTCATGAGTATTTGAATTAAGGCACTTCTTCAGTATTTTCCTCATTTGTCACTGACTGTCCATTTCCATTATAAATTATATGGATATATTGGATCATACAGCCGATTTACTTTTATTGATAGAATAATAATTCCAGTCCAAATGTATTAATGTTACTCAATAGAATGTGGGTGTTGGCCCACAACATCTTCCAGCTATCACCAAATAAAATTACACCAACATAATATATTATCAAATTCATTGAATAACTATACGGCTCATATATCCTTTAAATATTTTATGGTGTGCTCCAGTACAAAACTGAATAGTAGATGAGATAGTGCACCCGCTTGTTTTAACTGATTGTGAATTTCAAAACTATGTGAAGACTGTTTTGCCTATCCACCCCTACCATTTGTGCCATCTACACACAAGTAAAAAATAAGTTCTTAATTTAATTAATTAAGCAACTATGAGTGCTAAATGAAGGGCGACGCCCCTCTGCCTTCTCAGTAGGCACGTTTTTATTACGCGATAAAATGATAATACAATTAAGTTAAATAATGAAATTATAATGTAGAACATAATTGTTTCGAGGTGAGTAAATTGGTGGTTGTTAAACAATTTCAGTTAGATGAAAAAACAAAAAAAATGTGCTAGCAGAAACTAAAACCATCATTTATAAATCTGTGATTTCAGAAATGTAGTTCAGAGAAACAAACAAATAAATGAAACTAGAGAAATGAGAATTGCGAGAAATATTACAAACAAAACAATAAGAAGTAAAGTAAAAAGTTGATATATTAAGAAATAATGTTAAATGTAGAATCTATCGACGGCTGGATAATTATTATTGAGAAAATAAAGTGGAATGAACACATCGGGCGCATGCATAATACAAGCCTAATGAAGGGATTATGGAAAATGATACAAAAGCAACGAGAAACAGAGGATGACCTAAAAGATAATGAAGAGAAACAATGTTATAATAATGAATTAATGCATGCAACAGCGGTAAGCTAAAAGCAAAATATAAGACATCAAATGGTAATTAATGTTATATGAATGGTAGTCCATATTTAGGAATGTGTTCCTGTAAAAAGTGTAGAATTGATGTAAGTTCTCACCAGATTCTAATGATGAATGTATTTCTTACATAATACAACACACACATATGACATATTATGCTCAGTCCTATATGATGCATCATAATCATCATATTTGGCAAAACAGCCCTCTTTGGACCACAGCCTCTCTCGAAATTCAAGCCAGGCTTCTCCACAAAGACAAATCTTGCAAATTTCTTTCACCTAGAGCCTATACATCCAGTAATCCATTTTGATACGTAAGGTTAGGTCTTTCTTTGGCTCATCGAAAAGTGTGATATATGATAGATTTTTCTCTGTGTGCAGAGAATTAATGATTGATGTGATCGATTCTGTAATAATGTTATATCACTGTGTTTAATTCTCATACATTTGTTTTTATATGTTAAGGATAACTGGTAGCATGTACAAATCGTGAAAATGTATAGGGAAGTTCGGGTAATGTGGATCCCTCTGTTTGAGTGGACCCTGTTAATATATTCTTTAATTGCCCTCGAACAGAAAATATTTTAACTTCTTCTACTCATTAACTTTGACGGGTTCAAGGCTACTTTTTATTTTATTCTTTGTGCGAAGAAGGGTTATTTGTGATATTATGAAAATTACCACTTTAAAAGTTTTTCAAGCTAAGAATCAATTCTTAATTTCTGCTATTCAATATTACAAATGTTGAAAAAACTCCTAAATATATTATATTATGTAGATGATGTTTTATTATACTGACGGTGTTGATTTGATATTATGTGTCATGGTGGCTGTAGAAAATAATTAAAAGTAATTCGGTTAATGTTGACCCTCCACGATGTCCTGGGTTCACTTTACAGGAATACGTATTTTTTATCATTGAGGATGCTCTCTGTAAAAATCCATTCACTTAATTAATTTTATTTAATATCCTGGTAAACCAGACGACCGTCGGTTTCTGCAGTTGAATGACGTGTGAATGTTATAATCAACAATAATTTCTCAAAACATTAAATAAACATCAACGCTTTTTAATTAATGATCTGTCATAAATGTTTTCAGATTAATCTGTACCTGTCTGTATAAATGAATAGAGTAAATAACCTTAAAAATAGATTAAAAGCTAAGGTGGACTCTGGGGTCCACTTTTTCCGAATATGGAAGTTAAAGTGGACCTTTCTTGTAATGTAAAAAAAATATAAATTATGAAGATGTTTCCATATTTGAATAAAATAGTGCTATTTCATAGTTACAATACTACTGATAATCACTATAATTAAACAAAATGCAAATCCCTTAATTAAAAGAAGAAAAATAACAAATTCAAAACTTACATACTTACTTACTCACTGGCAGTATCGAACCCGTAGGTTCATGGCCGTGCGGACATACGCTCTCCATACATCCCTATCCTGAGCTAATGCTTTCCAATCATTCCCTGTATAATCTACTTCCCTCAAATCATAGTTAATGTTGTTCTCCCACCTCATTCTTGGTCTACCAACTGGGCGTTTTCCCTCTGGCTTTCCTACAAGAAGCTTCCATGCACGTATTTCATTCCTCATACGCGCAACATGTCCTGCCCATCGCAGTCTACGAGACTTAACTGTTCTTATTATATCTGGCTTCCTATACAGACCATGTAGTTCATTGTTAAGTAGTCTTCTCCATTCACCTGTCTGTTCATCTCTCTTTGGTCCAAAAATTTTCCTAAGAACTTTATTCTCAAATACTCGTAATCTCCTTTCCTCCCTTAAAGTAAGAGTCCATGTTTCGCACCCATATAATATAACTGGTAGAATAATAGTTTTATATATTTTCAGCTTAACGTTTTTTGAAAGGAGTTGGGACATCAAAAGTCTCTGCAATGCATAATAGCATGCATTTCCAGAATTGAGCCTATGTTTAATTTATTTGTGCGTCTCATTCCTATTTGTGATTATTGTTCCTAGGTATTTGAATTCAGCCACTTCCTCAAAATTTCTCTCATTTGTCATTAGCTGTCCATTTCCATTATATATTGAATTTCTACGTGTGACCATATATTTAGTTTTACTGATATTTACTTCCAGTCCTAATTTCTTAGTGTTACTCAATAGTGTGTGCGTGTTGGCCTTTAGTATCTCCTTGCTATCGGCCAGTAGTACTACATCATCAGCATAAACTAACAGCTTATTGATACCATTCAGTTGTAAGTCTTCCTCATTCTCTAAAGATTTAATGGCATGCTCTAGTACAAAATTAAATAGTAGAGGAGATAGTGCATCTCCTTGCTTCAACCCATTCTGGATTACAAAAGTGTCTGAAAACTGTTTGCCTACACGCCACCCTACTCTTTGAGCCATTTAGACACATTCGTATAAGTCTAACTAACTTTTTAGGAATTCCGAACTCCAGCAGGATACTATATGATCCTGAGAGCTATGCCGGCGGTAGCATTGCTGCCGATAGGGTTACCCATGCCGGACTGGTCGAAGGTGATAAGCCAGACGAAAAAAGTACCTTGGGCGAAAGAGTGACGATCTTTCACCGTAAAAATACAACTGTCAAGAAATGCGGACATGGGTTCATCTGGGGTAAAATTTTCCGGAGGTCAAATAGTCCCCCATTCGGTTCTCCGGGCGGGGACTACTTCAGGGAACCCATGCCAAAGGCTCAAACACAAATTCAAAACAGGGGTCAAAATTACCCGACGTTCCTTTACTAATAAACCTATTGTATCATAGATAAACATTTATTCCCCATCAAATTGTTCCATCATTTTTTTGTAAAAAAAGATATTGCTACTTTATAGCTCACGGAACAGACATCACTTGTTTTCATGCAAAGACCTCAAAAACTGCTTTTTCTTTGAAACCTAATATTATTTTGTGCTACAAAATCCATTAAACACATAAATAAAATTATATTTTTCATAATTTCACTTCGAGCCAGAAGTTTGCATACATATATCCTGTTCTGGCTCGAATAGAAGCATTTATCCGAATACCAGTATCTGATAGAATTTCTCAAAAAATAAAAATCTAAATATAATTGTTAACGAAAATTAAACCTAAAATAACTACCAAAAGATTTAAATAAATCAAAACGCTCTATAAAAAATAAACTATTGTCCTACTTTGGGAAAAAATTTATAACTTAACATTTTGGAACATATAGCATCCCGTATAATAAGAGTGGATCAGAAAAATCACAACAAAAAAGTACGCATCAGTGTGTAAAGAAAAAATAATTGTAAATGTTTATCAACATGTTCCAAAAACTTGAAATATTATCCAAACATAATAAAATGTTCGTTATCATAGATTTCGAGTTAAATGATTATCATTAGATGGGTATATAACATATATCACTACATTCGAAGAACTGTCTTTTAGTATGACTTTCGTAACTAAATCCTTGACATTCGTCTCTCTAAAGAAAGTCACAGGTAGATAAATTTATAACTCAAACGCTGTCATACGTAAGCTAACGTTTGATTGCTCATATGATGCACTGGGCATTAATGTTATTTTTTGTTTAAATGAAGTTACGTCTATTAACTGTATGATGCTCTGTACGCATCAATGCAAAAATGGCATCTTATGATGAATCGTCGTAACTGCCTAATTTGCGGCCCGAGAATTCACACACAATCATTGAGTGTCAACGAAATTCAGCCAAATTAAATATTTTCTACGCCTTGTAACAACGCAAGCTGTACTATCCGTTTTTCTTGATGACTTGCACTATCGATGGAATATCTTATCTTGGTATGCTCGAACTTTGGTTAATGCCACAACTGAATGAGGACTGAAATCATTATCTGTTCCAACAAGATGGAGCAATGCCTCACTATCTCTGCCAGGTTCGCAACTATCTTGATAGGAGGGGCAGGACCTCTTTTCAATATTCTTATAAATAACCCCAAATTCAATCCCATGTGATTTTTGCTGAGGAATTACATAAAGAGCAGTTTAGTTTAATTTGATTTTCATATTTATTATGTCCCGCGCCGTAGCCGAGCGGTTAAGGTAGAAAGCCTTGGCGCAGAGCTACGGGACTTGCGCTGGTTCGAGTCTCCATGGGGGAAGAAATTTTCTCATGGTATTTCGGCCAGTGTGGGACCGGTGCCCACCCAGCATCGTGAGGCAATTGGGTAGCTACAATAAGTAGCGGCTCCAGGTTGAGGAACCAGCTATAACGGCTGGGGGACTCGACATGCTAACCACATGTCACCCCTACACTGGCTGTTGATCATCTACCTCTGTGATTGACACATGTGGATGTGAAGGGCCAGCAGCCGGCTGGTAAAAGGGCAACCGCTGAAAAGTGGAAATACCCTCAATCGGAATATTTATTATGATATATTCAGTGACAACTCTTTCGGTACATTGAATATATCATAATAAATATGAAAATCAAATAAAACTAAGTTTTATTTTTATTTAATGAATGAATATGGATTTTCATGAAGTAAACACCAACTCAATTGATTATATAAAGAGCAGTATTTACGTTCCTTATTTACCATGTGATTACTTGAACTTCAAGTGAGGACACAAGAAGTCGCAGCTACATTCATACTTGACATATTGTTCATATCTGGCAACAGTTGAGCTATCACATCGGTGTTAATCTCATTACACAGGGCGCACACATCAAGGCGCTGTAATGCAATGTCTAAAAAATGAAAACAAAACTTAATGTCTAACTCATAATATGAACCTTCATTTGTCAGCTTAGAAAAGAAATACTGTCTTAATAATGCATTTATGATAATATAACTTTATTTAGAAAATAAGGCGTATAATAATTCATTCAAATTATTATGATTTGAATTTGTGTGATCCATGTGATGGATTATTAAGAAAAAAGATAAACGTTCACTCCAATACAAATTAATTATGAAACTAATTTTGGATGCATTGTTAACACTGATACGGAACACAATCATTTAGCGTAGTTTTTTATCAATGCATGTGCATATGTTAATAGATATATAAATAGTTTTTATTCTGTGCCGCAGGTTATCATTTCGACATTTCTGCTGTTATTTCCTCACACTTGCGTAATTGCAACCCACTTCTGATGTTGGGACGCCTGAAAGGTAGAATTACGCATCCCCGATTATATCATTGATGAATATGTAGAACGTAGTGCGCCAGGAGAGTCCTTAATCCTAAACAATCTAAGGCGAATAAGAATTATGATAATTATGATGGTCATATGATGTACGGGGACCCTATAGGCCTACGCCTTAATTTTTCCTGAAATTTGTCCAATAGGTTAGGAAAATAAACGAAAAAGTATCTCATCGCGGAAATTTGTCTCGACAGAGATTTGAACCCGCCCGTTGTAAGACAAGGCAGCACGCTACCTCGATACCACAGCGATGGACTATGTAAGTAAGATATAATATAACAAAACAAACATGAACCGGGAAATTGAAACATTACCTAATAAATGCAATCTATTCCCATCTCCGTCAGGTGAGATGGTTATGTATTGTGAGGTGAGGTCTGATTCAACTCGTAGTGCCTCTTCCCATAATGTTTTCTAACACAATACGTTGTACTTAGTTACCATAACTTCATCAAAGAGATTAGAGCCTCAACGAAAGATTACAAAGATTGTAATATTTTTGTCAGTAACTTTATATCACTCCAGCTTTTAAGATTTTTTTTCTGTTTCCTCCAAGTAATTCTGGATCTTTACCTTTCTCTCGCTATTCCATTCCACAGCTGTATTTCAATATTTTCATTTTAAGACATGCAGTATCCATTTCTAATTCGTTAGTCAGCTTCCATAAAAACGTATTGTAAATAATTTTAGGTTACTACATTTCAGTAATTAATGTCAGAAAAAAGCCCTTCAGGCTTTTGAATACTTCGAAGCCCATTTACAATTGCAGATTCAGTTTATGGAATTCAATTCAATGATTCCAAAATACTCCCCCTCCACAACATAGCTATTCAGAATGGTATGTTCATATTCGTAAAGAGCCTAATAAGTTTGGAGTTGTTGGTATTTTGCAGCCGTTTAACTTATTTTTAAAATTTCAAAGTACAACTAATTCATTTATAATCTGCATTGAAAATGCAAAATAGGGTGATAATATGCAATTTATTCTAATGTACGAGTAATTACCAGTCATTTTCTATTATTGATAAATAAATAGACTGGCAAGTGTACACAAATCATTATCATCATCATCATCATCTCCTGGCATGTTCTAGTCCTTTAAGAACTGTTACGTCTACAAAAATTCACCTTCCATCATTTTGGTAGACATCCAATCAATCTCTTTCCCTGTGATTGGTAGTTCAAAATTGCCCTGGGGATCCTATCTCTGGGCATTCCTCTCACATGCTGTATCCAATTACCATGGTATTTATGGATTTAATAAATAATGGGGGTCCATGTTAATTACCTGTAGTATGTCTTGTGATCATACTTGATGTGGCCTGTTGAACTTCATCTCACTTGTTGTGATTCTACTCCTTCGCATTGCCTTACTGTCCACGCTTCACTCCCAAACAAAGGACAGGTCTTGTAAGGATTTTATACAGACGTTTTCAGGTGTGTCTTTGAACTAAAGAAAGTTTCATAATTTTAGTTTAATATACTTATAGGTTCATTAAATGTAATGATCTCATCCGGAATGTCTAAATGTATGGAAAATGACAGTTTATAGCCCAGGCAATTAAATTGATTAATTCTTTCCAGAGTTCTATTGTTAATACATATTTTGCTTTGTACAGGATCTCTAGCACAAAAGACCATGATTTCAATTTTGTATGGTGACAATTCTATATTGTATGACCTTTCTATTAGTGATAAATTATGTATAGATCTTTGTAGGTCGTCTTCTGAAGTTGCAAGAAGAACTAGGCTATACAATCTCCGAAAATCAGAATGTCCAAAATTTAATTTCCTATTAATGCTTTTATGACCATGCCTGGTTTGTCGGAACTCTCGGATAATATAATTTATTATGCAGGGTGTTCCAAAATGATGGACGGGGTTTCAAAGTTATTTAATTTCCTTTACATGATATATATAAGAACAAAAGTTACATGGGATTAAAGAGAAACTCTTCTAGTTTTCACAACACATTTTATAAGCGTTCGATGTGAGCACCTTTCGTCACAAGGCACACATCTAGCCGATAGTCGAATTCCTCCTAAACCTTGGTCAGCATATTTGGAGTAATGGATTCAACAGCAGCAACAATTCTTCTTCTCAAGTCTGAAAGGTCAACGGGAAGTGGTGGTACGTACACAAACATGGTCCTTCATATACCCCTACAGGAAGAAATCACAAGGTGTGAGATCGGGAGACCATGGAGGGTATGGGAATGAATCATGTCATCCGGACAGACGCGTCATCTGGTGTTCGTGGACGTCCTGGACTTTTACTTTTACAGATACATCTAGTTGTTTCTAACTATTTATACCATAGTCGGATAATTTTATCTGTCGGAGGATCAATTCCAAATTGTCGTCGCAAAGCTCGCTGCACTGTAACAATGGAACCAGACCTCGCAAATGCAACACACAGAATGACTTCTTTACAGGAATCGCCATTTTCACAAATTTAACGCTGACGACATGATAATGACAAGAAACAAATTACTGCATACAGGATATGAAACGTTCGCAGTTTTTGTTTCAATGTAGCAACTAATCACGCATCCAATTTCGTTTGTAAAGCTATACCAACTACTTGAAACTACGTTCATCATTTTGGAACACGGTGTATATTGAACATTAAAGGAGAAAGTCCACATCCATGTCGGACTCCTGAGTTAGTAACACTCTATTTTAATAGATGTCCTTCCAATGTAATTGAAATGATGGTTTCTCGTATAAATTATATTTTTTTTAAAATAATTGTTGAGATATGTTATCAGCTGCTAAAACACTAAATAGGTTACAACGATTTACTCAATCAAAAGCTTTAACAAAATCAACATACGTTATATGCGTTTCAACATTAAACTATCTATGTTTTTCAATTAGAAGTTTCATAATGAATTATCCATCACAACAAGATCTATCTCTTCGAAATCTATTCTGTTCTCCTCCCAATACCACATAATATTTATATAATTTCTATTTGTTATATTAGTAAACATTTTGTTTCCAGAATTCAACAAACTGATGTCCCTGTAATTCTCACATTTTTGTCTTCTAACTTTCTTGTATATCGGTATAACCACTGTTTTTGACAAACTTTTAGGGTCTTTTTACCATCCCATATCTAATTATGGAAACAAAGAAGCCTTAAGAGAAAAGATTGGCCTCCATATTTAAATAATTCTAGGTCTTCGTCTGGTGATTTGTTACATTTCATACTTTTAAGAGCTAAAATGAGTTCATCCACTGTGATCAGCTCTATGTCCACATTATCCTTCCATAGTAATTCTGCCCGAAGGTAGGTCTTTACTGCAATCATAGCATTTTCATGCTATGCTTGCAGCCTTACTAGGGAATTGTAGGTGTGGTAGCTTCCCGTTGCTTTCCACACCGGTGAAGGATGATGATGATAATGATGATAATGATAAGGATGATGGCCATATGATTTCGGAGACCGTTTGGGCCTTAAAGGTTTCCTGACATTTGTCTTACAGGTGAGGAAAAAAACCCAATAAAAACCTCACCCAGATAAACTGTCCCGACCGGGGATTGAACCCGGACCCGCTGCGTGACAAGGCAGCACGCTACCTCGAGACCACAGCGGTGGACTGTCCACATTATGATAATTCTAATGAAAAAAATGTTGATAAAAAGTTAACCTAGTCTCTTTGGAAATCATATTTAATTTAGCTGCTTCTTTAATGTCTTTGTTCAAAAATTTTAAATTTTATAAGTTTGTGGCTGAGGTCTTCTAATATAATTTTCTAAAAAAATGAAACGTAATCATTTTAATTACGTCGGTGATGCTCCCTCATTTCCCATTTTTTTATTGTTCGTTTTAAATTATAAATTATTTTACCTTCGTCTTTTCTGGTATTTAAGAATTGTTTATATACCTCTTGTTTATATTTATCGTTTTGTATTTAATCCAATTTCTTAAACCTTTCCTCCTGTACCATTTTTTCTTAATGCCTAAGCTTTCAAAAGCAGCGTGTTTAACAATTTGGGTTATATCTTTATATTCCTCTTCTATATCTGCAGAAATAGGAGTTCTTACATTTTGCTTGTATAATCCTTGTTTGTATAAATATCTAATGCTCTAATGCTGGGATTTCTAAGGAGATGAACTTCGTATGGGGACTGTATTATGGGATGTGATATTTTAATTACATTTATACCACCTTGGTCTGATGCGGACTGAACTTATTAGCAAGTAGCGATCTATTCTAATTCAGAACCTCGAAATATTCTTGTATCAAGAACGTATCTGATAATTTTTTGTTGCATATAGAAAAATCAATTATTAATTTCAATCCCTCTTCCCTCTCAAGTAAATTTGTGACTATCTTTGTGATTAAAAAAAAGGCGTTCATGATTTTCAACTGATTGTATATAACAAAATGTATTAAATGGATTCCATTTTCATTATATGTTAGCTCTCCACAGGAACCAATGTTTTGATATATTTTTGTATTACCCACTCGGGCATTGAAACCTCAAAATGATATGATATAATCATTCTTATTGATTGAAAGAGAACTGGAATAAGAACAAGAGGACTGGATAACATGGAGTGGATGGTTAGAGACGAGTGGAGAAGGAAATAAGTAGCACAAAAATGTGTGTAAACATTGAAAATCTGTATATTAAAAATTATGGAATTTAGTATATTTTGTAAATCGATGTAAAATATATAACTGCCCTCCTTTTCTCCATTAATTGATGTATATACCCAATTTATTGATAAATAAGTGTACGTAAATATTATATGCAATTCCAACTGATAACTGATTGTTCTCTGAGAAATTATATAAATTACACTGAGCAACAAAAAAGAAACTTTTTTTTTTGTCTCAGAAAGAAAAATATATGATTCTGATAGTATTTTTTCTCCTGAATTCAATTATGATATCGATTTTTCTCCATTACGCAAGGTTTCGAGAGACAGGAATTTATAATTTCAAACACTTAAATATTTTCTACATTAGTAATTACACAATATTCGAACATTCGGACTCACTTAGAATGTAAGAAATGACGATTTTCTGCTGTATTTCGCCTGTGGAGCATCCCTCTTGATGGTCCAACAATAATCAGCCAACATATTATGATTCCATTTGCCTTGATATCTCTTTTCCATAGCTGAAATCTCCTGAGTTAGCTCATTTAGTTTTATTTTACAATGGACAAATGGACGAAAAAACGTTTATTAAAAAAATAATTATTTAAATCCATTGATTGAAACTGAAATAAAAAAAAACTGTGGATGATGGAGAAATTCTGAATACATATTTGAAAACACGATAAAAACTGCATTAAGTACAACTATTGGTACTCATGAGATAAAAATCGTGTTGACCAGTGTTATCAGTCACGCAGGGACTACGTAATCTAAGCAAATTCCTCAACAAGTTGAATTTATGGTCTGATTTTGTTGTTAATTAAATCATAATGTTACGTTGTGAGAAATATAAACGTCTCCGTTTCCAGAGCGAAGTTTAAACTACAGCTTATATGTAAACCCACTGTCAAAATGATCAGACTTCGCACGTTTTTGGGAATAGGTTTTATATTTTATTTCTGTGGTACATGCTAAATTTAGTTGTGAAATACGTAAGTACTGTATTTAGGCCGCCTCAACTATAATTATATTATCGCTTCTAGAAAACTTCCATTCGTAATGATCCGATTTTTCTGGTTGACGTACTGACCATCTTTCTTAATTGATTGATATATGTCAAATGTGATTTTTAAAAAAATGCGCTTACTAGAATGTTGACCACACACATAAACACGCACTCAGTTTTATAAACATATATGCGTACGGTATGTTCGGAAATTCGCAATAAAATCTTCCATGGCTTATAGGGCGACTGGGAAGATAACGACTGGAATAGGAACCTAAGTCCGGTAAAGTACTGCTTTCCTGCTGCAGCTACAAACAATTCGTATTAAGTGCTTAAATCTCAGGCTTCTGCGTGGGATAAATCGATAGTAATTTAATGATGTATGACCCAATTAATTGCATGAACAGAATTCAACATTAACTTATTTCATGAAGTATCCAAAGTCAAGGGGAAATAAATTACTTTCACTTTATCATAAGTAATGCCACGAGTGATTACCAAATTATCCATAAATACACGACTCACGAAGTGAGGAGTGAATTTATCTAGAGAATTTGGAAATCAACAGTGGCATTTGTTAGGACCTGCCTTCTGGCAGAATTACTATGGATATATATATATATATATATATATAAATTAAGTGATAAAAAATGCTCGGACGGGATTTGAACCCGGACCTCTGAATTGATACCCCACTGCGCTACCGATTACGCCACCGAGCAAATATAGTAATAAAAATTCATTTTTCTTATATATATATATATATATATATATATATATATATATACATGCATGCATACATACATTCTCTATTATTACGTGATGTAGGGGGAACTCTGTCTCCACTGCCATCTAGTAGCTGACTATAACAAGTAAGCAAATTAAAGAGAATATGTTTACTTTATAGCAGTGACGATTTATCGATGTTATAATTATTTTTTTGACATTGAGCAATGCAAGCTTAATATGACATGATAAGAAAAATGAATGCTCGGACGGATTTGAACACGTATATATAATCTATATATAAAAATGTTTGTTTGTTTGTTGGTATGTTTGTTTGTTTGTTCGTACTTTATGCGCGGCCATACCGTTGATCCGATTGTGATGGGGCTTTTTGCAAAATGTTCAGGAGATTCCCGGGATAAACATAGGCTATAAGAGAGTTTGTGATACTCAACTCCTAACACCCTCAAAATCGCCCTTTGTAGTGGAAAACGTGAAAAAAGTAGCTCTTTGTACGCTTAAATGGCTTACGCTGTCTAAACCATAACAAGCTTAGCCCTATCTATTTTAAACTAAACTAAAAAATTAATTAATAATTAAAAAATTAAAGAAAAATTTTAAATTGATTTTTTTTCCCATAAAACTAGAACACAAAATTAATATACACAAAATTGAATATCTCAAAAAGCTCTACAAAAAAGTCCGCGACAGTATCTCTTATGGATAACTCACAGTAACCATTTTTGTCTTTCATTGATGCCAAGAAGATCCTGTGCAGGAATAGCAGCACATGGCGGATATTCTTTTACGGATAACTCACAATAACGAATGTCTTTTAGCTCGCTTATGCCAAGAAGATCGAGATAAATAGATTCCCGGGCAACACCAGGTAATCAGCACGGCGAATCTTAAAATAATTATGATATACATTTATAATTATTTTTAATTTTACTTATTCAAGTAATCATAAGAAGTACATTAATTTTTGTCTCCAGCTCATTTATGCCAAGAGGATCGGGATGAGTAAATTCCCAGACAACGCCGGGTAAACAGCACGGGGTATCTAAAAATAATTACGATATACATATTTCCTTCACATATTCAACTAAACATAAAAGCACATTAATTTTAATTTATTTAGGCGTAGCAGCGCACTCCGAGTATTAGCTAGTATGTATATATTTTATGAACAAGCCAACATTTAAGAAGCCTGACGTAGACTCCAGCGTAACGTAGGGGAATTTTAAGCCTCATGACTACAGTCAACAGCCCGGAAAACTTCTACAAGATCATAATACGAACTCCGGCCATTACACGATTAATGCTTCTCTAGTTCCTTCATGTATAGCCATATATTTATATTGTTCTTTTGTACTCTTAAACGTTGCCACTGTATTTTTTCCTAAGAAAATGTTCTATCACCTTCTCAAACAATTCAAATCTATGATTTGTTTTTATTTATAGGGTTTTACTTCTTAACAATATAATCATTGTCTCTTTGCAAATAGCTGAGATTGTTGTAGACGATATAATATTCACTCTAAAAATATGTAGTTACATTATTAAAAATATACGTAAGACATTTAAATTTTAATATTTAAGATACAAAGTATTGGTCACCGGCAGGTGTAATGGTAACTTTTGGTGTCTCCTAACCTTTAAATTCGTAATGTATCCTATGGGATATATCAGTTGGTTTAATTAATTTAATATTGTTAATAAATGAGAAAAAAACTAAGAAAAAGAAACCGCTTAAGTGGGTGCCTAGTTATATAATGTACCTAATAATAACAGTTATACAAGATTCCGTTTTCACTGCGGTCCGCCACATTCGAATAACTGGCACAAGAAATTTGTGTTTTGCCAATTTAAGTGTTAAGAAAGATCGATGCAAATTGGTAACAATGTTGTAAAATAATTTTCATGAGAATAATTCGTACTTTATTCCTTCGGAAATCGTTAAAAAATAGAATAGACCTATAGGAAATGCAGGAAAGCGTCCACCCAACATGCATTTTTATTGTGCTAGGAAAATAGCTTTTGGTGGACTATTTAACTCATGCCCCAAATGAGAGTCAATGACTAATCACATTTCAATGATTTTTTTATTTACAACCAATCACAGTCGTGTTTCGCCACGAATTTATTATGTGAAGTTTATCATATTAAAAAAAACTCCTCCTTTTTAACATTCTGAATAGATCAGAGCATTATTTTGTAGTGACTGGCTCTCTAAGTAATACGGCTACCAGATTGTATATATAGTGCACGAATGTCAGCAGATAGCGCATGCGGGAGATGATATAAAAACATTTGTAGCAATTGATTGGTTATACATTTCTCCACTAGGGTGAATTCTTACAATATTGCGATCCTTTGGCAATAAATAATATGATCTGTTTGCAGTGATGAACAAAAGAAGCAAATGAAACTTACCAATCGTTTCTCATTTGTTTTCAAACATCGCTGTTTACATTAAATATATAAATATTTTAAAATAACTATAATTAAATAATGATATGTGAATAAACAGCTTAATTTTATTCGTTAAATAGTCCTAACAAATGCCACTCTTGATTTCCAAATTCTCTAGATAAATTGGAAATCACTCGTGCCGTTACTTACTATAACTAAAGCAGTAGAAGTGATAATGAAAGATTGAACCTGTCCATCAAACCGGCCATTCTAGTTATTTAAAACGTTGTGATCCAAGCTACTACAGTCCACAGACGAAGTGTATGAAAGCAGTAGGTATTTTGTACTCAGCAAATTATATCATGAAGGATTCTACTATAACTTACTTTCATCCAGACGCTGAGCGGGCGTGTTAGTTCCGAGTCTCTCGGACACACTTCATAATTTTAATCATAACCCTTACCTCACAGTGAAACTACGAAACATTAAATATAAAGTAACTAAAACTGAATAAGAAGAGCAAATTTAATTACCGTAAAACACAAAATATAAAACATAAAATTGAATAGCCTGAAATAAAACAACAGAATTGAGTTACAGCATGGACTGTTCCTATATTCTCAGGTAGTAAGCCATTGTATAGCTTGCAATTCCCCATGTCCCCCCTTCGTCCCTTGCTGTCATCCTTCTCGTCTGTGCTCTATACCTCCAACTGATCGCCAAAATATCAATCCGTATCACAAAGTTACAAACATTTGAACCAATTGAATAAACAATGTTAACTAATAGCATTCATTTACACACTCCTTCTATGCCTAAGAACTATCAAAAAATTCAGTGTTATAATGGGGTTTCCAAGGAGTATACAATAACAGATCGAAAACGAAATGCAAACATATGAAGTGAACTAAATATATTCAAACTATTAGATAAAATTGCACAATACAGAGGTGAATGCATGCACCACATCAATAGAATGGATAACAATAGAATTCCGAAACAGATTCTTCACTACAAACCACTAAGACGAAGGAATGTAGGAAGACCCAGTAAAAGATGGAGAGACCAATTCT
Source organism: Diploptera punctata (assembly GCA_030220185.1). Lineage (NCBI taxonomy): Eukaryota > Metazoa > Arthropoda > Insecta > Blattodea > Blaberidae > Diploptera > Diploptera punctata. Next base: position 805,887 of record JASPKZ010007270.1, read on the forward strand.
AGCATGAGATCGGAACAGACCTTAAGGTCTAATCCTTGATGCTGCTGCTGATGATGATGAAAGTGTATGTAAAAAAACAAATCCCAACCACTTAGGCAACAATATCAATGATCACTACTTGAATACAAACTTACGACCTAAATCCATCATCTCGAGAACGTCACACCACGATGAGACTACTTCTTCTTAAATGACACTACAGCCCGATAAGGGGGATCCAAATCAGAGAAAAGCTAAATCGTACTCAAAAAGACGAGTAAGATTGACCTCCACTGGATTAAAGGTCACGCAGGTCTTCGAGGGAATGAGAGAGCTGGCTAATATAGCCGCCAGCTACAAAACTACTATCGACTACAACTCCATCCCTATAACGCGAGGCAAGCAGTTATTAAAAGAATACTATGAAACAATCTGAAATTTAATTTACACCAAATCAAATGACGCCTTCCATACCAAAATGTTCATCCCACCATATCCTATAGACTGTCCCTATCTCTAGGGCCTAACTATATAACCACACAATTTCTCACCAACCATGGACTATTTAAATCCTACCTACACAAAATGAACAAAACTGCTTCACCTTAAGAAACTACCCAGAAAACCCACTGCAGACGGCCCACACATGAGATGACTGAATGTAACATGTTCTCCAGAGATCAACCAGCTATACTACAAATTGCTACTCCGCCAAATATTCCGAAGTTCCATTTTAACACAGTTAACGTTGCAGAATTTCTTACGAGGATCTTCCGTCAACTACATTAACAACTAGAACAATAAAATTTATCGGAGAATATATTGTTTAAACAACTCACCTCATAGGATTCATGCTTCCATGATATCGCGATTTCAAACATAATCATGTTCATCGTCAGCCATAACTCCGACTGATGAAATTCTTCGGCCGTCAACTATTCTATTGTTGCCATCTTCAGTGCTGCCATCTATGGTTGAATTTATGAACTTCGAAATCAATGTAATTTCGTTAGGGATATCAAAATTCATTGATCTATTTTTGTTTTTCTGAATGTATATTTTTTCCCAAACTGTCAATTCCAAAGGTTTCTCTACTTGTTTTAAAAGTTTAGCTTCTCTTCCAATTTTATGATGTTCTAATAAACTATATGCAGCAATTGCAGATTTTTCAATTTCACAATTTTTAATATTTCTGAAATGTTCTTTTGTCCTAATTTCCAAATTCCTTTTTGTTTTTCCTTTTTGGAAATTCGGACAAAAGAACATTTCAGAAATATTAAAAATTGTGAAATTGAAAAATCTGCAATTGCTGCACATAGTTTATTAGAACATCATAAAATTGGAAGAGAAGCTAAACTTTTAAAACAAGTAGAGAAACCTTTGGAATTGACAGTTTGGGAAAAAATATACATTCAGAAAAACAAAAATAGATCAATGAATTTTGATATCCCTAACGAAATTACATTGATTTCGAAGTTCATAAATTCAACCATAGATGGCAGCACTGAAGATGGCAACAATAGAATAGTTGACGGCCGAAGAATTTCATCAGTCGGAGTTATGGCTGACGATGAACATGATTATGTTTGAAATCGCGATATCATGGAAGCATGAATCCTATGAGGTGAGTTGTTTAAACAATATATTCTCCGATAAATTTTAATGATTATACCTCATAATGTTTACTTCCCAACATTAATTAAATATAACTAGAACAATAATTGAACAATTGTAAAAACTGTAAATACCCCGTGATATACCATTGGTGAAACACGGGTTGTATCATTTATATAAATAAAAAATAATAATAAGGACCTTCACCTCCTCCAGACATTTCTCTCCATAGAAAGCCTTTCTTTCATGTCTTGAGGATGACAGACGCAGTCTGTGGCGAAACGTCGGGGAACTGCAAGCCTCATGACCACGGCCTACAACCCGAAAATCTTCTACAAGATCATCATAGCAACTCCGGCCGTGAAAGTCTACGTCAATAACTTTCCCAATGGTTTATTTGACATTTTTTAAGATCCTGGCGCATTCAATCCCACCATCAATTCTTAGGTCTTCCTCTCAATCTGGTTCCTTGAGGTTGAGAACAGAAGATTTGTTTTACTTTTCTATTATTTAGCATTCTATTAATATGTCCAATCCATCTCAAACGGCCTAGCATTATGTGTGAGACAATATCAAAACCTCCTAATAATTATATTAATTATTTATTATATCTTCTTCTCCAGAGGTTATCTACACAAACTGCTCCCAGTATTCTTCTCAGTACCTTTCTTTCAAAAATATTTAAGCGATTACAGATATAAGAGTCAAGTACCCAAGTTTCAGAACCATAAGTAACAGCTGGTTTAATTAATGCTTTATATATCTTGATTTTGATACATCAAAGAACAGAATGGTTCTTTAATATGGGACGAAGAGCAAAATATGCTTTATTTGCTAATCCAATTCTTCTATATATTTCAAATCTTAATACGATGAAACTAATTATTAGTCGGAAAAGGACTTCGCTAAATTTCGGACGCCTCATAAATAACTTATAATTTATTCACTGTAGTATTGCGACAAAAGTAACCTAGTTAAAAGGTGATACTTCCTAAATCGCGTCACGTGAATTAAAGTCTATTTATAACAAACTGATTACTTTACTTGCCCGAATAACGAACTGCAGAAGTTTTATATAAATAAACTGATTTCCATATTATAATACATGTAATTGAACATTAATCGCTAAACTGATATATTTAAACTCCTGACAAAAGTATAATTCGCTTTCGACATATTCAAATTAGCTCCAACAACAGAAAATATTGCTATTGGATCTAAGGGTAATAAATTGAATTCTAACTCAATCGGTACCGTACACGTGGTCGCCCAAACTGACGCTAGAACAGGTGGCTGCCATTAAAGTTGTGCAAAAAGTCTATAGTGATATTGCGTGTGCCATAATCAAGACAAATAATCCCAAGACGAAGGTGACCAAAAGGAAATGGTATCCACGAAAACCTGAATCCAGAGAGGAGGAACAGCCTGGAATTATGGAAACTGGACACCAGTAAGCAAACAACTAACAAGGCAGAAACAAACTTAACTACTTATGTAAAACTCAACATTTTAATTTATAAATTTATATTGAGACAATAGGTTGATTGAACTAAATAAACAGAATGACAAGAATTTCAAGAGATGAGGGCTGAAATGTGTTTTCTGCATTTATTGATAAAATATAAGTAAAAAATCAAATTTACAATCAGGAACTAACAAAACTAATACAAGGTGGACATGAGAGTCTAATGAATTATATATATATATATATATATATATATATATATATATATATATATATTCAATACAGTGGCGTGCGTTTGTTACAGCAATTACCCCAGCTCTATAACAAAAATGTTTATGCCGGTGGTACCTTTGCTTCCATAAGGATTACCCATACCGGACAGATCGAAGGCGATAAATCGGATGAAAAAAGTACTTGGTCGAAAGTGTGATGATCTTTCACCGTAAAAATACAACCGTCAAGAAACGTGGGGTTTCACTGGGGCAATTTTTCCCGGAGTTAGAAGTGTTCCCCATTCGGTTCTCAGGACGGGAACTACTAATGGGAATTCATGCCAAATGGAAAATATCTCAGGATAGGGGTGTATGGAGAGATTATGTCTGCACGGCCATGAATCTACGAGTTCGATAGTGCCATTGAGTTATTTAGTATGACGAAAATGTGTCTTATAATTAACATATTTTATTCCAAATTGTTTAGTTTATAAATAATATGAGCATTTATTATTGTAAATATGTTTCTATAAATCTACTATAATGGTACGGTTTATAAAAATGAAAATTTTAGAATTCATACTCATGTATATACAATTCTATTGTATTCAGGTGATACTTAAAATATGAAGCAGACAAGGGACTCAAAAGCTAATATATACACCGGTACTTACTTGTGTAAGGTTATTTTTCTCCTTAAATGATCTGCACAAAAATATATTGTGTATAACTTACGGTTACATTCATTTTAGTAATACTAATAAAAGTCATATCAAATTCCGTTGAGGTGAATAGTCTTCTTCTTCTTCTTCACTTCCTGGTTTAGGCAAGAATTGCCTGTTCCGTCTTCACTAATAGATCTAAGACAATCTCTTCCGAGGACGTCCGACATCTCTTCTTCCTCTTGGAAAATAATGGAAGATTTTATTTGGTAATCTATTTTCTTCCATTATTTCTACATGTTCTTTCCACTGTAGCTTGTTGTTAAATATCTTTTCTTTTATGGAGTAGATCTGCACATCTTCACGGATATCCTCGTCCATTCTAGTGCAGCCTTTTTCTCTTCTTAAAAATTTCATCTCGTCTGCTTGGTTTTTAATTTCTTGTTAGATTCACTCCCATGCAAACGGACAGGGACAGCCATTGTTTTATAAAATTTTAATTTTGTTTGTTTATGGGCTTTATTATTCAATGTTCTATTTATTGTACCACAAATAGCTTAAAACTGATGTTGAGGTGAATATTCATAAGATAAAAGTAAAAAATTAAAATGTATCTGTTGGCAGGTGCCGTCATTCTCAACTTTGTTAAAATGATTATAAAATATTAACTGTAGGCCTTTCGGATCACAGATTAGGCCTACATACATCAACTATATACGATCACTAAAAATATAATGAAACAAAATTACTTAAATTAAATAACGAAATATATGAACAAGAAGAAGGAATCCCAATGGGATCTCCCACATCATATATATTAGCAGAAATATTTTTACAAGATTTGGAAAACAAACATTACGAAAAATTGGTAAATACTTTTAATATAAAGATAATTATTTACAATATATGTAGATGACGTCATGATTATTTATGAGAATGAGAACTGAAAAGGAAATGAAATCCTGCTGGAACTAAACAAAATGCATAATAAAATAGAATTTACAGAGGAGATTGAACTTAATAAAATTAACTATCTTGTCCTTACAATAACGAAAAACACAAAGAAGGAAAACCTTGAAATAAGCATTTTCCGTAACCTACAAATAATATACTCGCCATTCACAACAAATCTAGACACCCATACCAGCAAAATATCAGCACATTTAAGGGGGTGATTGAGTGAATAATTGGCCATTTGAGATCAAAATAGACATTTTGTTATCGTTTTTTTGTGCTACAAAATAGCCTATACTCTAATGTATATGTTGACAAAATTTCAGAGGCCTATGGCGCTTCTACGTACCCTAAATTTCGTCAGAGTTAAAAGGCTGCGCCAGTTAAATGCCACCTGCATTCAAATAGTTAAACTTGTTTTTCCACACTTTCATTTTCACTGCATTTTTGTACATTGAAAATTAAATGGAATTCCGAAATTTTGTCCTTGAAGGTTCAAATGTTTACGGCATGTCCTAAAAATAATGAGTAACAAAGTAGTACATGGGTTTCATGATTGAAGTAGCGTTTTAAGAAATAAAAAATAAAATGTATTCAATTATTAATTTGTTTATAGTTCCACGCATGAGGTACAACATTATTTTTTATTCACATTATAAGAATTCTAATGCACGATGTTTTTTCTAAATATTTTAGGGGTCTTGTAAAAAAATCAGACATTTTACTAAAAAGTTGTGGAACCCATTTAATTATAATATATGCATTTTTTAAAAAATAATATTTAATAACTCATTAAAATAAATGTCTCACAAGAATAAAACTTAAACACCTCATTATATATCATGCAGTGAATGTTTGTACAAAACATCAACTCTCTAGCCCAAAAAATGTAGAAAATAGAAATTTCACCCATCAACCCCCTTAACAGCTTCATTAACCGAATGTTAAAGTTATCCTAAACAAAATAATTTTTTAAAAAAGAATTGAAATATATTAAAAACATGGCAAAAAGTAACGGTTTCAATAAACAAATCATAGATAAGCTGGTAAAGAAACAAAAAAAGAAGAAATGACATACATAACACAACAAAACTTGAAAGAAAATCCGTTAACAATAAAACATGGATATCATTAACATACACAGGAAATGAAACCACAAAATTGGCTAGAACTTTGAAAAAAATAAACAAAAACGTAAACATAGCTTATAAAACCAATAACAAATTAAACAACATAATACATAATGGCATAGAAAAACATAAATTCAATAGTAAAGGAGTTTACAAACTGACATGTAAAGATTGCAATAAATTTTATATAGGCAGGACAAATAGGAACTTCAACAAAATATTTAAGGAACACGTCAGAGATTTTATGTACGGGGTGGCAAATCAAGCTAAGCTAAACACATAATTACCGCTGATCATCGCATGCACACAATTGAACACACTTTATCGATAGTTCACCGAGGAAGAATACCAGCTAAAATGAATCTATTGGAAGAGCTTGAAATCTTGAAACAAGCCGACAACAATTTGCTTTTGAATGAGAACACACCCCAAACATACAATCCCTTATATGAGATACTTAAAAACCAATCAGTTCCTACTGGAGACGCATCAGAACCTGCAACGTCTACAGCGTCTTAACTACTAGTAGCGCATACTCATCCTGCTGCTGATGGAAGTTAACTTCCGAAAGGCCTACAGTTAATATTTTATATACACCATTTTAACAAAGTTGAGGACGACGACACCTGCCAACAGGTACATTTTAATTTTTAACTTTTATCTTATGATTTCATTTTAGTAAGTTGGCAAATCACATTTATCCGTATAACTTACAACACCATTTTAATATATATATATATATATATATATATATATATATTTGTAAAAAAAATATAACTAGGATAAATTGTATTATTACATAAAAATGTTAATTCGAAAAAATATATTCCCAAAACAACCAAACACGTTTCTCGTCTAGCATCATTCAATAACGTTTCTTTATGAAATGAATGCCTTGGTAATCGATAGGTTATTATGATTATCGATTAACTCGTACATTTTTTTCGAGTTGTGAAGTACGCACAGTTGGTAATCAACAAGAAATCTGTGATTTCAGACACGGGCATTGTCTAATACGGTTTATCTCTGGCCTTAGCAGGTACTTATCAAAATACAATATATGCGCATGCGTGAACTCATCCGTAACTTAGTAGCTGGTGTAAGTAGGTACAGCTAAGAGCAGATATTCTGTTTTTTTTTTTTTTTTTTTTCCTCTATAAGAATAATGAGGATGCGGGTGTTCCGTGAAGAAGAATGCGATAGATGTCTGATAGCGCGGCGGGAAATTTGAATTGTAATGTTTACGCATAATTGATTTGAATGATATTTAGCAATGCATTGTTTAATTTTAATCCAAAATTGTGAATATAACTAACCCAGTAGTGCTGGGCTAGTTTGGGTTAAATGCACGTCACTATTTCAATGACTGCAGAAATGCAGAGTGATAATAAAAAATCAACAGAAAATATCAATGCAGAATTAAAATAAATATGTCATTTAGATAAAAGAGATGAAAAAGGGTTAGACGTTATTGAAGATTGTAAGATAACTGATAATGAGGGGGTTAAATAAATAGTTAATCATAGTTTAAGTAATCAGGAAAATAATTCAATAGAAGAAGAAGAAAAAGAAGATAAAAATAAAATAAATGAGGAAACTGAGCAGAGAATATTGATAGAGTAGGTGAAGAGGGGAAAAATAATAGTACGGAATCTAATAATTTCGAATCATATAAAGCAATGATAGATATTCGCAGCATGGAAATTAATTAGCAGAAGAAGGGAAAATGAACGAAATTAGGGAACTAAGCAGATAAAAAATACTAGTGATAGTGGGATTCTATTAAAAAGAAAATCCATGAGAGTAAAAATGTAAAGTATGGTGTAGAAAATAAATCATGTTTGAAACAAGAAAAAATAGAAGGAACGAAAATACGAAAAATGTATGATGATTACAAAAAGGCGAAAAACGAGCAAGGGTCGTTAAAAAAATAAATTAGCTGAAAAAGAAATAATGACAGAAAAAGGCTAAGAAAAAATGTACCAATTAGAATCAACTATTCCTTGTATCAAAATTGTTTATGACATGAATAAGTCGACGTAAGTAGCGAAAACTATTTTCTGCACTATGTAATTAATATTGTAGCCTATACTTACTGTTATTGTTGATGTGAATCGTAAATTGACATCCTCGCATACAATCTTGGATGCTATGAAACCAAAATAAATCACAATACTTTAAAAATGACCAAAAACACTAGTGCGGTACGTAAAAATATTTATTTTGAAATAGTGATAGTGATACTGCAATTTGTATTAATTTCGGTTTTAATTCATCACATCCAGCTTTCCACGGCTCTTCTATTTCATCATCACTGCACACATCGTCTAAAACGTTCTCCACAATGAGAAATAGATCCCAAAGCAAATTGGTTTTACAGTTTTAACAAATATAAGATGGCGACATGACCAACAATTAAAATTCATCGGAGAACATATTGTTTAAACAACTCACCTCATAGGATTCATGCTTCCATGATATCGCGATTTCAAACATAATCATGTTCATGGACATATGTTCTCCGATGAATTTTAATGATTATACCTCATAATGTTTACTTCCCAACATTAATTAAATATGACCAACAATACTTATTATTTCTCCATAGCAACATATATAGCCGATTCACCTTCTGAAATTTAACATTTGTCTTCAATTATATAGAGTAAGGTATATATATTAATTGGTGTTTCTCGTATAATTTATCATATTAATATTAGGCTATTATATTATTATTATATTATTATTATTATTATCGTAAGTATTATTATTGTTATTATCGTATAAAATGTTGTTTGTACATGAAATTTACATTGCTACATTTGATGTATCTTTAACTGTTTACAATTAGTATAGTGTATATCTACATTTGTCAAATATTTATTTGTATTTGTGCTGGTTGGGTGGAAGAGAAGGCCTTATGGCCTTAACTCTGCCAGAATAAATAAAGCATTATTATTATTATTATTATTATTATTACTAATATTTTAGCTAATGTTTTAATTCCGATTGAGGGTCTTTCCACTTTTCAGCGGTTACCCTTTTACCAGCCGGCTGCTGGCCCTTCGCATGCACATGTGTCAATCACAGAGGTAGATGATCAACAGCCAGTGTAGGGGTGACATGTGGTTAGCATGTCGAGTCCCCCAGCCGTTATAGCTGGTTCCTCAACCTGGAGCCGCTACTTATTGTAGCTACCCAATTGCCTCACGATGCTGGGTGGGCACCGGTCCCATACTGGCCGAAATACCATGAGAAAATTTCTTCCCCCATGGAGACTCGAACCAGCGTAAGTCCCGTAGCTCTGCGCCAAGGCTTCCTACCTTAACCGCTCGGCTAAAATAAATACACATGGTGCATAAAAATAGTATGCAATACTCATGTGGTAAACACATAAGAGAATCTCGAAAATTTAAAAATCTCGGCGCAAGCACCTCTTTTTTTTTTGTTTTTTTTTTTTAATTTTCCTCGATCTGTATCAAGTGTTTACCACACTCGTATCGCAATATACTATTCACCAACAGTACGGTAGCAAACAAATCTGAAAAGGATCTGATTGCACGTACAGCAGTACGGTAAGAAATGCCTTCAAAATCAAAGTCCAACTGTCCAATTTCACAGGAAACAATCCCGAAATTTAATTCGATTCTCGCTAGATGTTAGCAAAGGTACGAATCATTGCATTCGCAGAAGTAACTTTTCAAACTATGATAGAAGAAAATGACTAATGTATGATAAAGTTGAACGACATAGTTCTATAAATTCAATGGGAATATAGAGCAACAAGGGGAAGAAAGAGCACAAATATGCCCTCAGTTAAAGTAAGAAAATAATGACATAAGTACATTATAAAATAGATTGGAATTTTAAAAAAGTTACAACATATGATAACATGTATTTTCACCAAAATAATAAGGATATTTAAAGTACTGAGTCTAAGGCAACTGGTAAATCGCAGATAACAATTGGGTACCGTGCCAGTATATTTAAATGATCAAAGAGGTATTTTGTTTTGTGTTAACGCAATTCTTTAGCTAGCCCACTGTAATAAAGTGTCATAGTAAAATGATGAAAGGACGTATATGACTAAATAAATTCCAGATACAATTTCTCCGAAATTATCAATTCACTTATAAATTGCTGGCTAATGAATATTCCTGATATAAATACTCTACTTCTACTAACGTGATAATAATAATATTTAGTACATAAAATGTTAAATTATTGGATACAAGTGGAACGATGTTAAAAATAAATGCTTCATATACTTATAAAAGTCCACCGCTATGGTCTCGAGGAAGCGTGCTGCCTTGTCACGCAACGGGCCCGGGTTCGATTCTCGATCGGGACAGGCTCCTGGGTGAGGTTTTTTTGGGGTTTTTCCTCACCTGTAATACATGTGTCAGGAAGCTTAGGGCCCAACGGATCTCGAAAATTATCCGGCCATCATCGTTAGCCTTATCATCATCATCCTTAACTGGTGTGGAAAGCAATGGGAAGCTACCACACATATAATTTCCTAGTAAAGCTGCAAAGCATAGCATGAAAATGCTATGATTGCAGTGAAAGACCTACCCTCGGGCAGAATTACTGTGGGTACTAGGGATGGATACTTAAAAAATAATCGACTTAATTTCTTGTAATGGTGTTCAAATGCATTAAGGGGGCAATGAGTCATATTCCTATTTTCCACAATTTTATAGATAGAAATTACCTTTTCTGTATGTATATCGATGTTGGTACACATAATGAAATGTTTAAGTTTCATTTCTATAGCATTAACAATTTTTAAATTATCAAGATTTTAGTTTTTCCAAAAGACGCTTTCTCAAAATCTATCTCCTATGTCATGTTTGAGTAAAATTAAAAAAGTATATATACTCGTACTTAGATTCAATACGATGTGTATAATAACATATTCACTTCAAATGTTTCATTATTTTCCTAGGAGAGCTGAAAAAAATATATACTCCACATTACTTTTTTTATTTATTGATACAGATCGTCAAATATATTTTTTATTTTGATAAAGACTTAACATATAAAAAATATGAGTACCCCATTTCATTAATAATGTCTAGAACATCCTGTAAAAAATGCAGACCCATATTGTAAAAATTAAAGGAGAAGATATATTTTGAATATAACAAAACGCACTTTATATAGAAATATGAATTTTAAAGTTTTCTTGTATGTTAAGGATAGTAACTTGAAAATAGATTATAAAAAGTCTGATCGGGTACCGGGGGAATTTAGAATGACAGAAAATACTGAACTTGACAGACCAGCAAGCAGTGCCTTAAAGGTTTGGACTGAAATGTCCGTTCTTACCAATATATTGCTAAAAAAATATGTTACTCTCGGAGCAAAAGGGAAGGAAGAATTTTTAATGGCCACAGATTCGCAAATTATTTGGAGTGTTACTTTAAAAACTGCATGTCTGACATGGAACTAGAAGCTTGGGAATCATACGAGGACGTCATAGAGAAGTTTCTGGGTAATATTAATGATGATGAAATGAGAAAATTGTAAAAACCATGCTCGAAAGTTCAGGGCACTGGGATGTAATATGAGCTTGAAGTTACACTTCCTCCATTCTAATCTTCAGCATTTACCAGAGAATTTAGGAGCACTAAGTGAAGAACACTTAAGAGGTTCCATTAAGGCATAAAATACGTGAAAACAAAGTACCAGGATCGATGGGATGTCTCCATGATTTTCTACTATCGTTAGTGTTTGGTAAGAGAAAATCCTCGGCAGGAGCACAAACGCCAATCAATTTACCGTTCATTTCTTGCTAAGCGGAGGAGACAATAGATATATTAGTAGTTTCTTATTTATTTTAAACTGATTTGACTGAACTATTGATATTGAATCAGGCCTCTATTGTTTTTACAACAATTAAATGATTATTGCTACTACATACAGGATGAAAATTATTTAAACCGACAAAGTCTGGGAGGTAATAGGAGACACCAAAACAAATATTTTTCCCTAATGTCATTTTTTTCTATGAGGATTATTTAAACCGGTAGAGGGCGTATTACGATCTTCAGTTGTCATGAGTGCAACTGCTGTTGATGGTAGGAATTGTTTTGTCCACCAGTGTAGTAGTGAATTGAATATGTTTACTATTGGAGCGATATACCTGGAGTGAGTACACTCATATAGTTGGTGCGTACTATGTAGCGCACCACAACGGACGAGCTGCACAGCGGGTTTATCCAAAAAACAATATCCTAATCGCCGTATCCCGCATCATACGACGTTTACTGCTGTGTACCAACGTCTGCGTGAGACTGGGCCATTTAGCAGATTACCTGGACAGGGGCGCCGTCGCACAGTAAGAACGCTGCGATTTGTGGAAGCTGTCCTGCAGCATGTGGAGCGACATCCTTCAATCAGCACTCGTGCAATTGCGCGTAACATGGGGACGAATCAGACGAATGTAAGAAACGTCCTTCATGAGCAATTCTTACATCCATTTCACTTACAGCGTGTCCACAACCTGGAACCAGTTGATAATACGCCCAGAGCACATTTTTCGCAGTGGTAACAGGAATAGTGTCAAATGCATCATACATTTCCATCCTGTGTATTGTTTACAGATGAAGCAACGTTCGGGCGTGATGGAGTCTTCGACATGCACAATGCGTATGTTTGGAGTGAGGATAACCCACATGCCACAGTTACTCACGCACATCAAGTGCGGTTCTTCGTTAAAGTGTGGGCCGGTATTGTTGGAGACTGTGTAATTGGGCCATATCTCCTACATAGGCCATTAAATGGCAGGCACTATTACAATTTTCTCGCCAGAGCATTGCCAGAATTGCTGGAAGACGTCCCGCCCCCCCTACAAGACAACGCATGTGGTTCCAACATGACGGGGCGCCGGCACATTTCAGTCGTCGTGTGCGTCGATTCTTGAACCAACGGTTTCCAGAAAAGTGGATTGGCAGAGGCAGTCCTGTACCATGGCCTGCTCGATCCCCAGATATGACCCCTCTGGATTTTTTGTGTGGGGAGAGATGCGCAATCTTGTTTAAACAACTCCTGTTACATCAGAAGGGAATCTGGTTGCCCGGATAGTAGCAGCAGCAGGAGCAATTAACGATACTCCTGGAGTTTTTGCCCGTGTTAGAACATGATCCGCCGGTGTAACCTTTGTTTACATGTCAATGGAGGCATTTTTGAACCTCTACTGTAATTTAAGTAATTGCGTTGTGTTAATTTGTCTCTTGGTAATAAAAAATGCAGAGAAATCTTCCTCTACCGGTTTAAATAATCGTCATAGGAAAAAAATACATTAAGGAAAAATATTTGTTTTGATGTCTCCTTCAACCTCCCAGACTTTGTCGGTTTAAATAATTTTCACCCTGTACAATGCAAATTGTAATAAATATTTAATTTCAACATGGCAAAGAACCTTATGTAATACGAAAAAAACTGTTAAAATACTTGAATTCAGCACACCAAAATTAAGTTTAGAGACCTGGTAAACCCTGTGCTGGAGAAAAAAATTAAATCTGCAGGCCTGTGTAATTTAACATTAATTACTATAGGATTTTTTTCAATTAACTGCCCAAAACATAGCAGGAGCAAGTAAATAACTTGATGTACTATAACTCGAATTATCTTGAGGACATGCTCGTATCTAGAGCAGATAAAATTCTTAACCTGACTCGTATAATGCAGAACCTCATATAAATTGAGATGTTGATAGACTGTTATATCAAATAACAATACTGATGTCAAAACGGTAATTTCTATAACACTGGGCAACAATGATTTCATTGCATGGAACTTCTAAACATTTCCAGATTTGAACTCAGAAAAATCCTGTCACATCACATTTGCTCAGAAATGATAGTACCATTTTGCATTTTAAGACTTATTTTTGTTTTTAAAATCTGATGGGTGATTCTAAACGCATTATTTTGTGCTGAATTCGAAAATGATCCCCATTTTCTCCCATCACGTCAGGTTTTGAAAATATTCATGAATAACTACAAATGAAATTATAGCTCTGTAAATGTAATAAAAATTACTTTCAACAATAATTTTGTGTGAAAAACTAGGCCAGAATTTATTTGCCACTAATTAATCATGACTTAATAATAATAATTAATAATTATAAGCATTAAAGGCATACTTCACTTTCCGACTCATAGTATTATCGACTGACTCTCCATCATCAGTTTTCAAATTTGTGGGCCTACGATTACAACAGCTTTAATGCTTTCATAGGATAATAAGGAAATGTAGCGCAAAGGTATTTAAAGCACTCACTGTCTTTATCTAGAGTTTTCACAAATTGTTTCATTGAACCTAATTTTATATGGAGAGGTAGCAACAATACTTTTGAGGGGTCAATTAAAGGTTCAATTCTTATATTTTTTTCCCAGGTATTAAATTAGTCCTTATGTGGCCACTGTTCACTTCCCCACTTTTCTGACCTAGCTCTGCTATCCCATTCACATACGAAACAAGAGTATTTTGTGAAACCAAATTGCTGGTATAACCTATAGCCTAACAGTTCTGCATTCTTTAGGTAAATTTAAATCCCTGGCTTATGAGTTCCTACCCCATCTGAAGAGTGTGTTTTTTTAAATAGATAATTAAGACAGTGTGCAATAAGAAGAAGAAACAGCAAGCCATCCAACTCCTAAGACCCTAATTTTGAGAAAAAGATGAAAAACTCCACAAATGGAGTCAAATGGAATTCAGTAATTCATTACATATATTGATCTGTCAAAGAAGAAGGGAGAAATTCTAATGTCTAGACTACAGCAATGCAATCTTGTTGAATGTTATATTAGGATCTCACAGTCCTTACGTCATAGGGACCTGCTTCCCTTTCATGAGAGAAAACAATTTTGTTATTTGCTGTGATATAATGCCTTGACGGAATGTTTGAATTTAAACCATTGAACGGAGGCTCTTCATAAACTTCTCCGAGCTTAGTTTGAAGGCTATATTATTTCACAACAGCTACAGTCTTCCTTCTATTCCTGTTGGTCATGTACTTCACACGAAGGAGACTTATGCAAACACAACAGCAGTCTCGACTCAATCAAATATCATGAACACAAGTTGAAAATCTGTGGTAATCTAAAAGTCATTGCTATATACTTAGAATGCAATTGCAGTACTTAAAATATTATTATTATTATTATTATTATTATGTATGTGGAACGGTAGGGATATGATATCACACTAAATTCAAGCAAATTGACCTGCAAAAAATCATAACTCTAGTGAGATAAATGTCGTAGACAAGTCTCTGATACACCCAAATGGTGTTCTTCCACCCCTCCATATTAAGGTGGAATTGATGAAAAATTGTCAAATATATGAACTAATAAGGACTGTTCTTTAAGTATATATGAGAGAAATATCCAAAATTATGATGCCAAAGTTTAGGAAGTTACTTTTGTCGTGCCACAAATTAGATAACCTGTAAAGGATCCTGCATTTGACAGAGTTTTGGAGGAAAAAGATAAGGATGCTTGGGAAGCCTTCAAGGGAGTTTTTCATGGGTTTTTAGGCAACAAAAGAGATGATAACTACACTCAGTAGGTGCCAGTACTTTTGCAAAAATATTATAAACAAGTTCCTTAAAATCCATTTCCTCCACTCCCACCTAGACTTTTTCATCCTAGTTATGGAGATGTCAGTGACAAACCCACATAGAAAGATTACATCAGGATATTTCTTAATAGACCTTTGGAATGAAGCAATGCTTGTGGATTATAATTGGTCTTTGTATAGGAATGCTCTGAAACTCACAAAAGACAAGTCCAAAAGATCTCACAAAGTCAGATCGTGATTCTCTTCACACCCAACCATCTGCCAGCTATCCGTCCATCAAATTAGAAATCTTATAATACAACTGATATTTAAAACTTCAAATGCACTTTCGTGTAATCTGCATATGTGAATAAAACTTTTTTTTTCTTAATTTGTTGAACTAAATTACTTCCACATATCAGAGAAACTAGAGCTAAGAAAACATTTTTGTTGTCATATTCGTTTTTCTCAACTGAAAATGAGTTATAGACTCATGAATTGAAGGGAACTTTTTTCCCCCCAGTGTTAATAGATTCGGAGAAATATATCCACAGCTGCAAAGTGAAATGCTAATTTGCTTTCTAATTCATTAGTAGAACTATTTTATAGAACTCACTTCACTTCTTCACAGTTTAATAAAACAGCCAACAAACAACTATAGAAACTGTTAAATGATCGCTAGTACAAAGTGAAATCAACTCAAATCAAAATTGACTTCACACACATATATTTATACAATTAATACTGCAATACTATCAGTGGTTTACAAAAATTATATTTCATTTATTGTTGACAAATGATTAAAGTATATTTAAAAAAGTTATTGAAGAAGGGTGAAAGTATAATTTTATGTCTAGCTTAAAAAAAAGGGAGAATGTATGTTGTTACATCAAAAATAATAAAAAAAAAGTGGTATCTCAAAAATTCTAAATAAATTGTATTTATTTTCCTTCATTCCATTATCAAAACACACATACTGAACTGTCAATACAAAAAATATATTTATATAAAGGTGCACACCTAAATAGTCATACTATGACTAATCAAATATCCAATAGATTTGATTTCGGAGCAATGATTTATTTAAAACATAACATTTGAATGATTTCCTATTTCTATATGCAAGTAATTATTTATTATGACTGGACTAGAGACAAAATTAATTATTACAAAGAAAACATTTGCATGATTCCCATTACTATTCACAAGTAAATGTATATTAAGTGTGGATTTCAGAGAAAATCAATTATTACAAAGAAAATATCTTAATAGTTTCTAATTATTATGCATAAGTAAAAAAGTCTTTATTAAGTTTCAAATTCGAAGAAAACAAGGCATTGCAAAAACAAAACCTAACTTCTTTTCTCAATAATATGGAGAAACAAATGTGTAGTAGGATTGGACTTACAAGTAAATATATTATTGCCAACAATATATGCTGGTTTTTCATTTTTATGCATATGAAAATAGCTAATTCCCAATATCCATAAATATCAAAGATAGTACAGGGTGTCCATAAAGTCCTACTACCAAAACAATGTAACTTAGCTCGTACACTATTTGAAATAAAGACATACAGTTTTTTGGAATCCCCAAAGTTTTGTTTACATTTGTTGGAGATTGTGATTTAAACGACAATGTCAACACCACAGCAAAAGACTCAATGTATAATCGTATGCTGAGTCTGGTAAATCACCTGTACTCCCATATTCGAATGTATGGCAATTAACATGTCAAGACACAAAAAAAGATGCTTTATCAGAGAACATCATCCTTTGCAGGCACTCATTGTCTTCGCCAATTACGTTCAGCATGGAATCAGCAAATTCAGCACACCAAGAGAAGTCAGTTAGCAGCAACACTTTTGTAATTTGAACTTCATAGCATGAAGATGTAGCCGCTTATGGAGGACTTTACAAATGGTTGTTTGGGGGTAAATGCAGATCCTGTGAAGCACAATGAACTGATTTAGAGGTATGAGTTGAAATGCACATTGTTGATAGTTTCTTGTCGAACACCTGGTCATGCACTCCATGGCAAGTCCATTACACTGACAGTCGCTCGACCTATCTGAATACGGATGATTTGGATGGAAGATCTTTTCCATATTGCTATCAGAAATTTTGCAGAACAGTTACTGGTGATTTACCACTCAGCATTTCACCATACACAATGGGCCTTTTCTTGTGGTATTATTTCGTTTAAATTACAATCTGCAACAAATGTAAACCAAACTTTGAGCGAAGTATAACACTTTGCAAAATAACTGCAAGTATTTATCTCAAATAGTTTATGAGGTAAGTTACATTGTTTTGGTAATGTCACTGGAAATCATAAATCTAAGATACCCAGCTCCTGAATGGATACATATTTTTACAGATGGCTCCAGCCTACCAAATGACGGTGGCACTGGTGCTGGTGCAGTATGCCCACTTTTTTCCTTTTATCGTAAACTAAACACAAATTCAACAAATATTGATGGTGAAATTCTAGCAATTTTCTTAAGTTTACAAAATCTTTTATATCACATCCAAAAATTTACAAAAGTTGTAATTCTTTGTGACTCCAAAGCAGCCATGCATGCTATAACACGAGACACAACACCCAAAAGCATCAAAATTATCGAATGTCACAAAATGATAAAACAGTTATCCCGTCTACATAAAAAAGTTGTACTTCACTGATTCCGGCCCACTGTGGAGTGACAGGCAATGAAATAGCCGATTTTCTGGCCAGGAAAGGTAGCAAAATTGTTTCAAACCCAACTTCTACTCCAGTTTCCTTTCACTCTATCAAAAGAATTATCTCAAATAAATATATCAATAAACTTAGAGAAGAATACACCACCAAAACATCTGGAAAGGAATGGGAAAATCTACAAGCTTATGACATTACTACATTACAAAGAAAATCTGCAGTAGTAATATTCAGACTGCTAACCGGACATGACTGCCTGAATAAACACCTACAAAGACTTGGCATAACAGATTAACCTAAATGCCTTTTTGCAATTTAAATGAAGAAATGGAAAGAAACCACCTCCTCCATTGTCCAACTTTTGTAGAAGAGACCAGCCTTTCTGCTAAATATTGGAGTGCTAGAGAATGAATGATTTCATTATCAATTGCTCGACATTAGATACCAACCAACTAACCAACATTGTTTTGGTAGCAAGACTTTGTGGACATCCTGTATTATTGAGAAAATTAATTAGATGAATAATATTAGAATAGTTTTCCATTACGATAACACGGTAAAAGAATCATTCAGACTGGACATTTCAGAAAATGTGTCATTGCATACTATTCATTTGAATGGTCCTCACTTCTAACGATAATCAATTAATATTCATTAACATCACAAATACTTAAAACGAAATACTGTATTATAAAACCAACATCTCAATGATGTCACTACGATTACACATTTGAGATATGAATTCATAGAAAATGACTTATTACATACAGAAAGTTTGAATGATTTCTCTATTCTCATTTCTAAACACAATTAAATGTTCCTCAGAATTTACTTTATACAAACAGAGGATTAGAATGATTTTTACTGTGCACATGAATATGTTTAGTAAGAAGATATTTAAAAGGAAATGACTTATCACAATTTGAACATTTGAATGGGTTCTCATTACTATGTAAACGTAAATGTCCGTTAAGATGTGATTTCTGAGAAAATGACTTTTTACAAATTAAACATGTGA
The DNA here is from genome assembly GCA_030220185.1 of Diploptera punctata. Lineage (NCBI taxonomy): Eukaryota > Metazoa > Arthropoda > Insecta > Blattodea > Blaberidae > Diploptera > Diploptera punctata. Next base: position 825,188 of record JASPKZ010007270.1, read on the forward strand.
ACGGTTCCTCATTATTATGCATACGTAAATGGCATATAAGAACAAACTTATGAGAAAATGTTTTATTGCATAATGCACACGTGAATGGTTTTTCATTACTATGCACACGAAAATGTGAGTTCAGATTGCACTTCTGAGAAAACACCTTATTGCAAATGGAACACTTGAATGGGTTCTCATTACTATGCATAAGTAAATGTCCATTAAGTTTTGATTTCCACGAAAATGTCTTACTGCAAACAGGGCATTTGAATGCGGTCTCATCGATATGCAAACTTAAATGCCCTCTAAGTGTGGATTTCTGAGCAAATGACTTACTACATACTGCACATTTAAACGGTTTCTCTTTGCTATGCACACGGAGATGTTCGTTAAGTTTTGACTTAAACGAAAATGGCTTCTTGCAAATACAACATTCTAATGATTCCTTTTCACTATGCACATGTACATGTGTTCTAAGACGGGACTTAAAAGGAAATGACTTATTACAAACAGAACACTTGAAGGGGTTCTCATTATTATGCAGACGTAAATGCCCTATAAGGGCGTACTTCTGAGAAAATTCCTTATTGCAAATACGACATTTGAATATTTTTTCATTACTATGCACAAGTAAATGAGCACTAAGGTTGCCTTTGCGAGAAAATGACCTATTGCAAATATTACATTTGAATTGTTTCTCATTACCATGACCAGGCAAATGTGTTGTTGTTAGATGACAGTTGCAAGGAAATAACTTATTACAAATAGAACAGTTTAAAGACTGACATGCCAAGTCTATGTCTCCTGCTTGTGAATACTGATTAGAACTGTACAATCCAGCAATACCTTCTTCACTATGGTCAACCTGAAAATATAAGAATTCAATAACTAACAAATATGTTACATTGTAACACAAATACAAGTATATTTCGCTCCGAAAGATAAAAATAAAGTGTCAATGCCAATGTGAAATGACATTCTGTATTAATTAGTTTTTTTAATACTTCTATTTGTTACATGTCTCATTTCAGTACTTTAGTCTTACAAGATGGCCAACAAACAGAACACTAAGCACCATCCAGTCTATGTAACACTGATAAAACGTATTGAATGGTCACAAACATATGAGCTTACCGGAACTTTCAAAATTCAATATATCCACCTATTGAAATTCTACATGAAACAAACAATATTAGTAAAGTTGTAAATCACAAATATGATTCCCCTAACCCAAACTGAAATGGTCTTGTAGATGTCCGCTCCTAGACTAACTTACACAAACACAAAATACACACTTTCATTTGGGCTTCATTACAGAATAAACTTTGGAGATATCAAGTTTTAACAGAAAAATACCGATTAGTTAAGTTTAAAATAATAAATAAAATTAACTGTCATTTCAAAAATTTTATACAACCTGTAAACAGTATGGAAGGTGTCATCTGTTGCATAAAATTATAATTAGTTATTATCAATCGTGTAAAACAGCAAATGAATGAAAATAACTAGCCTTCATTAAGTTTTGATAAAAATTACTAACGAATCTGTACAATTAGATTTAGGAACAAACATTTGATGGAAAATATTATATTTATCAATTTTTTATTGCTAACTTAAATTTAGCAACACATTTTAAAATGGATCACTTACATATAGAGTGAGTTCAAATTTCCCATACAGAGTTTGAGGACTTGTAACACTAAGAAATTGGGACTGGAAGTAAACATCAATAAACCTAAATACATGTTCACACATAGAAATATGTTATTTAATGGAAATGGACAACTAATAATAAATAAAGGAAATTTTGAAAAAGTGGCAGAACTCCTGCTTGAATTCGGAATTCCTAAAAAGTTAGTTAGACTTATACGAATGTGTCTAAATGGCTCAAAGAGTAGGGTGCGTGTAGGCAAACAGTTTTCAGACACTTTTGAAATCCAGAATGGGTTGAAGCAAGGAGATGCACTATCTCCTCTACTATTTAATTTTGTACTAGAGCATTAAATCTTTAGAGAATGAGGAAGGCTTACAACTGAATGGTATTAATAAGCTGTTAGTTTATGCTGATGATGTAGTACTACTGTCCGATAGCGAGGAGATACTAAAGGCCAACACGCACACACTATTAACACTAAGAAATTAGGACTGGAAGTAAATATCAGTAAAACTAAATATATGGTCACACGTAGAAAGTCAGTATATAATGGAAATGGACAGCTAATGACAAACGAGGGAAATTTTGAGGAAGTGGCTGAATTCAAATACCTAGGAACAATAATCACAAATAGGAATGAGATGCACAAAGAGATTAAACATAGGCTTAATTCTGGAAATACGTGTTATTATGCATTGCAGACACTCTTGATGTCCCAACTCCTTTCAAAAAACGTTAAACTGAAAATATATGAAACTATTATTCTACCAGTTATATTACATGGGTGCGAAACATGGACTCTTACTTTAAGGGAGGAAAGAAGATTACAAGTATTTGAGAATAAAGTACTTAGGAAAATTTTTGGACCAAAGAGAGATGAACAGACAGATGAATGGAGAAGACTACATAACAATGAACTACATGGTCTTTATAGGAAGCCAGATATAATAAGAACAGCTAAGTCTCGTAGACTGTGATGGGCAGGACATGTTGCAGGTATGGGGAATGAAAGACTTGCATGGAAGCTTCTTGTAGGAATGCCAGAGGGAAAACGCCCAGTTGATAGACCAAGGATGAGGTGGGAGAATAACTTTAACTATGATTTGAGGGAAGTAGATTATACAGGAAATGATTGGAAAGCATTAGCTCAGGATAGGGATGTATGGAGAGCTTATGTCCTTGCGGCCATGAACCTACCGGTTCGATAGTGCCAGTGAGTAAGTAAGCAAGGAACAATAATTACAAATAGGAACGAGATGCACAAAGAAATTAAACACACAGGCTCAATTCTGGAAATGCATGCTATTACGCATTACAGGGACTCTTGTCGTCCCAACTCTTTCAAAAACTTTAAACTGAAAATATATAGAACAGTTATTCTCCCAGTTATATTATATGGATGTGAAACATGGACATTTAAGAAGGAAAGAAGATTACGAGTATCTGAGAATAAATTTCTTAGGAAAATTTTTGGGCCAAAAAAAGATGGACAGGTGAATGGAGAAAACTGCATGATAGTGAACTACTTGATAAGTATAGAGAGCCAGATATAATAAGAACAGTTACATCTCGTAGTTGCGATGGACAGGACATGTGACACATATGGGGGATGAAAGAGGTGCATGGAAGTTTCTTGTCACACAGGGCTGACAACCCGGTTGACATAAAGTGCCGATTGTCCAGAAAAAGTGGGAGCCTTAACCTCCTACTACCCCAAGAACCTCCGTGCCTGTTGTGGGATCACTTTACTTACTTATAAAAATAGGGAGTGACTTATCAGACACCCTGTAGAAAACTGATATCCCTAAGTAAATCAATAGCATCTATAAATACACACTTCACAAAATATTGGACAAGAAAGTGTTCAACATCTGAAAATGGAAAAACACTGAAGAAAAATTATGAGATAACCATATGATTTAAAACAACTGTATGATAACACTCCACGGTATGTGCAGACATTTGCATCAAGAGCAAGAACTGGTCACATAGTGACTAATACATATTTATATAGATTGAACCTAGATGACTCACCTATGTGCCCACTGTGCCAAGCTGAAGACGAGGATTTAGAACATATTCCACTAAACTATACATCTAGGAATTGTCATAGAAATACTCTAAAGTCACTATTACCTCAAACCTTGGGTGAAACATTTCAATTCATCTTATCCGCACCTAAGCTATAGACTATTGCAAAGCTTGTATATAGTTTACATAGGAAAAATAACAAAAAAAAAACTCTTCAAGTAGTGTAACTACGTAATGGAATAATGTCATCAGTTATGGCTGGAAACATGTAATGAAGAATGAATGAAAGTTGCAAAATGGAAGTTTTTAGGAAAACAAAAGGATGTACAAGAGAAGACAGAATCAGAAATGAAGAAATAAGAAAATAATTAGAAGTGGAAGCTATCAACTCAAGACTGGATAGATACAGAACAAGATGGTTTGAACATGTTGGAAGGATGGAAGATAACAGACTGACAAAAATAGCTTGCCAATATGATCCTAAAGGAAAGAGAGATGCAGGGAGGCTGAGAAGGAGATGGAAGGAGACACTGTGATGAAGGAACAGGCAGTTGGCCTAATCCATGAAGTGTGGAAGAAGAATCTTCTATGTTTAGAACATATAACCTTTCATGGATGTCAATACTTCTCGTTTTATCCAATCTGAGTAAGTGTTGTTCAAACCTAAAAAAGGATGTAAAAATCTCATATATGCAGCTTTTAATAAGGTTTTTTGTTCAGAATAAAAACAAATCAGTTTAATAATCTTTTTCTTCTTCTTCCTTCCAAGTATTAGGCCAAGACCTGTTACGATCCTATAGAAAATTTTCCCTCCAGCGTTTCATAGGACGGCCCAGTGATCTTCGTCCTCTTGGTAAATAATTATAAACAGCTTTGGGGATCCGATTTGAACTCATTCTTTCAAGATGGTGTTTCCAATTTAGTTGGTACTGTTTAATATATTCCAAAATTGGCATAGTCTTCAATTCTTTTAAGATATCGGTGTTCCTTTTCCGATCCCATCTGGTGTAACCCGCTGTTCTGCGCATGAATCTCAGTTCACAAGCCGTGCTTATGCTTTCATGTTGTTTTTTTTAGTGTCCATGCTTCAATACAATAGGTCATCACTGGGTCTAGGCCCAAAGTCTGAATATAAACGTAATCTGGTGTTTTTTTTGTACAAGGGATGGTTTCATAACTTGATTAATAATTCCTAAACTTTTATTATAACTAGTAACTTTTTCAGGGATATCCTTTTCATCCCAGATAGAGAGATAATATCCAAGATATTTAAATTGATTAGATCTCTCTAAAATTTTAAGTTTAAAAGTTTAATAATAATAATAATAATAATAATAATAATAATAATAATAATAATAATAATATTAATAATGAAATAATTAAGCTAAAGATATTTAAGTGCAATTTTCATAATAAGAATGGCGCTAAGATAACTAAAAAATTACAAAAAGTGTTCTTTTTTATAGCTCATAACTATAATTTATAAAGAAATTGATGGAATACAAAAATTAAATGCTAGTATTGGTAAAATAAAGTAGCCTTTTAGTCCACCGCTGTCACCACGTGATAATAACATTTCCTCTGACAAAGTAAGCCCTGGTTTGATCCCCAATTTTCTTGGTGAGATATATTCCAAGGTTTTTCTTCAACTGCATAATAAATTAAGAAAACAATTACAACCTCCTGTTCCTAAATAACATCTGGCCATCATAATCATAAAGATCTTATTTACCTTGTTTAGTATGAATGCATGAGAGAATAAGGTTCATGTCTTAAATGTTCATGTTGTCTTGGAGGTGGTCCTGGTATTCAGGTGATCACTAATCCAGGGAGACCCTTAATGGCCTTATGTGGTCAATAAAGTATGTATGTAATCAAGAATTAAAATTCTCTCCCGACAGGTCGTGTTCCTGAAAGGCTCGGAAGATGGGGGTATGTAATAGTATCTACAAAGGAAGAAGTTGAACTAAGTTAACAGAGTGAATTTATCTAGAGAATTTGGAAATCAAGAGTGGCATTTGTTAGGACTATTTAACAAATAAAATTAAACTGTTTGCTCACAAATCATTAATTAAATATAGTCATTTTAAAATATTTATATATTTAATGTAAACGGCAGTGTTTGAAAGCAAATGAGAAACATTTATGTTTCATTTGTTCATCAGTGCAACCAAATCATATTATTTATTGTCAAAGGATCGCAATATTGTAAGAATGCAACCTAATGGAGAAAAAATGAAACACAACAAATGGTTTATAACCAACATTATAGGTTAATAATTAATTTCTGATGCCTTATGATGTAAATATGTCAATTATATTTTTTCTGGAATGTTAATACCTGGGATATAATATGTTTAAGAGAGTGCAAACAGTGGTTTCTTTTTATTGTGGTATAATCAATTGATACTACTGTATTTCTTATATCCCACAAGCAGTATCTGGTTACATTCATTCACTATATATACAATCTGGTAGCCACTTGCATTCTACGAATCTTACATCGTAATATATAAATTGATTTATTCAAGATATTTCTTAGAGAGTCTGTCAAACTGCAAAATAATGCTATGACCTATTCAAGGATCTTTCTTTAATATGATATACTTAAGTTGATAAATTCGAGGTGAAACACGACTGTGATTGGTTGTAAATTAAATTCATTGAAACGTGATTAGTCATTAACTCCCATTTGGGGCACGAGTTAAACAGTCCTCAGAAATTTCAGTGATGACCATGATGTTTAATTCTTCTCACATGTTAACATACCATTTATGATAAAAAAAGTGTAGCTCGCTATAATCTCATCGCTCTCATTTCAGCTACTTCTGTGCTCTGGAGTTCATTTGACTAAGGTTCATGTTTTGGATCCATATAATAAGAAAGAATTCTTATTACTTTACAGAATATCAAAGTTGTCTCAGATCTGACTTTTTTTAGCAACACTGATTTAACACCTCATAAAAGCTGTTAAAGTGTATCTAATTTTATGACAACATCCCTGCAGATGTAGATAAGATTACAACCAGGTATTTAAACACTGACTTATGTAACTTAAATACTGATGAAACAGATAATGATGATGAGGAAGATGACATCTAAAAAGACAACATGACAGCAAAATAACGGCTTGTGAAATAAGATTTATGCACAGAACAGAGGGTTACACCAGATGCGATCGGAAAAGAAACACCAATATCTTAAAAGAATTGAAGACTACGCCAATTTTGGAATATATTAAACAGTATCAACTAAATTGGAAACACCATCTAGAAAGAATAAGTTCAAATCGGATCCCCAAAGCTGTTTATAATTATATACCAAGAGGACGAAGATCACTGGACCGTCCTATGAAACGCTGGAGGGAAAATTGTCTATAGGCCTTGGCCTAATACTTGGAAGGAAGAAGAGGAAGATGACATTCCAATATTTAGTAAAATAATATATAATATAATAATATTACTGTGAGGAAGATGACATTCCAATATTTAGTAAAATAATATATAATATTCTACCTTAATGAATATACCTCATAGTGAGAATTCCTAAAATAAGTAATATATAATATAATAATATTACTGGTAACTCACAGTAATATTATTATATTATATATTATTTTACTAAATATTGGAATGTCATCTTTCTCAACATCATTACCTCACAGTTACCAGAACAACTGGAAAGCCCATCTTCAACGAATACCGTCTCATAGAATTCCAAAAACCATATTGTGTCATGGCGGCTAGCTACTAACAAGCACAAGTTACGCTCCAGGTTTTAAGTTACTTTTCAGCAGGTGCCTTCGTTATTTCATAGTTAAAGTTGTATATTCGTAGTCAGTTTAAGTTTAAATTTATATCAGTTATTGCCAAAAGTGTGTACATTTAACAACATGGGTTAAAAACACACGTAATTCAAACAATGATTCGACAAGTTCTATGGAGGAAGCAGTGAAATGTGTGGTGAAAGAGGCGCTGCAGGATCCCAGCACTCTGCAGGTGTTTGTGTCCATGTTGCGGGACCAGGTAGTGGCGGAACTGCAGAAGACCATCGAGGACAACACTAAAGTAATTGAGGATCTGAAAAAGACCCTCGATGAAAAAGACAGAAAGATTGAGGTGTTGGAAAATAAATTAGACGATCTAGAACAATACCAGAGACGTCAATGCCTCAGAATTTTTGGTGTAAAAGAAGAGGCCGGAGAGGACACTGACCAGAAAGCCATCGAGGTGGCCAAAAAAAATCGGTGTCGATCTATCAGTGACAGACATTGACAGAAGTCACCGTGTTGGTGTTAATAATGCAGAAAGACCGCGGGCTATAATAGTGAAATTTGTTAGTTACCGCAAGCGCAGTGAAGTTTTTCTAAGCAAGAAAGAGTTGAAAGGAAGTGGGGTCACTGTTCGCGAGGACCTAACGAAGTGTCGCTATCGCCTGCTACAAGACAGTATACAAAAATACGGTATTCAAAATGTATGGACAATGGACGGTGCCGTCATAGCCAAAGAAAATGGCGAAAAACGCAAAATTAGATCTTCTACGGATATCAACTAGATAGGACCTGAGTGTAAAATATGTTTACTTTATTTGTCTTTTCTTTGCTAACAATTATATTGTTAATTTATTTCTAATTTAGGTAAGTTTTAAGTTTATTATTTTTTATTTAGGACAACTTACTTGTTTTATTTTCATTTTTAAGTTATTTGTTTAGCTAAATTATTTTAATTTTATTAGAGTTATTACAGTACATAGTTTATTTTTACTTTCTGCTATTGGCAACATTGAGCTGACAAATGATGAATATTTGCAACCCTTGACTCACTCACCTTCTGCAATCACCCTCTTATTGTGCAGACAGCTTTTAACACAGGTAGCAACATTCCTCAATCCCAACCATCCCCTCCAAAAACAACTACCAGTCTACTTAGGAATGCATTTTCTATTGATAAATCATCACTTAAAATCGCTCACGTAAATTCACAAAGCATTCTGTCCCACTTTGATGAGTTTGAAACCATATTTTCTTCTCTTGGACTGAGCGCCATTTTAATTTCGGAAACCTGGCTCACCCCATCCATACCTTCGTCCCTTGTTCACCTAGACGGATATACACTGCTCAGAAATGACAGAATAGATAAAAGAGGTGGAGGAGTTTGTGCCTTTATATCAAATGAGCTTAATCCAAGAATTGTCCACAAGTCCCCTTCTGTATATTCCGCTCGCCCCCGAGTTCTTATTCGTAGAAATTCAAGCCAGTCTAAAAAATGTCTCTTATGCATTGTATACAAACCTCCAAAAATTGGGCACCTTTCGGAATCTAGAAAACGCTCTGAACGATTCATTGCCTCATTATGAATACGTTATTGTCGCAGGTGATTTTAATACAAATCTTCTTCAGACTGACTCACCAGCCATACAACTTAAAAATATGTTCCAAAGCTTTAATATGACCATTGTTCCTCTCTCTGCCACACACCACACTGCTACTTCCGACACTCTACTGGACTTAATTGTGACTACACATCCACAGAAAGTACTGTCATATGGACAAATTCCTGCTCCTGGCATATCTGCTCATGACATTGTATTCGTAGAATACTCACTCCAATGTCCTAAAAGACGCTCTAAATTAATTACGTACAGAAATTTACAAAACATAGACGATACTAAACTAAAATCAGACGCTTTAGAACTACCTTGGTATTCAATATGGAATCTTAGATCAGTTGATGAAAAAGTAGACACATTTAATACACTGATACTACAACTATACGACAGACATGCACCAGTAAAAACCCGACGATTTTCCCGCTCCCCTGCTCCCTGGATGAATGATTCAATACGTGAACTTATGTCAAAACGAGACAAAGCATACCGAACATACAGACGACATAAAAATGACGAGAACTGGCAACTGTACAAAGAACTTAGAAACACAACTACACAAACTATACGTAATGCCAAACTACGACACGCCCACAGTATAATCGGACCTGAAATCAGTGCACGCGACACTTGGCGAAAGCTCCGTGCAATGGGACTTAGACAGTTGAATCCCTCAACTGACTCTATAGACATTTCTGTAGATGACTTAAATGAACATTTTACCTCAATACCCAAGACACCTCCAGACAACAAGACTAAAATAGACATTCTTAAAGACTTATCCCCATCCCCACATATAGGAAGAGATAAATTTTACTTTTACGACATTTCGCCTATAGACGTTAAAAAAGCACTCAAGCGGATTAAATCCAATGCGCAAGGAACAGATAACATCAGCATTTTAATGATAAATAAAATCATTGACATTATTCTACCCACAGTGACTCATATTTTCAATGCTTCCCTTATAACTTCTATCTTCCCTATTGTATGGAAACAGTCTAGAGTTCGGCCTATACCAAAAATAAGTACACCTACTAACTGTAATGACTTCCGACCGATTAGCATCCTTCCGACATTATCTAAAGCCCTGGAATATATTGTACATAAGCAAATGACTGATTATCTCCAAGAAAATCACCTCCTTGATCCTTATCAATCCGGCTTTAGATCTGGTCATAGCACAACCACAGCTTTGCTAAAAATTACCGAAGATATTCGTGAAGCCGTGGACAGACGTCAATTGACTCCTTTAACCTTACTTGACTTCAGCAAAGCTTTTGACACAGTAGACCACGACTTACTTATGATAAAGCTCAAGCACCTACATTTGTCTGACAGCGCTGTATCCTGGTTCGACTCATACCTGCACGGTCGTCAACAATACGTTTCATTAAACTCTAGATCTTCGACTTGGCGTAACGTGCCGGCTGGAGTCCCCCAGGGCAGTGTTCTCGGACCTCTTCTTTTCTCAATCTACATAAATGATTTGCCAACTGTATTAAAGCACTGCCGTTATCACCTCTATGCTGATGATCTCCAAATTTACCGACATTCACCTCCTCATTCTCTCTATAACAGCTTGATGAAAATGAATGACGATCTCATATCCATCTTTAACTGGTCTTCAAGTATCGGTCTAAATCTAAATCCTAACAACTCACAAGTAATTCTAATGGGATAACAAAGACTGCTTACAACCTTTGACATATCTACACTTCCAAAGATTACTATAAATAATATAATTATCCCTTATTCTTCTTCAGTAATAGATCTTGGACTACATCTAGACGCAAATTTAACCTGGCAAACACAAGTGAAACACATATGTAAAAAGACTTTCTCCATCTTACATTATCTTAGACGTTTAAAGAATTTTCTCCCAGTTTCGTTAAAACAAATCCTAGTGCAGAATCTTGTGTTACCACACTTCGATTATTGTGACATTATATATAATGATCTAAACTATGCCTTGTCGCAGAGACTGCAGCGTGTTCATAATGCTTGCATTCGATTCATTTTCAATATCCGCCGTTATGACCATATTTCCGAACACTTTAATAACCTCTCTTGGCTCCGTCTTACTAACAGACGTAAATTGCACTCTCTTTCGCTACTTTTCAAGCTTCTGAATTCCTACATTCCTACTTACCTGGCGTCCAGATTTGAGAAGTTATCCTCCTACCACAATATTGACACTAGGTCACAAGATAGCAGTCGGCTAACAATTCCTCTTCATAGCACTTCCTCCTATTCTACTTCCTTCACAGTAGCCTCCGCCCGCTCCTGGAATCTCCTTCCTCAAGATATCAGGGGTTGCCGCCACACTTGGCACCTTTAAGTCACGCTTATACAGTTACCTGTTGTCTAATAATTAATTTTTCTCTATTTATTTAATTTTATACTATGTCATTAATCTTTTCCTCGTTTTTTATATATTTTGAACTATATTATATATTTAATTCGTTAAATTTAGAGTAAATCAAAATACATTATAAATATTAATTGTATTGTATTCATAACTTGTAATCGTTTATATATGCATATTGTAATTTAGATTTAAGACTTTTCTTTTGTATTTTTTTAAACCTGGTTGAGTGGTAGACAAGGCCTTAAGGCCTTAACTCTGCCAGGTAAAATAAAGCTATTATTATTATTATTATTATTATTATACTTTGCTTCTGCCCTCAAGGCAAAAGATTGCTGGGACGTCCAAAAAATCACTGGATGGAAATTCCTCTTTGAGACCGTAACAGGCCACATGACCTAATACTTGCATGGATGATGATGATACCTCACAGTGCTACTTGTAACCAATTAATTAATTTCCCTTGTCTTAAAAAAAAACAGGCTACAAAACCAAAGATTGCAACAAAAAAAATCCATGCCAACTTTTTTATCTTTGATATACTTACCACAAAATGTAAACTTACCAAATTTTTGTTTATCTCTTCTTTCATATAAATGCTTCCAAATTCATTCTTAACAGCATCTGATGTAACCTGCAAACAGATGGACAAAATTTCAGTATATCAATCTATCGATGTTTTTATTATTAATTTCATACATCTCAATGATGGATAAATCATATTTAAAGAGAAAAATAATATGCTCAGACCGGGACTTGAACCCAGGACCCTTGGTTTTCTAGTCCAAGTGCTCTACCATTTGAGCTACCTGAGCAAGTACCGATCTAAACGCAAATCTTTCTCTATATACGTTGAAATTCCCGCCCACCAAATGCCGTACTGGCATTTATAATGTAATGTATAATTCCCAAATATGTCTTCTTAATATAGGAGCCTCCATTTGCAAAGATAGAAGCAAAGGCTTCAAAGCATTTGGTGGGCGGGAATTTCAATGTATATAGAGAAAGATTTGCATTTAGATCGGGTACTTGCTCAGGTAGCTCAAATGGTAGAGCACTTGGACTAGAAAACCAAGGGTCCCGGGTTCAAGTCCCGGTCTGAGCGTATTATTTTTCTCTTTAAATATATCAATCTATATTCACATGCGCACACACACGCACATACAAATAAACTAGAAATTGCCTATGGGCCTTTAACAGAAGCCATGAAGCTCACATTTGGGTTGTTGTAGTGTGTGTTTGGTGTCCAGTATGTGTACAATGGCCAGTGTAACTTTCATCCATCAGATGTCTACTTCGCGAGCCACCAGGCCATCCTTAATAAACATGCATTTTTTAACCAAAGCGAAAAGCAAGAGAAATGTTTTGGCATTCTAATTCGGCTTGCCACACTCTCATTCTTTTATGAAACGAATGTTGATGAAACTAATATTATTACTATTTAAATAATGTTGGAATCTTACTGACAATTAATAAACTTTTTCAGTATTAGAGTAATTAAATTAACTTTTCGAATGTAGATTGGTTGTATACAGTATATTGGTACAGTTTATTTAACGAAAACAATTACCACAATATATTCCATAAAATATTTATAAGATAATATTGCAGGAATGCATCAGTTTTAATTTATTTAATTGACCACAGTGTGTCCCTCAGAATATTTTATAATACATTATTTATTTACTTAGGCCTACATGTTTCCCACCATACCATATTTATGCTGTCTTATGATTTTATGATTCTAATTTTATACTTAATAATGTCATCTCAAAACCGTATGTTACAATTAGATTTAGGGCTTTAATAGATCCACTGTAAATTACATGCCTGTAGATCTAGTATTAAGAAGGTTACAGATATATTTTAAATGTTATGTTTACATAGTTCGGATCTTTAGGTCTATTTGAACATAATCATTGAAGGTAGTGACGTAACCTTCAAGGATTACCAGACACCGAAAGTGGAATATATTAGGGACTAATCATCTCTGAGATTTACATCATCAAATTCTTTTACAAACACACACAAATTAAAGTAGGACAATGCAATTGGTATTCAAAAATATTCCCATGAATGAAACAAAAATATTGCATATATTATATACCAGACTTCCATCTGTTTGCTGAAATCAAATGTTTCTTACCTCTCCTCATACAAATCTTCTAAGTAGATAGCTATTTTGAGACCATAATGGTCTCATCTTCAGTACTATTTTGACGACTGATGTTATGTCAATCGGAAGAAACTCTTCTTCTTCCCTCTGTTGGTGGACTGATAAATCTCTGGATCAAGTCAGAATTTGCGAGAATTTAGAAGTTCATAAGATTTCCTTTGTTTTTCTGAATGTGGATCTTTTCCCAAACCGTGAGTTCCTTTTGTTCGTCAATTTTTTGTTTAATTAGACTGGCTTTTGATTCAATTAAATGTTTTTCGGACCAAGCATGAGCAGCTACTGCTGACTTTTCCACTTCTACATTTTTGACGTGTCTAAGATATTCTTTCACCCTTGTTTTCAAATTTCTTTTTGTTTTTCCAATATAAATTTTGTCACAATCCCTGCATTCGATCTGATAGAATTCCAATTTGTTATCTTCTTTTTCTTCAATTCTTTCATTTTTATTGGTTTTTGATCCATAGTAATTCTGCCCAAGGGCAGGTCCTTCACCGCAATTACAGCACTTTTATGCTATGCTTGCAGCTTTATTAGGGAATTGTAGGTGTGGTACCTTCCCGTTGCTTTCCACACCGGTGAAGGATGATGATGATGATGAGGATGATGATGATGATGATGGCCATATGATTTCGGGGACCGCTTGGGCCTTAAAGTTTTCCTGACATTTGTCTTACAGGTGAAGAAAAACCCCGATAAAAACCTCACAAGGCAGGTGCTTCACCACAATCACAGCACTTTCATGATATGTTTGCAGCTTTATTAGGGAATTGTAGGTATGGTAGCTTCCCGTTGCTTTCCACACTGGTGAAGGATGATGATGATGATGATAATAAGGATGATGATGATGATGGCTGTATGATTTCTGGGACCACTTGGGCCTTAAAGTTTTCCTGACATTTGTCTTACAGGTGAGGAAAAACCCCGATATAAAACTCACCCAGAAAAACTGCCCTGACCGGGGACCGAACCCGGGCCTGCTGCGTGACAAGGCAGCATGCTACCTCGAGACCACAGCAGTGGACTTATTGGTTTTAATTATCCTATTAAGGCTGTATTCATTCTTCAGTGCTAATCTAATTTACACTTTTAATTTTTTTTTTAATTTATGGTGTTTCAATGGATGGTAAGTGAATTTCTTTAATTTCATTTTTTTCTGTTTCTTTTATAAGTGTACTTTCATTAATTAATTTTTGTCTTTTAAATCTATTTATTTTCTTGTATACCATATTTTCTTAATAACCGTTATCTATTGCAACATTAATTATGTGTTCTTTTTTCTTTTTCATAGTTCTCTTTGCTCATAGATATGTGTCAAACCATTGAACACTGCCTCTTTGTTAGCAAAATGGTTGAATCCTGAAGCTTTAATATAGTTGTCTATATGTGTATTCTTTCTATAAATTCCAAATTCTATCTTATTTTCTTTGTTTCTTCTTAAAGTGAGATCCAAAAATGTGATTTGCCTTTCATTTGCAGTTTCCATGGTAAATTTTATAGTTCTTATCTAAATGTTCAAAAGCTTTAAAGCATCATCTATTTATTTGTGATTCACAATAGCAATTTCATCGTCAACGTGTCTACTCCAAAATTTGAAAATCAAAGGATGTCCACTTGTTATTTGTGCTCAAAACTTCCCATAAATAAATTGGCCAAATTGAAATTTTGTTTTCTATCAAAATGGATACATATAATTTAATTAATAAAAGGAAGATAAATTCTGTAAACCAGAAAAATCAGTCCATAAATTTGACTTGCTGAGGATCTCTCTTAGTTTAGGTAGTACCTCCATGATAGATTTTTATACTCTACACAACAAAATGTTACCATGTCTGAATTACAAATTCTGTAGAGTTGGTGCACACTACCATCACTCTATGTACGAGTAGAAACACTGTATCCTTCTGTAGATTTTAGATGTAGCTGTCACAAGTACAAAGGTCTGTTAATTCTACTTTACAATTGAGTGGTCTGGTGAGAGATGGAGTTATGCCACTTTGAGAAGAATTCTAAATAGTCAGTGCTATTTATATTAAAATTTATATTTTTCCATTTGCATAGTTTACATAACAGTAAGTTAAAGAAGAAAAACTTACCCCTTTATTTCATAAATACTTTCGTAATATAATGCTTTAAAAAACTCAATTTATTTTCATTTCTTCCCAAAGTGTCATAGCTCCCTCTCTCACTATACCCCTCAATTGTAAATGTACCAACAAAACATTACCTTGAGTTCTGCTTCCGCAGAAGCTGGAAATGTCTCCTGTTTAATATCAATGTAGTCCGTTTGTTCTCCTACTTCTGATTTTATTTCCACTTTCACATCCTGGTAAACAGTAACCACAGTATATCATCATGATATCAAATCTAAGTATTTTTAAAAAAATGGTACAATTTATTTTAAAATACAATAGGAAGTAACATTAAGAGGTTTGTTTAATAATTAAAACATTTTGTCTGTTCATTCTTACCTCATAGAGTTGTTTTTGTTGAACATATGTTTAAGATGTTTTTATTATTAATTTAACATTTCTCAATGAAAGATAAATTAAATTTGAAGAGAAAAATTTTTCGCCTAGACCGGGACTCGAACCCGGGACCCTTGGCTTTCCGGGCCAAGTGCTCTACCAACTGAGCTACCGAGGCGAGTTACGATCTAGACGCAAATTTTTCTCTTATATACGTTGTAATTCCCTATCGCCAAATGCTTTGAAACCATTGTTCCTATCTTTGCAAATGGCGGCTTCTTAGTTAAGAAGACATTTATTGGAAATTTAACATTACTTTAAAAGCCAGTAAGGCCTCTAATGATGTTTTTATTATTAATTTAACATTTCTCAATGAAAGATAAATTAAATTTGAAGAGAAAAATTTTTCGCCTAGACCGGGACTCGAACCCGGGACCCTTGGCGAAAAATTTTTCTCTTCAAATTTAATTTATCTTTCATTGAGAAATGTTAAATTAATAATAAAAACATCATTAGAGGCCTTACTGGCTTTTAAAGTAATGTTAAATTTCCAATAAATGTCTTCTTAACTAAGAAGCCGCCATTTGCAAAGATAGAAACAATGGTTTCAAAGCATTTGGCGATAGGGAATTACAACGTATATAAGAGAAAAATTTGCGTCTAGATCGTAACTCGCCTCGGTAGCTCAGTTGGTAGAGCACTTGGCCCGGAAAGCCAAGGGTCCCGGGTTCGAGTCCCGGTCTAGGCGAAAAATTTTTCTCTTCAAATATGTTTAAGAGCTTCTTAGCTCTTCTGTGATCGCTGACGATGGGGCTAAGAAGCTCTGAAACATATGTTCGACAAAAACAACTCTAAGAGGTAAGAATGAACAGACAAAATGTTTTAATTATGGTAAAATTTGTACATACATATGTACTAAGATTCTAAAATATGGAGTAATTTACAGATTAACAAATCATAATTTTACAGATGATGCTTCACTATCTGTTGGAAATTTGACTATTTAATTTACCAAGAGTACAAATATATAAATCACAGTTAAATTCCACTTAGAGCTCATACAAGACTGTTGACATTTCGTGAACTACTGAATCAAAGACGTTAAGTTAAATCACTGAACCCTGTGACCTGACAGTAGCTCTGTCAATTGCCTGTACCAAACCTGCTTTGTTTAGGTATAAAAAAATTCTATTGTCACATGGAAGTTACTTTAAGGGAGGAAAGGAGGTTACGAGTATTTGAGAATAAAGTACTTAGGAAAATTTTTGGACCAAAGAGAGATGAACAGACAGGCAAATGGAGAAAGTCTACATAACAATGAACTACGTGGTCTCTATAGGAAGCCAGATATAATAAGAACAATTAAGTCTCATAGACTGCGATGTACAGGACATGTTGCACATATGGGGAATGAAAGACATGCATGGAAGCTTCTTGTAGGAAAGTCAGAGGAAAACGCCCAGTTGGTAGACCAAGAATAAGGTGGGAGAATAATATTAACTATGATTTGAGGGAAGTAGATTATACAGGGAATGATTGGAAAGCATTAGCTCAGGATAGGGATGTGAGGAGAGCTTATGTCTGTGCGGTCCTGGACCTACGGGTTCGATAGTGCCAGTGAGTAAGTAAGTAAGTCACATGGTTAAAGCAGAAACCCAGGAAAAAGGAAAAAGGAAAAGAATGTGCATACCAATACAAGTTGTTTTCAACATTCCATAGAAATTCAAGAATTCAGTTTTTGAAATACATATACCAATAAAATAATTTTAAATAATTATCTGATAAGAATAACTTTGAAATCATACAAAATGAAACACACTTAAAATAAATCTGTCAAATAAAGAAATAAGATGTTTTCAGATGTGTATAAAAATATATACTATATCCTAAAATATGGAAAAATAAGTGTGTCTTAAACCACTGCAAATACATAAATTTGTAAACCAAATTATAAATGTACTAATGCAAAAAAAAAAAAACAGAAATCCTGTTAGGTCTAATCCACAGTTCTCGGGGTCGCTATAAGCTCATTGGTGCAGTCCCGATGAAATTTAATCCTAATTTTGATTCCTAGCATGCCCATCAGGGTATAGGTGATTGCATGTAGACATAATTATATTACATTATTGTTTATTTTTTATTATTTCACTCACCTCATACTTCATAATTCATAGCAGACCCTGGGTTTCTTCACATCTTTTGTGACATTCTCAATGCTGCGTCACGTTCACAAACTGACGTCCAACGGTCTTCTATCCTGCAGACTGACCTCCGCGCCATCTGGTGGCCGACCGAAGAATTTCCAAATCAGTCCTCTTTCTTTATAACCGGGTATTTCAAAATTCATAGTTTGTTTTTCAAACAAAAAGGAATCTAAACACAAGATTAAAAGAACACCTCAGAAATGTTAAAAATGGAGAAACCGAAAAATCTGCAATAGCTGCACATGCCTGGTCAGAAAAACATAGAATAGAAATCAAAACAAAATTACTTAAACAATTGGAAAAACCGAAGGAACTCACAATTTGGGAAAAAATTTACATATGCAAGAATGAAAATACAACTATGAATTTTGAAATACCCGGTTATAAAGAAAGAGGACTGATTTGGAAATTCTTCAGTCGGCCACCAGATGGCACGGAGGTCAGTCTGCAGGATAGAAGGCCGTTGGACGTCAGTTGTGAATGTGACGCAGCACTGAGAATGTCACAAAAGATGTGATGAAACCCAGGGTCTGCTATGAATTATGAAGTATGAGGTGAGTGAAATAATAAAAAATAAACAATATTAAAAAACCTCATAGTGTTATTTCCTATCTACATAACTTAATTATATTACACCTTAATTTATAGTTTTTGCAGTCACTGTGAAAGATAGTGACATTCCCAATGCCATTTAAGTCATGTTTAACAGAGAGGGGGAGAGAGAATATGAAAAATTAACTGTCCAAATTCACTAAGAATCCTATCAAAAACATAATTTTCATATTCACTAAGCCAATGGGTGCTAAGAAGATAGAGACAAATAAATATCCAGGCAATCAGCCAGTAATTTATATTTGAAAGGATGCTTTTTTTTGTGCACTTTTAATATAAAAAATTTATTTCAGACACTGAATCACAAATAGGAATGAGATGCACAAAGAAATTAAACATAGGCTTAATTCTGGAAATGCATGCTATTATGCATTGCAGAGACTTTTGATGTCCCAACTCCTTTCAAAAAACGTTAAGCTGAAAATATATAAAACCATTGTTCTACCAGTTATATTATATGGGTGCGAAACATGGACTCTTACTTTAAGGGAGGAAAGGAGATTACGAGTATTAGAGAATAAAGTTCTTAGGAAAATTTTTGGACCAAAGAGAGATGAACAGACAGGTGAATGGAGAAGACTACATAACAATGAACTACATGGTCTTTATAGGAAGCCAGATATAATAAGAACAGTTAAGTCCCGTAGACTGCGATGGGCAGGACATGTTGCACGTATGGGGAATGAAAGACGTGCATGGAAACTTCTTGTAGGAAAGCCAGAAGGAAAACGCCGAGTTGGTAGACCAAGAATGAGGTGGGAGAACAACATTAACTATGATTTGAGGGAAGTAGATTATACAGGGAATGATTGGAAAACATTAGCTCAGAATAGGGATGTATGGAGAGCTTATGTCCGTGCGGCCATGAACCTACGGGTTCGATAGTGCCAGTGAGTAAGTGAGTAAGTAAGATTTCACGATATGAAGTTTTCAAGAAAATAACTAGATTGTGTGGTTAAATGTCAATCAATTTCCTAACCAACTTTATGAGATTTATCAATTATATTATTTCTCTGAACATTACACAGTATTTCATTATTGCCAAAAATTCACACCTACATATCAGTAAAAATGTTCAATCTAAAAAATTTCATCTCATAACTTTGAAATTAGGCATTGCAGACACAAGTACCTTATCTCAAAGTGTTCATCTAAGACAGCTCTGATATCACAGAAATTAATGTGCATGAATTCATAGGCCGAGCGAATGCCAAAGCAACTATATGAATGGCATCCGAACAGAAAGAAGAAAAGAGGTAGACCAAAATTAACATGGAAGGAAAACAAGAAGACAGTAATGCAAGCTAGAGGGCTAAGCATCGAAGATGCCCAAGATCATAGGCTTTGGAGGTTTGGCACGGGAAGACGGCAGCAGCTGTGAAAAACCGAAGATAGATAGAATTCATAGGCACTCTATATATGACATGAAATTAAATAAAACACAACAGAAGAGAATAATTTCTGCCTGAATCAGGATTTGAACCTAAGACTTTCTACTTTATGAGCTGGTGTTTTACTGTTGATCTAATCCAGTAATTTGCTGGCCTAGAACAAAGTTCTCTCTTTAATCCAAATAGTAATGGTCATGGAATAAAATCCCAGTTCAGGCAAAAATTTATCTCTTTAGTTACATTAACCATTGCTTAGAGGATGGCTGGGCTGAACAGCAGTTCTAGTTACCCTTGATTTATCAGTTTATTGTTGTAAATTATAGCTCTTCTTCTGTATTTACTAACATTTTTTTTAATATTTTAAACTTTTTCAAACTATTTTTATAACATTATTTGATAATTTTTAAGTATTTATTTAAATATGCAAGTCACAACATTATGACACTGTTAGACAACATTGTAATGCTGATTGCTATTTTCTCCACAGAGTATATTACTTAGTCTATGATTTTTCCGATCGCTGGTTTGGGTTATAACTGATTGGAATGGCATTAGGGAATGATAAGTAAGTGTACACCCATTTTTAATAAACGTTTGGTAATTATTATTGATATATTTATTTAACATAGATTTGGGGATTTATTGCAAAGATTAGTCATTTTAATTTCACAGCAACGTTCTGCCATCTAGCATAAGTTGTATAAACTTTAGTACAATATCGATAATAATTGACATGTGGCAAGGATGATAATCAATATGTAGTTCAATGGTGGGTTATCGCTGGCTCTATAAACTCTGGTGCATGCACAATGTTGTTCTATACGACTTTGAAAATATATCATGTAACTTAGAGTGCTGTTTTTCCGATGGCTGTCTTTGTATATTATTTTACATATTACAATCATATTCAGATCTAATCTTGCATAGAAACTTACTTGCAATCCAGTTTCTGTGTTTGACAGATCTTCATGTTCAATGGTAAACTGGCAATTCATTATAATCAGATTATCTGAAAAGTAAACAAAACCATTAAAAAGCAATCAATTCATCCATTTTTCTTGATATAAGATTGCAACAAAGAGATGAGAGGCCAGCAGACAACTGGTAGGCCAAAATCTTCTAGGTCTGTTGCACTATGGTGTTAAGATTTTATACAGCTACTCTAATGGATGCGAAAGTCAATGAATCTTGCAATTTAGAACAAGTGACATGTTTGCCAACATTTTATTGATATTCCTGCTACAGCCAACTGCTAGCATGATTATTAACATTAGGTTAGGTTAAATTAAATAGGTTAGGATACATAAGTTGGTATTTGGTGACCTTCAATTTTTTGTTAGTTTGCT
Organism: Diploptera punctata; assembly: GCA_030220185.1. Taxonomy (NCBI): domain Eukaryota; kingdom Metazoa; phylum Arthropoda; class Insecta; order Blattodea; family Blaberidae; genus Diploptera; species Diploptera punctata. The sequence goes on from JASPKZ010007270.1 coordinate 846,802, forward strand.
ATTCATTTTGAGGCAATAACTATTAGACATCTTCCATTGTTAATGTGCTGAATTTTATGTTTCAACTTACCTTCTCATTCAATTTTCAGGCATTTTCCAAATTAAAAAATGCACATGCATACACACAAACATATACATATCTTTTTTTTTTTCTTCAGATAATTATTAATCTAATGCTACAACAATTTTTGCGTTTTTCGGTATTTTATTTTAAATTATCCAGACAGACATAGCACTTTATGCTATAAAGTTTTTTTTTCTTTTTAAAAGAATGATTAAACTGTCTTAGGTAGAACCATGCCAGTCTCCCGACTATTGGGTTCATATTTGACTCCTGACAGTCTTGAAAATGTTAATTGTAAAATTTTCTATCTGAATAAGAAGCGTGTTGGTTGTATAAAATTTTAAAATGTGAATCAGATGTCCAGATTAAATTCCAAACTTCTCCACAATAAACATGTCGAGAATGTATGTAGTAATATTGCTGGTGATTCATCCATCATACAGGAAAGTTATGGCTGGTACATTTGAAAAAGATTAGGTTATATAATGAACCGGCATTGTAATCGAGTGATTTAAGGCATTATGCCTTGGTACAGAGCTACTGGACTTGAACTGGTTTGATCCCATGGGGGAAGAAATTTTCTCATGTAATTTTGGCCAGTATGGGACTAATGTCCACCCTACATCTTGAGGAATTCAGGCGTCTAAAATGGGTAGCAGCTTCAGGTTGCAAAAACCAATTACAACAACTGGGGACCTGACTTGTTTACAGCAAGTTACTTTCTTATACTCGCTGTAGGATTGTCTAGTTTTGTGAAATACAAATGTGGATGTGAGAAATACTGCTGGCTGGTTGGCCAAGAGTTTCTTCGACCTGTCATGCCACTGAGTATTAGGCTACATGCCGGCACAGTATATCACTCATTATCATCCCTCATACAATAAACAAACACTTCAATATATATTCATCTTATACTCCATTCTGTACATAATACACCCACACATCATCTGTGTAACAAGGTCTGCTTAAAAAAATATACAATATGTCCTCTTCAGACTATTTGCATCTTATAAGATAAAAGATAGGATTTATTTTTATTCAGTCAGAAAATATCTCAGGATTTGCTGTAATTCTAGATATTAACAAAACCAAATATACTGTCACATATGGAAATGTATTATTAAACAGGAATTAACAGAATTAACACATTTTAAAGAAAATACTCCATGTCATACTCCCAACTGTAACCCATATATTCAATGCCTCAATTATGACCTCAACTTACCCCGAACTCTGGAAAAAAGCTATAGTCAGACCAATCCCTAAAATTAAATTACCTGTAACACCAAACGACTTTAGACCAATCAGCATCCTCCCAGTCCTATCGAAGGCCTTGGAGCGCATTGTTCATGAACAATTAACTGATTACCTTAACACTCATAACATACTCGACCCATACCAATCAGGTTTTAGGACAGGCCATAGTACGGCAACCGCACTTCTTAAAGTTACTGAAGATACGCGTGAAGCAATGGACAGTGGCCACATGACAATATTTACACTCTTGGACTTCAGCAAAGCTTTCGACACTGTTGACACTGACATATTAATAGCAAAATTACGCGCTCTGAATCTTTCGGACAATGCTGTTAACTGGCTTGGATCCTATCTTCATGGTCGCCAGCAATGTGTATCCAATGCAGAACTTTCCTCATCCTGGCTATCACTGAAGGGTGGCGTCCAACAAGGTTCAGTGTTAGGACCACTTCTGTTCTCTATCTATGTTAACGATATATCCACCAGACTTACCTATTGTCGATATCACCTATACGCTGACGATTTGCAAATTTACATTCACTCCCATCCTGACGATGTACATGACACACTAGACAAATTAAATAGTGACCTAGACTCAATTTCCCAATGGTCGAAGAAACATGGACTTAATCTAAATACTGACAAGACACAGTGCATAATTATAGGACATCGGCGAATCCAAAGCATTATAAATTACGAAAATATCCCTACCATTCTCCTAAATGACAAAAATATCCCCTACAGCTCAGTAGTAAAAAATCTGGGTATCTATATGGACCAACACCTAGACTGGAAAATCCAGGTGAATAATACCTGCAAGAAAGTGTTCTCAATTCTTCACTCCCTAAATAGTTTTAAAAACTTCCTTCCTACAAAATTAAAACAAATACTTGTACAGACTCTTATAATGCCACACTTCGACTACTGCGACATATTACTGACTAATCTTACAACTGATCTATCTGACAGACTACAGCGTGCTCATAATGCGTGCATTCGATTTATATTCAATCTCCGTCGTTATGACCACGTGTCTCCTTCATTTCAGGCCTTATCATGGCTACGCCTAAATGACAGAAGAACTTTACATTCACATACCTTACTATTCCAAATTCTGCACACATATTTACCAACTTATTTAACAACACGTTTTCAACATTTATCGGCTCATCACAATTTAGGAACAAGATCACAAGACTCTTCTTTACTTTTGATACCACAACACAGGACCTGTCTGTACTCTGAATCTTACACAATATCTATGGCTAGAGCATGGAACTCACTTCCCAGTCATGTCAGGGACTGTCAATCGCTATCATTATTTAAATCCAAATTAACTGATATCTTAAGTTCGACACAATGAAAACATTAACTACATAACAACTATATAGAGCATTCTATTAATAATCATGTAGGAAGCTACTTACTTTATTTTATATCATTTTAATTTTATTATATTCTATGTTTTTGTTAGCATTAGCTAGTATTAGATCCTTCATCATTGTATTTTGTTTAGTCTGTATTTTAATATCTTAAAATTGTAATATGTACGTAATTTTTGTATAATTTTACTATTCGCTGGTTGAGTGGAAGAGAAGGCCTTATGGCCTTAACTCTGCCAGCTAAAATAAATCATTATTATTATTATTATTATTATAACAACAAATGAGGGAAATTTTAAAGAAGTAACAAAATTCAAATATCTAAAAACAATAATTACTAACAAAGACCAGTCTCATGGGCTAGTGGTCAGCGTTCCTGACTAGAGTTCATGAGGTCCCGGGTTCGAATCCCGGTCAAACCATAGGAATATTTTTTCTTAAAGGTAAATTATTGCTATGGTTGCCCATGGTCTGGAATTTAGGTTAAGAACTCTCCTGACATTTCATTATAATTTATCGCCCATCATATCACTGGGGTAACGTAACTCTGCCTTCCATGTGCCCCATCCTAAGAAATGGATTACAATTCCGCCAATGCTAGAAGAGAAAGCCATAAATGTCATAAAAGACAACCTGGTGGCACAAGAAAAAATAAATAAAAAGAATTTAAACATAAGTTCAAGACAGTAAATATTTACAAGGGATTCTTTGTCATTCCAACATCTCAAAAGAAATTTTAAAAAATCTCCATGGTGTAACAGGCTTAGAAATCCCCTTTCAACTAGCCAGTTACTGGCCTCACATCCACAAGTGTCATTTACAGATATGGATATTCATCTAGTCATTACAGGAGTAACAGATCAAGTACCCCAGCTGTTTAGGTAGGTTCTCTCTACCAGGAGAACTACTTATTGTGGCTACTCAAATTCCTCAAGATGATGTAAGAACACCAGTACCATAAAGGCTGAAATTTTGTGAGAACATTTCTTTGACCACGGGATTCAAACCAGCATTTTCCCATAGCACTTGTCAAGGCATAATTCCTTAGATTAGTCAGGTACAGCATGGGACAATCTAAAAAAATGCTATACTAAATATATATAAAATAATATTGATTCATATAGTTTACACTATATGGAGGCAAAACACTTATAAAATGGTGAATGTAAAAACTATAAAGTGACCTTCATGAATTTCATGGGGAATCAGATGAAATACGGACAAATGAGTCTTGTAGCATGAGATGGGCAGGACATGTGGTACAAATGGAGAATGAAAGCTTAAAGTAGGAAAACCAGATGGTAAAGCATTCAGTAGGAAAGAAGTGAGAGAATAACTATCAACATTTGGGAGAGGTGAATTATAGACAGAATGATTATAAAATATTCGCTCAGGATAGAGAAGTATGAAAAAATCATCTCATTCCTAAAGTGAAATATGATCTTACTATTAACATAGAATGATTTTTTTTTAGTTGAATTTTGGATTTTAGCATAGGTGTCTTGCTACTATAAATTAAGGAAGAACAGAAAAAAAAAGAGTAATTATTGTTGTACAAAATTAATATCAGGAAAGCACCCAGTAAGTAAGCCTAAATTACGGTGATAATATATTAACAATGTTTTGATGAAGGTAAATTATACAGAGGATGACTGGAACACATTATCTTAGATAGGAATTTTAGAGAACTTATGTCCATACAGCCATGACCTACACATTTAGAAGTGGTAGTAATTTAGTTAGAATGTTAATATTAACCTGTGGAATGGTATAATCTATATACAGATATAAAACTTAATTAGAAGTAAAGATAAAGATGTAAACAATAATAATAGAGAGAATGGCACACAATGTGCAAATCTGTTTCTCCTCACTCAATCGCTGTCATTGTTGTCTTGAAAATCATGGGTAGGGAATCAAAAGCTTAAGGTAACTTTCGGCTGAACAACACTTATAGTTACCCTTGATTTTTCAGTTTATTGTTGTAAACCATATCTCTTTTTCTGTATTTACTAACATTTTTTTATGTTTTAAACTTTTTCAAACAATTTTTATAACATTATTTGATCATTTTTAAGTATTAATTTAAATATGCAAATCACAACATTATGACACTATTAGACAATATTGTGATGCTGATTGCTATTTTTCTCCTGAGATGCACAGAGTATATTACTTTGTCTATGATTTTTCCGATCGCTGGTTTGGGTTATCGCTGGTTGGAACGGGTTAGAAAATTATAAGTGTACACCCATTTTTAATAAACGTTTGATAATTTTAATATTATTAATATTTTTTTTTAACATATATTTGGGGATTTATTGCAAAGATTGGTCATTTAAATTTCACAGCGACGTTCTGCCACCTAGCATAAGCTGTATAAACTTTAGTACGAAATTCATATGTGGCAAGGATGATAACCAATATGTGGTTCGATGGTGGGTTATCGCTGGCTCTATAAACTCCGGCGCATGCGCACTGTTGCTCTATAGGACTTCGAAAATATATCAGGTAACTTAAAGTGCTGTCTTTCCGTAACTTTCTAATGAAACCAAACTAAATTAATGTAGCACAGTCATGTCATCAATGTCTGAATGTTAATTGATGAAACAATACTTAAAAAAATTATATCACTTAATTCTGTAGGATGTACTACCACAATATATCAGTAGATAGAAAAATTGATAAGAATCAAAATACTTTATAGCATGTGGACAATCATAACATGAATATCAAGTATTTAATTTAATGAGTTAACTAAAGTAACTCATACTAATCTTATAGATGTCCTCTACGTTTAGCATATGTTATTTATAATCTTTAATTTTCATCGGTTAACTTTAAACATTTGTTGTTCATGAAAAATGGTAATTTATTAAATAACAGAATATCATTCGAGAAATACTTTCCAGTAGATCACTCTAGATTTTTACTAAGTTCTACAGAATAGTAGTATAGCCTATATGTGCAGGACTTATAAAGTTCCTGATAAATTGAAGCATATCTGTGAACTGGTACTTATGACCAACCTCTACATTAAGTTGACCCTTTCTAACCTAACAAAATTAATTTCATATTATTCAATAAATTAGAAACTAATCTGTGCACACCAACTTGATTCTTCTAGCCTAACAAAATAAGACAGGAGTAGTTCAATTTAACTTCTAACATATTTCTGTTAAAAACATATTTGCAAATATATTGGCAAGATTAGTCACATTAGTTTTCACAAATAATGGAAATACATTTATCGGGTTAGAAAAAAATGGCTATTCCGTGTCAGGAGGCCATCTATATACATCTTATTTTATTAGGTGATTGTTGCATGAGAAAATGGGCACATTAGTGTACATCAGTTTAGTTTACAGCTAATTTGATGATCTGGTATAAGGATAAACTGCAGTTATGTCTCACCATGAATTTTTCTAAGTCCTGCAGAATAATAGAGTGTATCTTGCTCCATAGACAGCATGACTATTTATATATTCGGTATGACCAACCTTCTGAATAAATTTCCAAATATGGTCTTAAAAAATGGCTATAGATAACATTGTAATTTCATAACCTAACAAAGTAAATCATTTGCATATAATTTCAATAAACTACAGGCCTAAACTAAATTGGCATACAAAAACATACCTCGGAAAAACTGCACTTTAACTAGCGTAATATATTTTCAAACTCCTATAGAACACAGTGCACATGCACCAGAGTTTATAGAGCCAGCGATAATGCACAATTGAACCACATATTGATTATCATCCTCAATTACTATCGGTCGCTATGAAATTTAAATGACCAATATGTGCAATAAATCCCCAAACCTATGTTAAAAAAATATATATATATAATATTAAAATTACCAAACATTTATTAAAAATGGGTGTACACTTAATTATCACTCCCTAATGCTGATCAAACCAGCGATAACCCAAAACAGCGATAGAAAAATCATAGACTATGTAATATTCCATGGAAAAAACAGCAGTTAGCATCACAATATTGTCTAACAGTATCATAATATTGTGATCTGCACATTTAAATAAATACTTAAAAATTGTCTAATAATGATATAAAAATTGTTTGAAAAAATTTAAAATATTAAATATTGTTAGCAATTACAGAAGAAGAGCTATAGTTTACAACAATATAACTGAAAAATCAAGCGCTAGTAGAAGTGCAGTTGAGCCCATACCTCTTCTTAACCCAACAAAATAAAATTAAAAAAAGAGCAATTTCTCATTGTCAAAGTTGATCATTCCACTAGCACAGATAGTTCTGCCACGTGTTTACAAAGCCTTGCACATGTGCACTATGGTTCTGTAAAATTCACAAGAAATGACAGAGATTTTGCATACACAGGTAATATTTAAGAAATGTAAAAAAATATGTTAAGAATTGTTAAAATAGTATGAAATGTTAGTAGAAATGGAAAAAGTACGTAGTGCAACGTGTTATATATTAAAAGGTTGAGCCCTGGAATATCAGAGGGAAAAGTTTGCTATTCTTTATGAATAGTGACTAGTAGATCCTGACATTAGAACCCTCAAAACATTCCGGGTCAATTAATGGAAACGTTTTCTATTATTTAGGAATGGTAAACTACGTTTAATGATGAGTTAAAAAATGTTTAAAATAGGAAATATTAGCAAATATGAATTTTACAAAATTGTTAAGGATATTTTAACAATTCCGTTATCTAATATAAACATCTTAATCAAGAAATTAACCAATTGGTAAACTTTGAGATTCTGTTTTATAAATAAATTACCTCGAAATATTCTTAGACAAAAATAAGACACGCAGATAGAATAAAGTATATAATATAAACGGGTATTAAGAACGCGGCCTGTGCAGTGGTAATCTATATGTATGGAATAATAAAACTAAAAAACGTAAACAAATTTGATACAATACCTTATTGAACTCGTTCTCTAATCTCTATGTTATTGAAGGCCTCAATTTAAAATCAAAATGGATCCGACATAAGTTCGTTCTCTATGGTCCGGAAGCAATTGATGTGACCAACATAACAACGAAAGAAAATTGCGCTAATTTATTTGAAACTATAGTTCGACAATGTGCCACTTTTTAAATTTACCAACATTGATTAATTTACAAATACTGCCTTTCTCCTCTATTACTCTTATTCAATGTGTAGGCTACACTAAATAGAAACTATAAAATCTATGGAACAAATTCCAGTGGAGTATGAGGAACGGCTAGAACTAGCGATAAAATGGGTACATTGACTATGGAGGACAAATTAAAGTCAAAATGTACCATCAAATCATTGACAACTGCCGGTGGCTCAATCGCATGAAAAGTACTCATCCCAACCAACTCGTTAAAAAAGTGAAATCATAACTCACGCTACGAAATATTGTGAACACTTTTTAATAATATCTTAAACCACTTAATGTAAATTATTTTTGTAATTAAAGTTAAGCCATTACAAACCTATTTGTTGAGGTATTGTTTTCCCATTTTATAAAATAAATTAAAGTAATCACACTACAGGCCTCGGGAGGCCCTTGGGGTAGCAGAAGGTTAAGGCTCCCACTTTTTCTGGACAATCGACTCTTGATGGCAGCCCTGCGTGACGGCCGCCTTTACCCCCACAAGTGTCTAGTACTCATTTCCGTTAGAGGCTGAGTCGACCCCAGGACCATAGTGCCGCCAGAAGGTTTGGGTCAGTTTAAAAATCCTGACCCCACCGGGACTTGAACCCTCCACCTTCCGGCACTGGAAAGGGAAATTTTAATAATAATTAGCCATTATATATAAGAATCTGCCTAGAATATTTCTAGCTGTACCCACTATATATTGAATGCAAGGTCTTATGAGAGGAACAAACGCTGAAGATGATTCTAAAAAATTTTAATTAGAAAACTTGAAAGATGATTAATGCGGCAAGAATACCAAATCAAAATTGCTAACAGATACCTGCTATATACGTATATATATATATATATATATATATATATAGGCCGTCCACCACTGTGGTCTCGAGGTAGCGTGCTGCCTTGTCACGCAGCAGGCCCGGGTTCGATCCCCGGTCGGGGCAGTTCTTCTGGGTGAGGTTTTTATCGGGATTTTCCTCACCTGTAAGACAGATGTCAAGAAAACTTTAAGGCCCAAACGGTCCCCGAAATCATATGGCCATCATCCTTATCATTATCATACTTACCATTATCATTATCACCATCATCCTTCACCAGTGTGGAAAGCAACGGGAAGCTACCACACCTACACAATTCCCTAGTAAAGCTTCAAACATAGCATGAAAATGCTATGATTGCAGTGAAGGACCTGCCTTCGTGCAGAATTACTATGGATGGATATATAGGCCTACATGACATGATAAGAAAAATAAATGCCTGGACAGGATTCGAACGCGGAACTCAGGGTCGGTACCCCAGCATGTTATCCAAAACACCACCAGGCAAATCAAATTCAAACATTCATTTTTCTTATATATATATATATATATATATATATATATATATATATGTATATATATATATATACATATATATATATATGTTTGAATTGGATTCGCCTGGTGGTGTAATGGATAACATGCTGGGGTACCGACCCAGAGTTCCGGGTTCGAATCCCGTCCAGGTATTTATTTTTCTTATCATGTCACATTAAGCTTGCATTGCTCAATGTTAAAAATTTAATTATAATACACACATATATATATATATATTGTTGTGTGTTTCTTTAGATTTTTCATATGATACATTCTGATATTATTTAATAATTCTTAAAATATCACTCTATTAGTAACATTTTCTTAGTAACTGATCATGGTGGAGCATAGAAATTTTCAGGGTACTTTACTCAGTACATGATGCCTTTCTTGTATATTCACAAAGCTAGTTCTTAAGTCTTCAGTAGGGAGGTGATAGAACATTACTCAACTGGAGAGGCCTTTTTTAAAAGCTGTGACTTCAAAGTTGCACAGATTTTAGAAATATGGTTACTTTATGTGCCTAGATCTAGAGTATCTATGTTATAAATTGTCTAGAAAGTAAAATAATAAACAAAATTGTACTGTTGTAAAAATTTGTAATACTTCGTCAATTTTTAACTAGGATTCATTTATTCTGCTGTATGATGATGATCATCAGTGGTCATAGAGTCCTAATAGTTAGCCCTGATCTCCTTAAGAACACCTGGTAGAGTTCGCTTACAAATTGTTATGCCTAATCAACATTTTAAAGAAACTATATTTTCTATGGAACTACACTACCTAGGACAATATAAATTTTACAGCCAATTAAGGCTGGTGTTCTGATGGTACTACTGTCATTAATTTTTATTTAGCATTAATTGCTTTCATTTTACCAGGGTTTTCATATCATATAATATTTTACAAAAAATTTGATTTCCTAAGTTTCAGGTGCACATTTCTCACAAACTATGTAACACGGAATCTTGAATCTTTTTGTGGATGTTTAGAGTGTCTAGCTGTATCCAGTCGGTCAAAATATTTTGTTGTCAGAATATACTATTCTCAAGAAAAAAATTTTAATACAAAAAAAAATAATAAAAATAAATATCTTACTGTAAATAATTGTTGTAAAATATGTTAGGCTCTCAAGTGAGTAAACTGTTCAATGGTTATCTCAAGCCACTCACAAGCAATGTCAGTAAAAAGAATAGTGCAGTTTTGATGATTAGTTTCAAATAAAGCGTATTCATATGGGAAGGTATGTATAATTTTTATAAATTGTTATATGATTTGAAAACCCTGGTAAAATGAAAGCAATTAATGCTAGTTAAAAATTAATGGCAGTAGTACCATCAGAAAACCTGCCTTAATTGGATGTAAAATTTTTATTGTCCTAGGTAGTGTAGTTCCATAGAAAATACAGTTTGTTTAAAATTTTGACTAGGCATAACAATTTGCAAGCGAACTCTACCAGGTGACCTTAAGAACTGCCACCCAATCCTCTCATTCCAAAGCTCTTTGTCGCCATCTCTTAAATCCTCTATTCACAAGATCATTATGGACATCATCCAACCACCATAATGTGGGTCTTCCAATTCTTCTTTTACCACCTGGTTTGGCATCTAATAATATTTTAGATATTCTATTATTGTGCAACCTGCTGATGTAGCCCAGCCACTCCAACCATCTGATTTTTATATGTGTGAAATATTAGCATCCTTGTATAATATTTGTAATTCAGAGTTGGTCCTGATTCTCCAAACTTCCTTATCATAAACAGGGCCATACATTTTTCTTTTAGATTTATTTTTCCCTACTGTCTAAAATAGTTAATGCTCATCCAGGTAGGGTCCAGGTTTCACTTTCAAAAGTAACCATAGTTTTAATAATTGTCTTATAAATTCTGACTTTAACTTTTCTTCAGATATCTCTTGTTCTTATAAATTTTCTGATCCTCTAAGACATTGATTACCAGTACAAATTTGTTCCTTTATCTCAGTCCAGCACGTTGTTGTCATCAGTAAGTGCCGAGCCAAGATATAAAAAACTAGAAACATTCTCAAAATATATATATATATATATATATATATATATATGTATATATATATATATATATATATATATATATATATATAAAATTTAAAACAATAGTGTTAGTGATATTAATTCTTTTGGTTGTATCAATCATGTATTTTGTTTTTGTGCTATTACTTTCCAAACCTGATGTATTTGTCTCATGTTGTATCTGTTTTAGAACATCATTAAGAGAGGATACTACTACTTCTTCTCCCTTTCAAGTATTAGGCCAAGGCCTGTTATGATCCTATAGAAAATTTTCCCTCCAGCATTTCATAGGACGGCCCAGAGATCTTCGTCCTCTTGGTATATAATTATAAACAGCTTTGGGGATCCAATTTGAACTCATTCTTTCAAGATGGTGTTTCCAATTCAGTTGGTACTGTTTAATATATTCCAAAATTGATACATTCCGCAAAAATATTGAAACTTTCTATTAAATATTATCCAACCAGGTTTGATTATGATCATCCTGACATGTTCGAGATCAATGTTAAATAAGAACATTGACAAAAAAATCACCCTGTCTAATCCTGTTATGGGTTATAAAACTTTCTGACAATTTATTTTGTATTTTAACATTGTTTTGTGTTCTAATTAAGGTAATTTTTGTTGAAGTAATTACTAAATTGGGGATACAAATTCTGCTATAGCATCAAATATATAATTCCTGTTAATTGATTCAAAGACCTCTCTAAAATATATGTACAACTGGTGTAATGAATAAATTGCATTAATAAAACTTCTCTACAATCATGGGTAATGAAAATATCTGGTCCATTGTAGATCTGCCTCTACAGAAACCACATTGATATTCACCAAGAGTTGACACAACATATAGATCAATAAATTAGGATAAAAAATTTGTAAAAAAATTATAACTGACATTTAAAAGTGAGATTCCTCAATAGTTGGTACATTCAATTGACTCAACATATGTATCAATATATTAGGAAATATATTTGTAAAAAAGTTATAACTGGCATTTAAAAGTCAGATTCCTCAATAGTTGTTACATTCAAGTTTGTTGCCTTTGTTTTTATGTATCAGGCAAATAATGGCTACATTCCATTCATCAAGCATATGTTCTATGTTCCAATTGTCAACAACTAATTTATAAAGAGGTTTCCATAATAATTAGCCACCGTGTTTTATTAGTCGTATATTAACAGAATTTTCCCCTCGAGCTATATTGATCTGCATCCTTCGTATTATATCATATACCATTGTGGCAATTGGTGAAGATATAAAAGGATCTGGTCCAAAGAAAGGTAAAATAGGTATTAATTGATCTTGATGTTGAGTGATTCCGGGTTCTGTGGCCGTGGTCCATAGTTGGTGTTGATACCAGACGTTTCGCCCTCAACTACGGAGGGCATCTTCAGTGGCGAGTGCTTCTAGGCGTGTTTCCTGGTCGGAAGCTCTACTTAGAGTGAACGCTGCGGGTGTTGTATTGATACTAGTGGTGGGAGCAGGGTGAGCGGGCGTGGCTCTTGCTGATTGGCTAATGGTCGTCTCCTTGTTGTCCCTAGTGTTGATGCATTTATTTTCTAGTGTACGGTACCAGGCCTTAGACAGTTTAATACCTTCCTCTTTTCTGTTAATATTTTCCTTATGTGTCTAAGGCCTGGTACCGTACACTAGAAAATAAATGCATCAACACTAGGGACAACAAGGAGACGACCATTAGCCAATCAGCAAGAGCCACGCCCGCTCACCCTGCTCCCACCACTAGTATCAATACAACACCCGCAGCGTTCACTCTAAGTAGAGCTTCCGACCAGGAAACACGCCTAGAAGCACTCGCCACTGAAGATGCCCTCCGCAGTTGAGGGCGAAACGTCTGGTATCAACACCAACTATGGACCACGGCCACAGAACCCGGAATCACTCAACATCATGATTACCGGCCGTGAGTGAAAGCCTGCATTCAACAATTAATTGATCTTTCCTGTAATTATTTAACAGTTCACTAAAGTGTTCTACCATAATTGTAAAAGTTGTTGTTCTCCAGCAACAAAGTTTCCTTGTTTATTTTTACATATTAAATTACATACATTATATTATATACATATAATACTATCAGTGATGTATAAAAATTATATATAATTTATTGTTGACAAATGAATAAACAAATTTTAAAGAAGTTGTCAAAGAGTGAAAGTGTCTACTTTCTGTCAAGCTGAATACAACAAAACTCAGAGAAAAGTAAGGAAAATATGCTGTTACGTCAAAAAGATGGAGAAAAAATGGTGTCTCACAAATGAAAAATAAATTGCGTAAATTTTCCTTGATTTCGTGCATCAAAATACATGTAATGAACTGTCCTTTAAAAAAACTAATTTATTTCCAAAAAGCTGCACACCTCAATACTCATTCCCTTTATACTGAGTATAAGGTATGTAATAGATTTGATTTCCGAGAAAATGAATGGTTATCTATTTTTATGTCCATGAAAATATGTATTAAGACTGGACTATACAAAAGATAACTTATTACAATGAGAGCATTTGATTGTACACCATAGCTATGCACAAGAAAATCAATATTAAGTGTGGATTTCGGAAAAAATGTATTATTACAAACAACATGTCAATGGTTACTCATTACTATGCATAAATTAAAAAAATATTATGATTAGAACTCCCAAAATCGAGTTATTGTAAACAGAACTTTTGTTTCTAAATAACATTCAGATGTAAACGTGTAGTAAGATTAGACGTAGAAGAAAATATTATAACATACATAAATTAATGATTCTTTTTTTTCATTTTAATGCAATGTAAATACCTAATGTCTATATCCGTAAATATCCAAGATACTAATTTCGAGAAAATGACCTATTGCAAACATTATTAGGATTGTTTCCATAATTATGAACACAAAAAAATAATCATTAAAATTGAACATTCCAGAATGTTATTTAAAATAAAAAAAAACAATATTGCAAACATTATTTTAATGGTTTCCATAACTATGAACACGAAATAATAATCATTAAGATTGGACATTTATTGAAAAATAAAGCAATAAAAAAAAGAAGAAAACAATTGAATGGTTCCTCACCACTACGGAAATTAAATAAATATTCATTAATATTAGACAACAAAGAGAATAACTTTCATCAAACACATTTTAAATTGTTTCATATTACTATATCACAGAAATGTGTATTATATGGGGCTTGAACAAAATACCCTATTACAAAACCCACATATCAATGATTTGTCATTACAATTTATCATTGATATAACATCTCTACCTATATATATTACAATGGCATATTCCAATGTTCAATCATAGCATTTTCTGTCTTAGGAGTTTCTAAACAAAGTTAATTTAGTCACCTTATTTGCACATAGATACAATGAATTTATAAAACTCTGGCCAGACCCATATTATGTAACGACAGTGAGGCCTGGACAATTCTCAGTGTAGATGAATAAAGACTAACTGCGGCAGAAATGAAATTTATCAGACATACTGCAGGTTACTCAAGAACAGACCATAAAAGGAATTCTGAGATTCTCAGAGAATTACAAACAGAATCAGTCATGGAATATGTACGGCCTTCGAAAAAAATGACGGCACAACTCTTGATGACGGAAAGTTAAAAAGAGTTTTGAAGAGCGATTCACACCAGTACGTTGTTACATATTCTGACGGCGTAAGTCTCTCTTCATGCAGTATTCCAATCGTTCGCTTCAGTGGAGCAGTCGGCAAGATGCTCTTTTTCCAACGACGGGGCCCCACGTTCGATTCTGGTCAGGTAGATTTTTTATTTATTACTTAATAACGTCATTCATTTTCATAATGCCTACATGTTACCGGGCTTCGTTATATAAATAAATTTGTATATATATATATATATATATGGAAATATTCCCTGTCGGGACAGGCTCTGGATGAGTTTTTTTCAGGATTTTTCCTCACCTGTAAGATAAATATCAGGAAGCTTAGGGCACAACGGTCCCCGAAAATCATCCGGCCATCATCATCATCATTATCATTTTTCATCGGTGTGGAAAGAAACGAGAAGCTACCACACCTACAGTTCCCTAGTAAAGCTGCAAAGCATAGCATTTTCATGCTATGATTGCAGTGAAAGACCTGCCCTCAGGTAGAATTACTATGGAATGGAATATATGAAAATAAATAAATTAAAGGAAACAGCTCATATATATTATATATATATATATATATATATATAATTAATAACGATTGTAACGTTTAAGTCTTGAAGTACTGCATTCCTTCATAGAGGCAATTTCTAGGAGATGGTTGTGGTCTAGTGGAGGGAATTTCTGTTTCCCATGTACAAGGTCGCGTGTTCGATCTGCTGTCATGTTTTTTTTCCTCTCGTTATTTCAATTAATATTCTTTCTTTTGTTTCATTTCTTTTACTTTGTTTTATTTTCAGTATTTATGCACTACTTATTTACACGAAATTGTTTTCCATTGCACGACACACAACAAAATAGAACGGATTTAGTTTCTCAGATAGTTGTATACTTGTGCACCAAATAGCTGATCTGATCATTGGCAGTGGCTTCATTCCTAGACTTGAAAATTATCTGTACGTCATCAATTATTTCAAAGGCTGTACAAAAATACAGAAACAACTGGAAATTTCACGTAAGAAGAATGAACAGAACAAGAATACCACGTCAAATCTTAAATTATCAGCCACCAGGCAAGAGATTTTGGGCAGACCCTTCAAACATTGGATTGAGACCATAATAGACCACTAGGTCTATCACATGAAAGACAAAGAAGATACAATGCATGGCACGCGGTCAACTTACCGACTCGATGAGAAAATTATGTACAGTATTACTGGAACTGGGACCCACAGCTTAAAATCCATCACGGACATGCTGCCTAGACTTTTTTCATCCAAAAAGATCTATCGACCCTGGTCAGATTTGTACTCGTGACCTTAGGAAATGACTTATAACATGCAGAAAGTTCCAATGATATCTCATTACAAAGGGCAAACTAAGCACATGTAAACGATCCTCAGAAATTGACTTATCACGAACAGTTTTAAATATCTAGGCTTCAGTTTATCATATGTTAAAATTGAAGATATTAATGACAAAATAAATAAATTTAATCTAATGTGTATCACTAGTAAAAGAACTCTTAAAAAACACAAGAAAAGAAACAAAAATAAAATTTTATAAATTAATGGCTATTTCTGTACTGATGTATCGGTCAGAATGTTGGACGATCACTAAAAGACAAGAACAAAGATTGGAAGCAGCTGAGATGAGATGTTTAAGAAATATAGCAGGACATACTCTGCTGGATAAGAAAAGAAATGAAGATATAAGAAAATAACTAAATATTTTCAAACCTACATACCGAATAATTAAATTAGGAACGAACTGGAAAGAACATATTGATAGAATGTCAAAAGGAAGATTTCCAAAATTATTGCTAAATTATAAACTGCACAGAAGGAAAAATGTTGTTCGCCCACACAGAAGATGGTCTAAACAATTCTAGCTTTCATGACACTGGAACGAGCCAACAGGCTGGATGATGATGAGATGACAAACACAGGATTATAATGTTTTATTACTGTGCACACGAAAATGTTTAGTAAGAAGATACTTAAAAGGAAACAACTTATCACACTGTGAACATTTAAATGGGTTCTCATTACTGTGCAAACGTAAATGTCCATTAAGACTAGTCTTCTGAGAAAATGACTTATTACAAACTGTGCATTTGAATGGCTTCTCTTCATTATGCACTCGTAAATGGCTAATAAGACTAGACTTCTGAGTAAATGCCTTATTGCAAATAGCACATGTGAATGGTTTCTCATTACTATGCACACGAAAATGTGCGTCCAGATTGCACTTCTGAGAAAACCCCTTATTGCAAACAGAACATTTGAATGGATTCTCACTACTATGTAGAAGTAAATGACCATTAAGTTTGGATTTCTGAGAAAATACCTTATTGCAAACAGAACATTTGAATGCGTTTTTATCAACATGCAGATGTAAATGACATTTAAGAATGAACTTCTGAGAAAATTCCTTATTGCAAATGGAACATTTAAATGGCTTCTCTTTAGTATGCACACGTAAATGTTCATTAAGTTTGCACTTAAACAAAAATGACTTATTGCAAATACTACAGTTTATAGATTCCTTTTCACTATGCACACATAAATGTTTTCTAAGACGGGACTGAAAAGGAAATGACTTATTACAAACAGAACATTTGAACGGGTTCTCATTACTATGCAGACGTAAATGCCCCTTAAGTGCGGACTTCTGAGAAAATGCCTTATTACAAATATGGCACTTGAACGTTTTCTCATTACTATGTACAAGTAAATGAGCATTAACATTGTATTTGCGAGAAAATAACTTATTGCAAACATTACATTTGAATTGTTTCTCATTATCATGACCACGCAATTCTGTACTTGTTAGATGACAATTGCAAGGAAATAACTTATTACAAACAGAACACTTTAAAGATTTATATGCCAAGTCTATGTCTGGTGCTTGTAAACACTGATTAGAACTGTACAATCCAGCAAAACATTCCTCATCGTGGTCGACCTGAAAATATAAGATTACAGTAACTAACACATAAACATTACATTGTAGCACAGTCTAAGGGTCGCATGTTTGGACGCATTAGACAGTAAAATGCCTTCTCTGCTGAGCAAGTTGTATGCTAATACGATTTTGCTTACTCAGAAATCTGTTCATGCGATAATAATTGGTTAAATTTGTAAGCTACCTGCGGAGGTACCTTACATGAGCAACTCAAATTAAAATCCCGAAGGGAACCGATGGTAATCGATGTACTTTGCTGCTTTATCCAACATTTATCCAAGATGTCGGACCTTGAAGACTTCGATCATGTTTTCGGTATACACGGAGAAGAGGAATTTGATAGAGTCTACCAAAGAATTCAATTGGAAGAACAGGAGAATCGGCGTAATATTGCGTGTCGCAGACGTGTTTGTATACGGTATTATTTGCGGGATGCAAGCATAAATGCATTCCTCTATAGCAGACGAAAATAACGGAAGTGGTTTTATCGCTGAGAATTCTGGGTAATTCGTTGCCAATATTACGAAAACGTCGACGCTCGTGCATGACCGATAAGTCGGCCGTTAATTCGTTCTCAGCAATTGCTCACGGTGAATCAGCTCACTAGTGATTGGAAGTAATTTGAGTAGAGAGTAATGTTCTAACATACGACCCTAAGTATATTTCACTCCGAAAGGAAAAAATTAAGTGACAATGCTAATTTGAAATGTCATTCCCAATTAATTCAATTTTTAAAAATATTTATATTAAATTATATATTTAATTTCAGTTATTAAGTTTAAATTATTAAGATGGCAGTCAAACCAAACACTGATTACCAGGGAGCGGGGTTTGAATAAGTAAACAGATGCATCATATTACCTGCCACACGGAGTATGTACTGCCTTAGAGGTTAAATTCCTCTTTTAACTTCATTTTAATTTTTATTGACTACTTAAATATGTTCACTAAATAATAAGAGAAATGAAAAAAGCTTGAAACCTGCAGGACTTGTTCTCCTACAACAGAATATTTCTTAGTGACTGCTTCATTTATTCATTGCATACAGAGTAGTAAAGAACTATATATTTCGGGAGTATATTATTGTACATTACAAGAACTACAATCATGTTGTATGAGAAAATATCTCTGTACATAAAACCCTTATTTAAAATGAAGTAGTTTTATTGCACACTACAAATAACTAAACATACAACCACGGCCTACAGCCCCAAAATCTTCTTCAAGATCATCATAAAACATACGATTGTTTGCTTCCTTCTATAATTCCTTATCATGATATAACTGTTTTTTGAAGCAGGGTATAATGCCTTCCACCGAACATCATTTTATTTATACTGAAAACTACAAGGTCACAGGTGCGTCCTCCCTCCTTATAGTCTGTGCATTCTTAACTTCACTGTATACTTACTAGAAACACGCTCCCTGCTGATTACTGTCCCATGTGCACAACAGTGACAAAACATACTGAACGTTCTCCAAGATATGAGAACACCTGTACTTTCAAAACTCAGTATCTCCACCTTTTCTAAATTTTCAGGAAACGTAAAATATTAGTTAAGTTGGAAATCATATACATGATTCTCCTAATTGAAATAGTTTTGTAGATATTCACTCCTAGATTAATATACACAGAAACCAAAATGTTACACACTTTCATTTGGGTTTAATTACAGAATTAAAATTGGAGTTTTGACAGAAAAATATGGATTAGATAAGATTTTTAAAATATATACGGTATATAATGACTTTTTTAAAAAAAGAAACAAACTTGAAGAGTATGCAAGTGACACCTGTTGAGTCAAATAAAAAATAATTACCACCAATCACGTAAAACAGCTAATTAATAAAATTAATTAGTGTACATTCAGTTTTTTAAAAATGTCGACTGAAGAGACTGTAGAATTGAGTTTATAAAATTTTAATGGAAAATTTAATGAAGTTCAATTTATGATTTTTTACTGCAAATTTCAATTTGGCAACCCATTTTAAACTTTATAACTTTATATATATAAGCATGCTGTGCTATGCTAAATAAATGAAATATTAAAGGTAAATTAAAGTGTATGGTACACATTGAGACGAACCAAAACATAGTGGTTGCTAGTCAGTTTTCAATTTCGGATTTCAGGTAAACCTCCACTTCTAATTGTCGGACTTCACTCATTTCTTGATACCTACCTACCTTGGGTTTATTTAATGGGATATAGAGTTTCGTTGTGAAACATCGAAAATTGTGACTGTTACAGCGATTTTTAAAGTTTCACTTCAGATGAACTCCTGCACATAATGGTTTTAGAAGGTAAAATTGTGAATCTAAACAATAAATTTAGCCTTAGTAATCTATTAATAACCAATAAGAAACTGAACTAATACGAAGACATTTTGGTAAACAGATGAGGACAGAGACAAAACTAAGATTACATAACATCACATCAAAAGCTGCTCTAAAATACGGAAGTGAAATTTGGATTTTAAATAAAAGAAACTCTCATAAACTTCAAGTAAGCCAAATGCGCTTCTTACGATCATTGTTAGGAGTTAATAGACTGGATCACCAAAAGAAACTCTTATCAGAGGAAAACTTGGAGTAACAAGTTTAAATGAAGATCTACAAAGATACCAACAAGAATGGAAAAATCATCTGAGGAGAATGGCAAGAAATAGACTTCCAAAATTGGCATTCCAAAATACCCCAACTGGACATAGGGACCAAGGAAGACCAAAACATTGGTGGAAAGATCAAGACCATCTTCGCTAGGTTTACCGTACAGGGCACATGGCCTAAAACGAATTTGTCCATGATGATGATGAAGAAACTGAACACCTCATATAGTAAAAAATCTGGAAATTATAAAATTACTTGTAGAGACTGCAATAAAGTATATACAGGAAAAACAAAAAGGAACACTTCAGAAATATTAAAAATGGTGAAATTGAAAAATCAGCTGTTGCAGCACATGGTTTGTTGGAGTGTCATAAAAATAAAAATGAGGCCAAACTCCTAAAACATTTGGAAAAACCTTTAGAATTGAAAGTATGGGAGAAGATATACTTTCAGAAGAACAAATTTAGATCCATGGATTTTGGAATTCCTGATGAACAGGACCTGATTTCAGAGTTCATCAAATCAACATCTGAGAGCAACATTATAGATGGAGATTCCAACGGAAATCCGGTAGTCATGATATCAGGTGAAAGTGGGACGGATGTTCCTCTTGAAAACTGCAGTTCTCGTATTTAAGAAAACATAAACTATGAGGTAAGATAAGAAATGACTCATTCATTCATTGAATACACGTATGTGTATGTTAATACATTAGAGACAACAATTATTGTTTATTTTAGAACCAATCTTGGCACATAACAATTAATTAATTCAGATCATTAGGAATGGGGATTAACCTGAATGCAAAAAATTTTAAAATTGCTCTAGCAACTGCATTTTTAATTTTTTGCAACAAATCAGCATATATGTTTTTGAATGATAAATAATATAAAGGTATTGTCTAAGATATCAACAAATTTCAGCAATTACAAGTAGGGTTTCATCTGAAAGCCAAAATTTAAAAATTATATTTTCTAATCAAACTGGATACATACAATTTTATTAACAAAAGAAAGACAAATTCTGTAAACTAGCAAAATCAGACCTTAAATTTGACTTGGTGAGGAACTCTCTTAGTTTAGATTGTTCCTCCTTGACAGATTTTCATACAATTCACATCAAAATGTTACCATGTCTGAATTACAACAGCAGTCACTCCATGTATGAGAAGAAACACTATATCCTTCTCTAGATCGTAGCTGTCACAAGTACAAAGCTCTGTTAATTCCACTTTACAATTGTAAATGTACCATCAAAACTTTACCTTCAGTTCTACTTCCTCAGAAGCTGGAAATGTCTCCTGCTTAATATCAATGTAGTCTGTTTGTTCTTCTACTTCTGATTTTATTTCCACTTTCACATCCTGGTAAATAAAAACCACAGTATATCATCATGATATCAAATCTAAGTTTCTATAGAGAGTATTTCAGAATTTATAATTTTAGAGAAAGCATCTTGTATCCAAGTGCTTACTTCAGAGTGGCGACACTTGTTCATTATTCAGTGGTGTTCTGCACTACAGGTACTCTCTAACAACATGTTTTCTATACTGGAGCAACATTTGTGAATGAAAAATTTATTTGTACAAAGTTGTGTCACACAAGACTTATCAGGAACTACTTGACCCATGAGGTGATGGAGTACTGCCTTATCATACAGTGGTAAAATTGCTACTGTTCAGTAATGCAATGCTGCATTACCACATGTCTCATGTAGTCCCCAAGAACAGTCTTCTGTAACACAATCTTGTGAAACTTCAATTTTGAGTCATGTTTTTTTGAAAAGTCTTGTTGGAAGCTTGTACTATCCACCTGTAGTTCAAGTCACTACAAAACACTATTAAACAATGAACAAATATCACTAATCAACTCTACATAGCCCTCAGACTATGACGAGATTGATATTCCTGCAAGTGTTGCAACATGAAGAGTTTGCAGGTTTGGTAATAATGGTACGAAGCAGGAAACCCATTTTCACTAACTCTACTGTGTAGTCAGTGGCCCAGCCATGTGTCCATTCATTGATAATATAATTAAACCGTAAACAATACAGTTCATAGTCATTTCTAATTCCATGTGAGATCACATCGCTCATTTGCTGCAACAACGTCATAACTCAAGAATAGTCAATTTGAGTTATTGATACTACATGAAAAACAAAATTCAGTTCTATATTCAAGAAGAATGACATAAGCTATTGAATACAATGAGTTTATATATTAATTTGATATTTATGATAAATACAGACAAAGGTATATGGATTTCAAACCTTTAAATGCTTCCCCTCTAAAACTATGTTTTTTGAGTTATGACGTTGCAGCAAATGAATGATATTGTCTATGAGCTTAAATGTCATAACAATGTGAAAAGGGTTGGACTGACACTGATTGCAATGCACTTTTCCACCTAGGGTATGTAAGGGCATCTGGCAATTACTGTATACATCTAGGCAATTTCTGGTGAACATGTCATTGCATGAAGTAGATCAGCTTCAGAATTTCACCAGGGATGATATTATCAGCACCTCTACATGTAGTAGTTACACCTCTTGAACACTGCCAGTCTCTCATGTCAGATAAACACCAATCTTGGTCTTACCAATTACCACTATTTTTGTTATTCACATTTGGAATATTCTTCTTGGTCTCTCCATTCACCTAACAATTACTTAGACACATTACATGAATGGAATTAGACAACAAGAAAACAGGAAAGGAGAACATAACGATAGGAGGTGACAACTGAGAAGCAAAATATTGTTGTGGATGGACCAGGTACAGGAAAAACCTATAGGCAAGAAGAGTAGAATAGATCAATAAACATTAATGAAATATGGGTGAAAGACAGACATGGCTGGAGAAAAATAGACTCATCCTACTGAAGTTGATGAATGTACCTTCAATGATACAGTGTCAAGATAAACTACATAAACACATCCAATGTAGAATGGACAATGATTGAAAAATGTTAAGAGGATAGAGATATATCAATGAGGCTAAGTCAGATGACTCATGTGAAAAATGGAGACATCCTATAGAAAATGAGGAAGGAGATCAGACCTGGACTGATATGTTGCCAAGACAAATCACTTACACAGATGGCTGTATACAGATTTACCAGTAAGTCGTCTTACAACTTCTTTGTCCAAAATGCTGAGAATCCACATTTTGAAAGCAGTCAGTGCACAGATTTATACCTTAAACAGTGCTTTATATCATATTTGAAGAGAAAAATTATACGCTCAGACCGGGACTTGAACCCGGGACCCTTGGTTCTCTAGACCAAGTGCTCTACCAACTGAGCTACCTGAGCAAGTACCGATCTAAACGCAAATCTTTCTCTATATACATTGTAATTCCCATCCACCAAATGCTCTTCAAACATGATTTATCCATCATTGAGATGTACGAAATCAATAATAAAAACATGTAAAAAGCCGTACTGGCTGTAATGTATAATTCCCATACATGTCTTCTTAATAAAGGAGCCGCCATTTGCAAGTAGAAGCATGGCTTCATAGCATTTGGTGGATGGGAATTACAATGTATATAGAGAAAGATTTGCGTTTAGATCGGTACTTGCTCAGGTAGCTCAGTTGGTAGAGCACTTGGTCTAGAGAACCAAGGGTCCCGGGTTCAAGTCCCGGTCTGAGCATATAATTTTTCTCTTCAAATATGATTTATCCATCATTGAGATGTACGAAATCAATAATAAAAAAGTGCTTTATATAATTTTTCTTAAATGTTTATCTATAAATGGCTTTAATGTTATTTATCAAACTGTGTGCTAGTAAATTGATAAAGAATACAAGGGTTACTTGAATCTACGACCAGAATGTAAATTTTCTAAAATTGTATTGACTTAGGCTTTCACGGTCGGAGATACTATGATGATCTTCAAGAAGATTTCTGGGCTGTAGGCTGTGGTTTTGAGGCTTGAAATTCCCCAGTGTTTTGCCAGAGACCACATCTGCAATCCTCGAGGGTTGTCTCAAGAACTTCAAGTCTCAAGACCACGGCCTACAGCCCGGAAATATTCAAGATCATCATATTCTCAAATTGTGTGACGGTAACCTAATCAAATTTGTGTGTTTGCCTCTGAATTCAAGTCACATCACACAGCCTCTAGAGATTACCTATTTAAAACCCCTTAATTCCAAATGGAGGGTTTGGTTTACCAAGTGGAAGGAATAT
Organism: Diploptera punctata; assembly: GCA_030220185.1. Lineage (NCBI taxonomy): Eukaryota > Metazoa > Arthropoda > Insecta > Blattodea > Blaberidae > Diploptera > Diploptera punctata. The sequence continues at coordinate 871,431 of JASPKZ010007270.1, forward strand.
GATGCTGGGAAAAAAGTAGGAACCCTCCTGAAAGAACAGTTTTCATTTATACTGAAAATAGTGCTGCAATAGCTGGAACCTTGAATGTCAAGCAATATACAGCTAGATTTAAAAAAGCCGGGTTATGTACCCTCATGAAGCAGGAATTACTTAAATGTCTTCTTAAAGAGGAGAATTCCACGAATCTTGATTTAGTAGCATAATTATTCATGCACATCTTGAAGGAAAGAGAGATGACTTCGGCCAAGTAAAAAAAGGAAATTGAATGTTCCAGCTGGAAAAATTATTTGTGCTGTTATTATTAATAAAACTGAATTGACAGTGAAAAAAGCAAGAAGAAAATAGAAGACAATGGTTAAAAAAAAAGTAGACTTACACAGACATAGGAAGAAGGCAAATTTGTAAGAGTTTTAGGGGAGAATATTGAATTTGCTGATATATTATCAAGTATAGCATCAGAGCTATTGTTCACTGTATGCAGCAAACAAAAAAATGCTGGATGTGGCCATTCTACGTTATAAATGGGACGATTTTAAAGAAAAGATTAGCCTTCCAACACTTGTCAAAAGATTATTTTCTGTTCTATCAATCAAAGACATTGCTTAGAGTCAGTTAAGATCTGTAAATTTTTTCAAAGCTTATTTTTTCATTATTTTATTGTATTATTAAAATAATTCTCCAAATAAAATAAATTTTTTAATGCATTTCTAGGTATTATTTAAAGATCAGACATCTTATTTGAGCCTAACACAGGTTTAAAATTCATTTGCATAAGGAGGTAGAATAAGGGTTTAATTAACCTATCCTAAGGTTTACTTAAACGCACTTTTGTTTTCCATTTTTTTAAATCATGAAATACGAAAAAATATAATAAAATAAAAATAAAAAAGATAACTGTCATAAATAGATGTAGCAGATTAAGAGAAAATGTGTCAGAAATTAAAAAAATAGGTCCAAATAACCATGGTTTATGGTATCTGGCAAGAATAATTTTGAAATCTTATAAAATGAAACATATTTAAAACAAAAAATTTCAGTTAAGTAAAGATGTGAGAAGTTTTCAGGTATATCTCCAAATTACAGAAAAATAAATGTATCATAAAAAATGTAACCACCTAAATTTGTATAAACTAAACTTTAAATGTATCTAATGTAATAACTAAACATGAATTTACATAGATATCCTATTAGTGTCTGATCCATAGTTCTCAGGGTACCTAAGCTTATTGGTGCAGTCCCAATGAAAATTAATCCTAAATTTGACCCCTAGCATGTCTAGCTGGGTAAGAGGTGGTTGCATGTAGAAATAATCATATTAATCCTGAATTTATAGTTTTCAGAGTCACTGTGATGGATGATGACACTCACAATGTTGTTTAAGTCATGTTTAATTGAGGGGATAAGAAGGGATAGAAAAAAAAAGACCAAATTGACCAAGAATACTGTCAAACAACTTATTTTTCATATTCACTAAGTTGGTGGTACTAAAAAAGATAGACAAATAAATACCCAGGCAATCAGCTTGTAATTCATATGTACAAGGACTATTTTCATATATTTTTGTACATGTTTAATATAAAAGTTTTATTTCTGGCACAAATTTCATGATATGATATTTTCAGGAAATTAATTGTATTTTATGGATAAATGTCAACCAATTTCCTAACTAGCTTTATGAGATTTTTGAATTATATTAATTCTCTGAACATTAAGTAGCATTTCATTATAATCAAAAAAATCACACCCATACTTATCAGTAAAACACCTCATAAGTTTGAAATTAGGTACTGTAGACACATGTACCTTGTCTCAGATGTTCACCTAAGACTGCTCTGAATCATTTAAAATAATGTGCACTCTATATATGACATGAAATTAAATAAAACACAACTAAAGAAAAAATGTCTGCCTGAATTAGGATTTGAACCCAAGACCTCCAGCTTTAAGTGCTGATATTTTACCATTGATCTATTCAGGCAAGTTGCTAGTCTAGAACAAAGTTTTCTCTTTAATACAAAAATTAATTGCCAGAGGTTAAAATCCCAGTTGAAGTATAAATTTATCTCTTTAGTTATATTAACTATTGCTCACAGGATGTATATTATTTTTCATATTACTATTATATTTAAATATAATTTTGCGTAGTAACTTACCTGCAGTTCAGTTTCTGAGTTTGGCAGATCTTTTTGTTCAATGGCAAACTGGCAATTCATTTTAATCAAGTTATCTGAAAATGTAAATGAAACCATTAAAATAGAATCAATTCATTCATTTTTCTCTACATAAGATTGCAACATGACCAAGAGGACACACATGGACTGGATGATTGTCCATCTGCCTATAAAACATGGCTGTGAGGCCAGCAGTCAGCTGGTAGGCCAAATAATGAAGAGGAATAGAGTGAACTTGATAACATTTTAAAACAATCTGCAAAAGAAACCATAGGCACAAAAAGGAGATGGTTAAAAAAATAGCATAAGACAATGGGATGAAGAAATAATGCAAATTATCAAAAGACAAAAAAGAAGCATACCACAAGTACCTATCAAATAAATAGAAGAAGACAAATTCAATTGCTACAAAACAAGATCAATAGCAAAAGGAGAATGCATGGAAAAAAAAATATATATATATTTATTTATTTATTTATATATATATATATATATATATATATATATATATATATATATATGCACATGCTTTTGTCTTTTAATCTGGAAAAGGCTTTAAAATTGAATGAGAAGGTGAGTTCAAACCTAAAATTCACCACATTAACCTATGTTGCTGTCACTTGTTCTTCATTCCATGATTCTTAGGCTGGCACATCCCTTAGAATAGCTGTATAATATCTTAACACCCTTCTGTTAATCCATGGTGTTAAGATTTATACAGCTATTCTAAGGGATGTGCCAGTCTATAAATCTTGAAATGAAGAACAAGTGACAGCAACATGTTTACCAATATTTTATTTATATTCCTGCTACAGCCAACTGCCAGTATGATTATTCAAGTTAGGTTAGATTAAATTATATACATTAGGATAGATTAAGTAAGTAACTTGTGACCTTCATTTTTTTGTTAGTTTGCTATACATTTCGAGCAATGATTATTTGACATCTTCCATTGTTAACCCATTTGCTTCAGGTTTAAATGCTCAAAGCATTTCCCCGCAAACTGAATTTAAATAACCATACATTATATTCTCTTCTCAGATATTTAAAATGAACAAAAGGTGCTAGTTCTTGAGATCACAATAAGGGTGAAGGCCAAAACATATTCCTCTTCTATTTATAAATTTTAACAAAAGATTACCCTGCCAAGAGATGTACAAAATATTGCAAAATATAAAAACAGGCAAGAGTAAAGGGAATGAACCTTGTCTTCTGAGTTGAAGGCCATTTAACAGCCAGCAAGCATACCTCGTCTTCTGAGGCATATGGGTTAATGTGGTCAATTTTAGGTTACAACCCACTTACTCATTCCATTTAAAGGCATTTTCCACATTAGAAGACAAAAGCAAGCGTGTATATATATATATATATATACTTTTTTTTCTTTCCTTGAGTAATTATTCATTTACTGCTAAAATAATTTTAATCACTTTTCAGTTTTTTATTTGAATTTAAGTAGACAGATATGTCGCATATTATCCCCTTTTATGCTATGCAGAGTTATATATATTTTAGAATGAACAAATAAAATATCTTAGGTAGTATCAAACCAGATTCCTGAGTTCCGGGTTCAGATTTGACACCTGACAGGCTTGAAAATGTTAATTGAAAAATGTTCTATCTCAATAATAAGGGGGTAGGTTGTATGAAATATTTAAATGTGAATCAGATTACCAGATTAAATTCTAAACCTCTACATAGTAACATGTTGGTAAGATATGTGGTAATATTGCTAGTGATTCATCCATCATATAGAGACGTTACGGCAGGTCTTTTGAAAAAGATTAGGCTACATGTTGATCTTGCACTGTAGCCAAGTGATTTAAGGCATTATGCCTCAGCACAGAGCTACTGGATTTGGGCTGGTTCCAGTCCCCATGGAGGAAGAAATTATCTCATGGGTTATATCAGCCAGTATGTGACCGATGTCCACCCTACATTTTGAGGAATTCAGGTAACTAAAATGGGTAGTGGCTTCATGTTGAAAAAACCAGTTACAACAGCGGGGGACTCAACAGGCTTACTGCATATCATCCTTATACTCGTATTATTTTCTACTTCTGAGATAACAATATGTAGATGTGAGACCTGCTGCCGGCTGGTTGGCTAAGAGTTTCCTCGACCTGTCATTACGCATTATGCTACATGCCAGCAGAGGATTTAACTCAATATCATCCCTCATACAATAAACAAACAGGCCAAGTGCCTGAGATGCGAGACAGGGCATGCTTTGATCTCCCCGTTATAGGGACTTACATTTGCCCTCTTCGGGTTAATTTGTTAGATGTGTGTGATTTTTATGTAAGATTAGTTGTGATAAACTGTTTGTGTATATGTCTGGACATGGGAAAGAGAAGTTGTTTGGAAAATATTCATGTTTGAGACGATGAAACGATATTTAAAGAATGTTTGGATTTTTAAGAATGTTTATGCTCAGGGAGTGACAAACACCAAGAAAAAAGCTATTAGATATGTATGTATATCTGTAGAATTTGGTAAAGTGATAATAGTTATATATATGCTGTAATGTTAATTATATATGTTTAATTAAAGTTCGGATTTTATAAAATTTACTGTGTAGTGTAAGTATTGTTATTGGTCTTAAAAGTAGTGTTTTTTTATGTAGGTGGTAATTATAGTGTATTAATCTTGTCTGTTAATTGAGTAAGTAAATCTTTAATTCTCCATTCAAAAGCATCCTTGACTTCCTTCATGAATGTAACATATACATCCATGAATGAGCCAAATCTGCCCATTTGAACAGATTTGTTGAAGATTTTCTTTGAGTGCAAATTAAGAGCTGTATGTGTATTTTCTGTGTGTTGAGACTGTGTTGTGGGCTTAACAACTGCTGCCACATATTGAATTAATTTAGTTTCAAGTTGTTCAATTTTTTTGTTAATATAATCCTCCATTTGAATTTGAAGGACTTGTATGGTGAGATCTATGGGAGGAGATGCTGGAGTATTTGTTATCTCTTTTAAAGCATATGTGGTAGGTGAGAGTGTTTGTGATTTTGTCTATGTCATCATGTTTGATACCAGGGAAATCTACAGATGTCAATTCAATGGTTTTTTAGGTGAGAGGATTGGTCCTCTTTTACCAGGGGCTTGTGGTGGGGTTCAGTTGGGACTGGTATGTCCCTTGGATACAAGGGACAACACATTTGGCCTGTATGATAGTCTGTGTTTTCACATGGTGTAATCTTGGCTGCGAGCCTCGTTTAGAGGATGTGTACATTTCGAAGAACTACCACAGCATGGGCACTTTTTATCGTTGTGGCAGTTGTTGATGTTATGCCCATATTGGTGGCAACATGTGCAAGGTGCGTGTCGAAGTTATTCCCTAGGCGAGACAACTTTGTATCTGCGTTTTGCTATAAATAGGCCGTTTGTGAATAAAGTCTTTATTGTGTCTGGATTTTTTCAAAAAATACGAATCAACGAGGTATTACCCTTGTTCTTTCGTATTCTGAGGACTCTAATGAAGTCAATGTCACGTCACAGAGCTCATCCATAATATTGTCAATGGCAATATCCGGATGTACGCCCAGAACGAACAATTGGCCTCTCTAGCTTTTGTGTGTTGGAATATGAAGGTGGTTTATCTCTGGGTGTGTGATATTTTGCGTGTTTGCCTAATGTGTTGATTGGAATTTGATTATTAAAGATTTTAACACCTGAGGTGGTATCAAATATGAGTGTGGATGTCTTAGTCCTTTCAGACCAGGATGTCTTCGGATTGTGAATGCCATGTTGTGTACTGAATGTCTTGATAAACAATGGGTTGTTAGGTTTGTCAGAGTGATTTTGTTTTGAAGTGCATTGTTTATATATGTGGATGGTTTCTCTACTGTTTGTTTATTGTTTCTGTGATGTAATGTAGGACATATGGATGATTCTCTCTACCTGGAAACTACTTATTCTGGCTACCCAAATTCCTCACGTTGCTTGTAAGGACACCAGTACCATAAAGGTTGAAATTTTGTGAGAAAATTTAATTCACCATGGGACTAAAACCAGTATATTTCCCATAGCTCTTACCAAGGTATAATCCCTTAGATTACTCACATACAGCATGGGACAATCTAAAGAAATTCTCAACTAAATATATATATATAATGATTATTCATACCGTTTACGCTATATGGAGGCTATATGGTCTCTTAATTTTTTAATGAGTATTTGAGAATAAACTGGTTACACAAATATTTGAACAGAGAAGAGAACATGGTGAATGTGAAAACTATAAAACAGTGATTTGCATTATCTTTGCAGGAAACCATATACAAGAACAATTGAGTCTTGTAGAATGAGATGGGCAGGACATATGATACAAAAGGTGAATGAAAGCTTAAAGTAAGAAACCAGAGGGTAAAACATCCAATGAAGTGAGAGAATAACAATCATAATTTGGGGGATGTGAATTATCGATGTAATTATTGTAAATTTTGACTCAGGAAAAGGATGCATGGAGAACCTATCCTATTACTAAAGTGAAATGTGATCTCACTACTAAAATTTACAAAGAATAAAAAAGAACTGGGCTGAACTGCACTTCTGCTTACTGTTGATTTTTCAGTTTAATGTTGTAAACTCTAGCTATTCTTCTATATTTACTAATACTTTTTAATATTTTAAACTTTTTCAAATAATTGTTTTAACATTATTAGACAATTTTGAAGTATTTATTTAAATATGCAAATCACAATATTATGACACTTTAGTCAATGTTTTGATGCTAACTGCTATTTTCTCCACTACGTATATTACTTAGTCTATAATTTTTCTATCACTGGTTTGGGTTATCGCTGATTGGAACGGTATTACGATGTGATAAGTGTACACCCATTTTTAATAAATGTTTGGTAATATTAATATTATTAATATACTTCTTTAACATAGATTTGGGGATTTATTGTAAAGATAGGTCATTTAAATTTCATACCAAAGTTCTGCCATCTAGTAAAAGCTGTATAAACTTTAGTATGATATTGATAATAATCGATATGTGGTTCGATGGTGGGTTACCGCTGGCATTATAAACTCTGGCGCATGCACACTGTTGTTCTATAGGACTTTGAAAATATATCAAGTAATTTTAAGTGCAGTTTTTCCAACAACTGACTACTTAATGTTATATAAAGTTAATATCGGGAAAGCCAACAATGATTTGGGAGAATTACATTAACAATAACTTGACAGAGGTAAATTATACAGAGGATGACTGGAAAACATCTTATGATAGAGATGTTTGTACAGGTTATGTCTATATAGCCAAGACCTACAGATTTGATAGTGGTAGTGAGTATGATAGTTAGAATGTTAATATCAACCTGTGGAATGGTATAGTCTATCATTAAATAAATCTGCATTAGAAGTGAAGATGAAGATAAAAAAAATGGGAAAAACTGCACTCAAACTAGCGTGAAATATTTTCATAGTCCTATAGAACAACAGTGCACATGCACCAGAGTTTATAGAGCCAGCAATAACCCATAATCGAACCACATATCGATTATCATCCTCGATTACTATCTGTCGCTATGAAATTTAAATGACCAATATTTGCAATAAATCCCCAAATCTATGTTAAAAAATATTAATATTAGAATTACCAAATGTTTATTAAAAATGGGAGTACACTTACTTATCACTCCCTAATGCTGATCCAACCACTGTTAATCCAAAACAGCGATAGAAAAATCATAGACTAAGTAATATACTCTGTGGAGAAAATAGCAGTTAGCATCACAATATTGTCTAACAGTGTCATAATATTGTGATTTGCATATTCAAATAAATATTTCAAAATTGTCTAATAATGTTATAAAAATTGTTTGAAAAAGTTTAAAATATTGAATGATGTTATTAATTACAGAAGAAGAGCTATAGTTTACAACAATATTACTGAAAAATCAAGGCTAGTAAAAGTGCAGTTGGGCCAAAAAAATGTTATAAACAATAATAATAGAGAGAATGGCACACTATGAGCACATCTGTTTCTGCTGACTCAGTCGCTATCATTGTTGTCCTCAAAATCATCATGGTAAAGGATCAAAAACTTAAGGTAACATTCCTAATGAAACAAAACAGAACCTAATACAATGAAATAAACTAAATTAAAGTAGCATAGACCAGCAATGTGTTTCAGGGTAGCATGCTGCCTTGTCGCACAGCGGGGCTGTGTTCGATCCCTGGTTGGGACAAGTTTCCTGGATGATGTTTTTTTTTCAAAGTTTTTCCTCACCTGTAAGGCAAATGTCAGAAAACATGAAGGACCAAATGGTCACTGAACATTTTCATCATTATCATCATTAAAATATCCATTAAGTTTAGAATTAAGGCCTCTCCTGGCACATCATTAGCCCCATCATCACCTATTACAAATCATCGGGACAGGGTAACTCTGCCTTACTACTTAACAATAGTAAAAAAATATTTTAGAAATTGTTAAAATAGTAGGAAATGTAAGTAGAAACAAAAAAAATTAATAGTGCTACAGTCTCATAGTTCATCCAAATAAATTTTACAATTGTTAAGTGTCTATTTATGTATGTGAAATTTCTCAATAATTTCTTCCAAGTTCTACATTACCATAGGGCACATCCTTGTCAACAGATGTCAGTCTAGTAAAACCAAAGGTCAAATAAGAAATTGCACTACTACTTTTTAATTTTGTTAGGTAAGAAGGCATAAGTTAGAGTAGATCGAATTAGTTTATAGTTTATTGAAGTAATATGTAAATGATTTATTTTGTTAGGTTACAAATTATGTATCAGTGTACATCCATATTTAAAAGCATGTTTGGTAATACCAACTGCACACACAGTCCTGTCATGTATGAAGCAAGTTCATAACCATTGCACATGCACACTGATATTTTGCAGGACTTACAAAAGCTCATAAAGAGACTTAATGTGCAGTACAAAAACTCATGAAGAGACTTAATGTGCAGCTTCTCCAAAAGGTAGTGCAATTTCTCACTGAGAAGATTGGTCATTCCGGTAGTAAAGATAGCCATGCCACCTGTTGATGAAGCCTTGCGCATACACACTACAGTTCTGTAAAACTTATAATAAATGATTGCAAGATTTTGTGTACTTATATAAATATTTAAGAAATGTAAACAAAAATATTTTAAGGATTGATGAATAATGTTAAAATAGTAGAAATTACTCTAGAAACGAAAAAGTAAATAGTGTAGCATAGTGAAAACTGATCATTAGTTGAACACTGGCACACTAAGAGGAAAAATTGGCTATTCTGTATGAAGAGTGATTAATGTAGGTGGACTCCTGACATAGAATCTCCAAAACATTATAGGTGACTTGATGAAAAAGAAATCAATTATTTAAGAATTATAAACTATGACAAAGCGTTAGAGAACGTTTAAATTAGGAAATGTCAGTAAAAAATGAAACTCTAACCCAACAATTTGACAAAGTTGTTATGGGTGTTTTAAAAATTCCGTGATCTAATATAAACATCAGCTTAATCAAGAAATTAATCAACTGATTAATTACGAGATTTTTCTCTTTCCAGAAAGTTTTATATATTATCTCAAATCCTCTTAGACAAATGTAAGTCTCGCAACTGAAAGAAAGTATACTGTATAATCTAAACACTTATTAAAAAGGACGGAACACAGCACGTGCAGAGGCAATTTATATCAATGAAATAATACAACTAGAAATAGTAAAATAATTTAATACAATACCCTACTGATGGTATCAATTTTGAAAACAAAATGGTTCCGCCATAAGCCCGGAAGCAACGGATATGACCAACATACGCTTCGAAAGAAAATTGTAATAATTTAATTGAAGCTATAATTCGACATATGCCACTTTTTAAATTGACTACATTTATTAATTTTCAAAACGCTATTTTTTTACCTTTACTACAGTTATTCAATATGTGTAGGCAAAATTAAATTGCCAATATCTAACCTACGGCATAAATTCCAGTGGAGTGTGAAGGACGGCCAGAATTTGCCATAAATTGGGTGGTTGGCTATAGTGGGTGTATCGATGTCAAATATATACGATCAATATATTCACGAGTCCCGGTGACTCACTCGCAAGAGACGTACTCTTCCCATCCAACTCTTAAAATAATTTAAACGATAATTGAAGCAACGAAACTTTGTGAAGTTTTTTTTTACCTTAATTTTTATTTTCAATCCTTTAGAAAAAATATGGATATCTTTGCCAAAATTTCAGATTTATATTTATTTTTCCAGTAATATAAAATATGCACAACCGTATTCAGCAAAATTAGAGAAATGCATGTTGAAACCATAGCCACAAGATAAATATTGAAACAATTTAATTTTTGACAGTCAGATGTTTTTATTTAAAGTATTTTTACACGCTTTATATTCCTTGACCTGTATATGTCCATCTACGTAACGGAATCTTTCAACACGATTTTCACCCACTTCGAAACATTGGATCGACTTGAAACTTTGTATACTTGTAAAGGACCAATGACAATGCAATAATTTCATTTTTTTCTAAGATCCTGGCCAGGATCATCAGGACATCAAAAAAATGTGTTTGTGTAGCTATGTAACGGAATCTTTCAACACGATTTTCACCCACTTTCTGTAAGGTTATTTGTGAACGAACATTGTGAAATGTGTGGAATTTAATTGATTACACATTTGCAATATTGTATATTTTTATTAAAAACATTTTTCACTCAGAATTATATATTCACAATAAATGATATTGAAGAATATTAAAATAATTTATTTTATTCATTTCTAATATCCTACTAATTGTAAATTAAAATGTAAGACTAACATTTTTTTATATAATTGTAGGCTTTCACGGCCGGCGTCTTGATCCATATTTGGTTCGTCTTCCGGGCTTGTAGGCCGTGGTCTGGTTGTCTTCTTACTCGACGTTTCGTCTACTGCTGCGGTAGACATCATCAGGAGATACTGCGTGCTTTCTGTGAACTCCTCAACAGTCGGCTGCAGACTGGTTGGTCGTTGGAAACTGTCTCTCTGTTTATAGCTAAACCCCGGGTGGAGGGGAGGTTTTCTGCGCGCACCGAGTTGTGCGCTGTATTGCCGTGTGCCGAAGTCATAGGCTTCGTTGTCGTGTTAAGCAGTGCTGGGATCCAAATTTTGTTTATCTTCAAGGTTTCTTCTTTTTTGTTGAAGGAATTTTTATGTTTGTATATTTTTATGGCTTCTCTGTATAGTCTGGTGTAGTAATGTGATGTTTGTTATAATACCTGGGTATCTTCAAATCTTATAATATGTTGTTGGTTGTTCATACAGTGTTCCGCTACGGCCGATTTTTCATTTTGTAGCGGAACACTGTATGAACAACCAACAACATATTATAAGATTTGAAGATACCCAGGTATTATCACAAACATCACATTACTACACCAGACTATACAGAGAAGCCATAGAAATATACAAACATAAAAATTCCTTCAACAAAAAAGAAGAAACCTTGAAGATAAACAAAATTTGGATCCCAGCACTGCTTAACACGACAACGAAGCCTATGACTTCGGCACACGGCAATACAGCGCACAACTCGGTGCGCGCAGAAAACCTCCCCTCCACCCGGGGTTTAGCTATAAACAGAGAGACAGTTTCCAACGACCAACCAGTCTGCAGCCGACTGTTGAGGAGTTCACAGAAAGCACGCAGTATCTCCTGATGATGTCTACCGCAGCAGTAGACGAAACGTCGAGTAAGAAGACAACCAGACCACGGCCTACAAGCCCGGAAGACGAACCAAATATGGATCATTAACATTTTTTTATTTAAAAAATAATAACTGTCAGTTTCTAAGCAAGTCCATATTTTTTTAAGTTGTGCTACACTTTCCTTTTTTTTTTTAATTCAGTTATGTGGTGTCCACCGCTGTGGTCTCGAGGTAGCTTGCTGCCTTGTAACGCAGCGGGACCGAGTTTCGTTCCTGTCGGGACAGGCTCTTAGGTAAGGTTTTTTGGGGGGGGGAGTTTCCTCACCTATAAGACAAATGTCAGGAAGCTTAGAGCCCAATGGTCTCCGGCCATCATTATCAACCTTGACCGGTGTGGAAAGCAACAAGAAATTTCCACACCTATAATTCCCTAGTAAAAAGCGGCAAAGCATAGTAATAAAATGCTATTATTGCAGTGAAAGACCTGCTCTCCGGCAGAATTACTGTAAAATAGAATCGTTATCTGGTAAGTCTACTAAATATAAAGTCTAAAGTGGGCGTGTATAGAGATGTATCTCCATCTTTGGTCGCACACCAAGAAGACTAAGACTAGTTTTATCAGGCATTGAGACACGTAAAACAGGACACACCTTAGATTTTTGTTAATAATTCATAGCTTGTGTTGAACTAAAGACAAGATAATAACTAGACACACAGTCATAACTGGACAACCTTTCTTTACGCCGTATTTGAAACTCTTTATTGGTACACCTCTGTATTCTCTACCTTCCAGTAACTTTTAGAAATTTAGGAAGGAATGTAAATTATACGTATTTGTTCTCAAGGAATTATTTTTAAAATAACATTTACAAATCATCGATCCCACATAACAGACACCAAGAATTATTATATATATAAATGAGTATGGTCTGCAGTGAATGGTATAACCATTATAGGATCATTTTTTAATAACATAATTAATTCACAAAGAAATAAAGATGACATATTGACACCATTTTCTCTGCAACTGTGCATACTACTCGTTAAAATTAATTAGTGAACATTTTGAAGATCGGGTTATTAATGCGGGCTTGTGACCATCACGGTCTCCAGATTTAAGTGTATGCGATTTTCATTTGTGGGGGTATTTAAAAAATAAAGTGTATGCAAGAAATTCCCACACGTTAGACCATAGTTTCCCAATCTGTGGTTCGCGAACTGCCAGGGGGTTCGCAAAATATTTCAAGAGGTTCGCCAAAACTTTTCCGTAATGGCGGGTTTCGACGTTAGGTATATTATCGTTTCCTTCATTTCTGCGGCATTGTCATAATAAAAATAATTAATATTATTATATGTATTATTATAATTATATTATTCTAATATTAAAATTAAATTAACCCTATAATCTCTCTTGTTATATTTATGTTACCATCGGGAATTTATCACATTATTTCCACATTAATATTTACCGCGAATGGTAAAGGCCTACATGTGTAACTTTTAAGCCATAACTAGAGTAACTTTATGTTTTAACCGTTTAGGGTTAAATTAATATAAGGTTATTGGACCTTTTGATTGGAATTAATTGTATGCGTGTCTACTGTATGTATATTTAAAAGTCAGTGGTTCACCCAACTCAGATCGTTGTGGAAAGGGTTCACGAGTCGAAAAAGGTTGGGAAACGATGCGTTAGACGATCAGGAAGATTATATCAGGACAGAAATAAACTCAATAATAGAACAGCAACTAATGCGTGTGAATGAGTGTTTCCTAGCAAGATGCCAAAAATGTGTGGAAGTCGGAGGAGAACATTTTCAACATCTCCTGTCATAAGGTACGTAATTTAGTTTTGCTATTTTCATGGTCATTCACAAACCAAGTGAGATAAATAGGAAAAGAGCCGTGCAGTTGCTCTGCCGCGTTACGCGCAGTGAGGACTCAGCGACCGCATGCGCTTTTCCCGCTAGCCCGGCCTTAGGTCGGGAGATCTTCTCTCTCTCTCTCTCTCTCTCTCTCTCTCTCTCTATATATATATATATATATATATATATATATATATATATATATTGTCCCAATAAGAACGCCGGATTTGAAGTGGCCGCCATTTTTTTTACTATGAGGTTGGCAGCACTCTACCTACACTTTTTGTTTTCTATATTTGTTGCAATTACTGGATATGGAGCGTTACACTGCTAAACAGCGAGTTTTAATTGTGAAAACTCATTACCAGAATGGTGAGTGTTATGCTCAAATTGTTCGAAGGCTTCGTGCGCTCTTAGGCCGGAATAATGCGCTTAATGAGTCATCTGTTCGGAAGCTGATGACGAAATTCGAGGCAACAGGGAACACTGCAAACATTCCAACACCCAAACGCACTCGTCGTACGCGGTCTGTTCAGAACATCGTCATTGTGAGAGATAGTGTTCAAGTGAGTCCGAACAAATCCATTCGTCGACGTTTCACAGCAGTTAGGCATTTCAAAAAGCTCATTGCAGAGGATTGTCGTGAAAGATCTGCACATGCATGCATTTAAAGTGCAGTTAACCCAAGAACTGAAACCAACAGACCATTTCAGTGGATTCTTGAGAGGCAACATGCAGACCACAACTTTGCCAACAAAATTATCTTTAGTGACGAGGCTCATTTTCATCTTTCAGGCTCGTAAACATACAGAACTGTCGCATTTGGAGAACAGAAAACCCTAAAAAAATTATTGAAAAGGGATTACACTCTCAACGAGTGACTGTTTGGTGTGGACTTTGGGCCGGTGGAGTGATAGGGCCTTACTTTTTCGAAGATGACGATGATAATGCCACAACAATTAATGAAGAACGTTACCGTAATATGGTTATGGAATTCTTGTGGCCGTATTTGGATGGCATTGATTACGAACAGTTGCGGTTCCAGCAAGATGGCGACACCTCCAACGAGACTATTCATCTGTTGCATGAGAAATTTTCAAACCGAGTCCTATTGCGCAGAGGTGACCAAAACTGGCCACCAAGGACATGTGACACAGCATCGTGCGACTTCTTTATTTGGGGGTTTCTCAAACCACAGGTTTATGAACACAATCCCCGAACCGTACAAGACCTGAAGCAGGAAATTCGACGTGTTAGCGCCGAACTCCAGGCGCAAGACTGTGCAAAAGTAATCACAAATTTCATGGACATAGTCACTAGCTGCAGAGCATCTCGTGGTGGACATATGCCAGATGTAATTTTCCATACTTAAATCGGAACGTATACCCTTTGCGTTCATGTATAAAAATATATGTCATTTCTTTCAAATATAGTTTATTTTGTGCATTATTAAATCCGGCGTCCTTATTGGGACACCTTTTATAATTGTGTATGTGTGTGTCCATTTGTCTTTTAACTCTCTAGAGACCTCATGTTTTTTTTCTGGACCAAACACAGTATATAGAAATTAATTTAACAAATATGAAGATATAAATAGCTAAAACGATTAAGATTATGTGGTGACATGAAGCAAGTATTTTAGAAATCACTGACGGAATTTTCCATTTTTTGGAATTGCGTTGCGTACATCCCATAAGTATAAAACGAGTAACTTGTTCTAAGGAACAATTCAATAGTCATTTCTATTGAATTGGATCATAAGAAACGCTCTTTCATAGTAGAGTGTTTATCATGAATTGATGAAAATAGGATGTGACTTAATACACCTTCGAGAGGTGATTCTGCCGGCTAATTCGTCATACAGCCGAATCCGATCAATATTTATATACCGGTACTTTTGTAATTTTATTTTCCAAATTGTATTTTTTTAAATTTATTTTATTAAATTAAAACAGCTCTGCTAAGGTTTTCGGTGGTTTCCCTTATCCCTAAGACAAATGTCGGAGTAGTCCCCTAATCTCCACCAGTAAATCATAAATTCCTTAATATTATTTTCAAAATTCAAAATCCCGCAAACGATCAGCTTAATCTGAAAAGTGTCGTTTCTGATATGGTTTGTGTCCTCCATTTATTGTCCCTTCGGGGATTGGCGGCGGCTGTGGCGGTTGCGGCCTTCCTTATGGCGTCATAGAATATCGAACATAAAATACCAACTTAAGACCAACTGAATAAGGCTTGTTAATGCTCGACCACTGGATCTTTAACACCTGATCTACGGCTAGTTACAACTGGCGGCAGGATTTTCGCTCAGCATCAACTACGAAAATACATCAATGGAGTGAAGTCTCTATAGCAGCCGGAAGTGACACGGCACGGGCCCTGCACGTTAATTCCGATCGGCTGCCAAGTAAGCACCCAGGTCAAACTGAGTGCCCGCTTGGCTGGCCAGTGGAGAGCGTGTATGGGTGATAAAGGGTGATCCTGCACTTCCAATCACAAAGTGTAGTCTAGTCTAGGAATGAGGGAAGTCCGACAACTAACACTGGCTGTTTACCTGAATTTCTTTATTAATAATCGCTTTAGAGGTCACCATATTTTACTCGCATAGCAAATGGATATGCACGATTTAATTAACAAGAACGTAATCTTTAAATCGATATAAACTTGCCATAAATTCGATATTCTATTAAGTATACTTGCTCATATAAAATCCCACACAAATAAAAGTACAAAATCTTATGTATTATAATCAATATGCCCACCGCTGTGGTCTCGAGGTAGCATGCTGCCCTGTCACGCAGTGAGCCAGGGTTCGTTCCCCGCTCGGGACAATTTTCCTGGGAGAGGTTTTTTCGGGGTTTTTCCTCGCCTGTAATACAAATGTCAGGATACTTTAAGGCCCAAAAGATCCCCGAACATCATCTGGCCATAATTATCATCAATATTATATTCACCTCATTAGATTAAGTTTAGCTTTAAGGCCTCTCCTGGCGCATCATTATCCATCATTCATCATATCATTGGGTCAGCGTAACCCCGCCTTCCAGGCGCCCCAACCTCACAAGTGGTTACAATACGCCAATGCCAGGAGAGAATAGTATGGTTTACCTCTTGTTTAGCTGAAACTAATCGAACTCCCTTTGATTTTGCTGAGGGGGAGTCGGAGTTAGTATCTGGTTTTAATGTAGAGTATAGAAGAGGGGGATTTGCATTAATTTTTTTAGCAGAATATGCGAGAATTTTATTTATGAGAATACTTTTTTTTAAATGTCGAATGACAAACAGGTGGCATTGAACAAAAATCATCAATATTAGCGTAAAAACGTTTGATTAAATTAAGTAAGAGAACGATGGACCAGTTTTCTTCTTCTTCTTCTTCTTCTTCTTCACTTCACGGGTAGGCAAAGTGCCTCACAGTTGTTCTGTCCATCTTTTCACTGGCCTTCCTACGTTCCTTGAACCTCTTGGCTTGTAGCTAAATGCTGTTTTTGGTAATCTTGTTACATTCATTCTTTCTACATGTCTAAACCATTTTTCTCTATATCCTTTGATTTTATACTTTAATGGATATATATTTAACTCTGTTCTTATATTTTCATTCTTTAACCGATCCATTCTTGTGCAGCCTTTTGGGACCAGTTTTCAATATCACAATTCTCGAATTAAATACTTGTAGATGCTTCGTATTTTCCTCATTTACTTGATATAATTATTATTATACGAGTGTAACAGGCTTTGTCAAAGTAGCTATAGGCCTATCACTGTCATTACGAGTATCGAACTGGGGTTGCATGGAACTGGGACCACTTAGCTCAGTGGTAACGTGCCGGGTATAAAATATCGTTTGTTCAGAAAGTGAGATTCAAGGTTCAAACCTCAGACATCTTGACCTTTTATTTTTTTTTCGTCAATGTGGCGTAGTCGGTAGAGTCCCTACCTTCCACTCCGGTGACCCGGGTTCGATTCCTGGCTGGGTAGGGGATTTTAAATCTCCACCTTGGGTCTGGGTGTGTGTCCTGTCTTGTGTTTGTATGTGTGAATAAGTTAAAAAGGTTAACAAAGGTAAAACAAAAAGGAAGAACAGTGTATACGAAAGAAAAACGACAAAAAAGAAATTTAAAAAAATGGCAGCGGGGACATACTCTCCTCGTGCACCTCTAACTTGAGCTATTGTTTTTCAATCATTTCCCGTATAAATTACCTCCCTCAAAGCATTCTACGTTTTAACTGGCCTTCCTACTGGTTGATTCCTCTCTGTCTTTCCAACAACAGAAATTATATAATTCGTGTCAAATTGTACAATAATATACAAATAGGTAATAATTTTGGTAAATATCAATAAAACTAAATATATGGTCACATGTAGAAATACATTATATAATGGAAATGGACAGCTAATGACAAAGGAGGGAAATTTTGAGGAAGTG
Source organism: Diploptera punctata (assembly GCA_030220185.1). Classification (NCBI taxonomy): domain Eukaryota; kingdom Metazoa; phylum Arthropoda; class Insecta; order Blattodea; family Blaberidae; genus Diploptera; species Diploptera punctata. The sequence goes on from JASPKZ010007270.1 coordinate 889,567, forward strand.
GCTGAATTCAAATACCTAGGAACAATAATCACAAATAGGAATGAGATGCACAAAGAAATAAACCTAGGCTCGATTCTGGAAATGCGTGCTATTATGCATTACAGAGACTCTTTTTTGACTTCCCAACTCATTTCAAAGAACGTTAAAATAAAAATATATAAAAATATTATTCCAGCAGTTATATTATATGGATGCGAAACATGGCCTCTTAGTTTAAGGGAGGAAAGGAGATTACGAGTATTTAAGAATAAAGTACTTAGGAAAATTTTTGGACCAAGGAGAGATGAACAGACAGGTGAATGGAGAAGACTACATAACAATCAACTACATGGTATTTATAGGAAGCCAGATACAATAACAGTTAAGTCTCGTAGACTGCGATTTGCAGGAAATGTGGCACGTATGGGAAATGAAAGACATGCATGGAAGCTTTTTGTAGGAAAACCAGAGGGAAAACGCCCAGTTGGTAGACCAAGAATGAGGTGGGAGAATAACATTAACTATGATTTGAGGGAAGTAGATTATAAAGGGAATGATTGGAAAATATAAGTTCAGGATAGGGATCTATGGAGAGCTTATGTCCGCGCAGCCATGAACCTACAGGTTCGATAGTGCCAGTGAGTAAGTAACTATGCATTATTTGTTTCCACTACAGTACAACACTTTTAAAAAAGCTGAGATCAGAAATTCAATTAATAAAATTTAACAGTACGCCGTAGTATAGTGGCTAAGGCACTGCGCTACAAGCCGGAAGGTCGAGGGTTCGAGTCCCGGTGGGGTCAGGATTTTTAAACTGACCCAAACCTTCTGGCGGCACTATGGCCTTGGGGTCGACTCAGTATCTAACGAAAATGAGTACCGGGCGCTTGTTCTGGGGGTAAAGGCGGCCGTCACATAGGACTGACATTTAGTGCTGATTGTTCAAAAAAGTGGGAGCATTAACCTCCTACTACCCCAAGAGCCTCCTGAAGCCTGTAGTGGGATTACTTTACTTTACTTTTAACAAAAGAAATATATATTTAGTAAACCAACAAAATGAAACCATAAATTCGAACTTTTGAGTAATTTGATTAGTTTAAGCAGTTCTTAGCAGACAGACTTTTACATATTAGTTAGATTAATACGTATCCGATATATTTTAATATTTTTACTGAATTATTACACTTTTTAGCTATTCATTTCAAATTATATTGAATCAAAAGCGTAATAGGAAAGGAGCAATAATTTAAACGTATTGTGCTACTCAAGCATTATCATTCTGATACATTATTGTGAAATTAAAAGCTAAATACCATGATTTCAATGCCTACAAGACTGAATCATTTCATAAGTCTTCCTTTCTTATTCTCAAAATTTGTAGCAATAAATTGGAATCTGTTAACCATCGCGTCTTCCTTACCGTCAAAGTTAAAACCACGAATTTCTGCTGACGGTAAGTTATTTGACAACGGGTGGTAAAACGGTCCTCTGCCAAAGTTGTGTATATGTTCTGTGCGAAGAAATCTCAAATTCAAGAACATTTACGAAGGAAATAGTATTGAAAAACGGGTTTCTTCAAATAGGCCTAAACCAGTTTTACTTATACATTTCTAGGGGGTATCAAACATTAATTAATTTTATTTATAAACAGATTTTTAATATTTACACATCTTTGTATACCTTAAGTTTTATTTTCTTCCTCCACTTGTCTCTATCCATCCACTCCATGCCCTCCAGTCCTCTTGTTCTCACTCCAGTTCTTATTTCTTGCATCCACGAGTATCGAGATCTTCCTTTCCTTTTTCTTCCAGGTGGACATCATTCCAATGTTTTTCTTGGTAACCTTTCTTCTTGCATGCCCATACCAATTTAATTGCTTATACCGCTGTGGTCTCGAGGTAGCGTGCTGCCTTGTCACGCAGTGGGCCCGGGTTCGATCCCCGGTCGGGGCAGTTTTTCTGGGTGATGTTTTTAACGGGGTTTTTCCTCACCTGTAAGACAAATGTCAGGAAACCTTTAAGGCCCAAACGGTCACCGAAATCATATGGGCATCATCCTTATAATTATCATCCTTCACCGGTGTGGAAAGCAACGGGAAGCTATCACATCTACAATTCCCTAGTAAAGCTGTAAGCATAGCATGAAAATGCTATGATTGCAATGAAGGACCTGCCTTCGGGCAGAATTACTATGGATGGATATTTTATATAGTTTAGTATTGAATATCTAATATTCGTTTTTTCTCGTATGACAGCATTTCTTATTTTTTCTAATTTTGAACATCTTGCTGCACTCCTTATGAAATCCATTTCCTTGACATAAGATTTTATTCTAAGTTTTTGTTAAATTTCCAAACTACAGCTCCATATGTGACAGTACTGCTCACTATTGAATGATGTATTTGTAACTTGTTCTTTCTGGTCATGTGTCTGTTCCATAAGACGCCATTCATAATTGCTGTTTATTGCTCTACATTAACTAATAATGATTTTAAAAAGAAAGTTGAGGAATAAAAAATTGAATTTACATATAATTAATTCAGTACATATATATCTACATATTTAACCAATCTGACTTCTAAATTCTTAAGGGCGACTGTTTAAAATTTAGAATCAACCCTATAATAAATTGCATATAGCAATGATTGTCTTACACAATAGTTAAAGAATATTAAGTTCATGGACCAAACATAAATGTTAGTAGAGAAATGATTCTTAAAAGCATATAATTAAAAAAAACTATAAAATATGTATAGAATCCTCTCGTTCTAACCCTGCGAATAATGAAGATTGCCATTATTTAGTGACTTCCTCATTTTTTCAAGGCAATAAAACATTTAATTAAATCACAAAATAATAAACGTAATTTAGATACGAAATTTTATCATGTAAACTTTCGTACAAACATTTTTGAACTTAAAATGCAAACTATTTTCTGTCGAGAACTTGGATGTTAAAAAACTGATTCGTTTTCTCTCTACAAGATTTATGAACTAGTCTTAAGTTTTACAATACCGTACTAAGTACGTATTGAGAGCAGAGTTCAGTCAGAATTGAGAAGTGCTTCAGAAAGAAAGAATTTGAAGGTAAAGACGTTACATTCTTTTGTGCGTTTAAGTTAATCGAAAATGCCTTATATGTTTATAACTTTAGAATATTTATTATTATACACTGAATTTCAGATAATTAATATCATACGTACTAAAATCTTAATTATGTAACATTATTTTGTTAATGTGATTTTTAAGCTTCATTTTCAATTATAATTTTGTATGCAAGTCTTAAAATAACCTGGGGACGTTTCCGAGTCAAAAGTATTGTGCATCAATTCATCATCATCATCATCATCCTGCCAGGTATTAGTCCTAGAAGAACTGTTACGGCCTGAGAAAGCGGTTTTCGTGTCGTCATTTCATAGGTCGACCAAGTGACCGTTTCCCATTTGGACTGTAGTTCATTATTGCCTTGGGGATCCTGGATCTAGCCATTCTTGAGACATGTTCCTTCCAGTTTAGCTGATATCTGTAGATGTAGTCCAGTATTGGTGACACATTAAGTTCTTAAAGGATTTGTACATTTTTCTTTCGATCCCATTTGGTGTAGCCAGCTGTTCGGCGCATAAATTTCATCTCACAAGCTGTTAGTCTTTCATCTCTCGTCCTTATAGTCCACGCTTCACTCCCATAACATAGGACTGGTCGAACCATTATTTGATAAAGACGAGTACGAGTTGATTTTTGCATTAATGAAGGTTTTAAAACTCTATTAATGATTCCCATTGCTTTGTTGAATTTCACAATTTTCTCTGATAAATCCAAATTTTCAACAAAAGAGTTTATATAGTGCATCAATTCAATTCATTAAATATGTGGTGTATTGAAATTTGAAAGTGATATTTTGTTATTAGTATAGGATATCCTGCTTTCTCCATAAAGTTGATACTTCATTTTATAAGTTACTTTATAATTGAATATTATTTTTCCATTTAAACATATCATAAAGCATTCATTCATTTTACCCGTTAGCATATTCAAGGAATGAAACTATTGAGTTTATTTTGAAAATATGTTTACGGAAGTTTTATCCAGTGTACACCGAAAAAGGGCATGTCACACACACACACACACACACACACACACACACACACACACACACACAACGCCGCGCCGGCTTAGAACCTAAAACTACTAAGGTACTTTTGAGAAAACAAGGATTGTATATTTTGGCATTTTATAAGGAATAATAGTCCATATTTGGGGATTTCTTATAGGCGTTATGTTTGATGTTTTATTGGTGACTATTCTGATCGAGGTTTTAAGCGGTTTCCCTCAATCCAAAGAGCAAATGCTGAAATAGAAGTCCAAAAAGTCCGCTCCCCGACTTCACTCTGCTTCAAATTTGAATTCAAAATTTAAACCGGAGCTAATGTATTTTACAGGAACCCGGGGTTCTACCTATTAAGGAGGACCAAAATGGATCGTTCACCGCCAACACTTAAGTGATGGCCGCACAGCTTTCCATCCATCTATCTATTCGTGAAAAGTGAATTTATAATTATTTAATATTAATCATAATATTATTGGAACAGGACATTGACTTAGTGTATTTCATCAGTCAACACAGACTTGCATTTTATTCTCCAGACAATCCTCCGAGAATAATGTTGCATTTCGGCAACAGCTTTTACTTATTCTAATAACTTAGACACTGATAAATTATCATGATTGAATTATTTTAACTAAATTCCATTGCTTAATTAATACATTTAAAATGCATTAACAATGTTATGCATTGTGGTTAATCATGAATAAAATGTCAAGTATGATTAGGTTCACAATAATCTGAAAGAAAACTGTCTATAGATTCTAATTTTGAATAATACATCATCCGGTATCATGGCAGCTGCCGCCGTCTTCCGGAAACAAAACACCATTCCTCTCTGTCCATCCATTGATCTTCCTCCAATCCTCTGATATTCATAGCCGCTTGTACCCCTTCTATCCAAGTTTTCTTCGGTCTACATCTCTTCCTCCTTTCCATTGGGATCAATTCCATAACAATTTTAGGCAATCTTTGCTCTGGCATTCTTTTGACATGGCCATACCACTATAATATTTTATTTTCTATAATGTCTACGATGTCCGGCTCCTCTTGTACACTCATAATTTTCCCTATTTCTTTATTTCGTATTCTATCCATTTTAGATTGTCCAGCTGATCTTCTTAAAACACCCATTTCCGTACTCATTTCCCTGGTAGGAATTTGCCAAACTTCAGCACCATATGTTAAAATGCTCTGAATTATGGTTTGATATATTTGTAATTTTCTTTTTTTTTTTTTCCTTGCTCCATCAGAGTTTAAATCATTTATTGCTTGTTTTGTTTGTGCGATTCTATTTTTTAATTTCCACTGTGTTATCGTCTGAATGGTCTAATTTTGTTCCTAAATAAGTGCATTCTTCTCCATTGTTGAAATTTATATTTTCCATTTATTCTCCTACACACAGATACTTAGTGTTCTCAATATTTATATAAAGTCCCCATTTTTCATATCCTTTATGAATAATACAATTTATATTTCTGTTTATATTAGGGTTAGCCTTATATAATTTCGTGGTAATAAATTTCATTTAGTCTTGTTTGTCAATTTTAAATCAACAAAGTTGTAATCTCTAATACGGAGTATTTACTAGGTGAGTGGCAGGGAAGCCTTATACCTTAACTCTGCCAGTATCTTTCAGTATTTAAATTGAAGTTGAATTGGTGTTAAATTGCCCATAATCAAATATATAAATAACCCATACATTGTTGAAATCCTTATTTCTCGTATCAGTTACTTGAATATTTCAGACCGCAGTGAAAAAAATGTGAAACGGAAAGTTGTTGCTGTATATTCTCTGATTCGGCATGAAATAAAAATATCTTTTCGTGCGTTTTTCTATCGCAGCGAAGTCCAATCTCATCATTTTAAGAGAATATTTAACTCATGCTCCAAATGGGAGTCAATGATCGATCACATTTCAATGAATTTTGATGTACAGTACAACCAATCTCGGTCGTTTTACACCTCGATTTTATCGAATTTAATTTTATCACTTTAAAATCAAGCTCCTTATTTTTAACATTCTGAACAGGTCAGAGCATTATTTTGTAGTGACTGTCTCTCTAAGAAATACGTTGAAAATAATTTATATACAGAGTGGTCCAAAAGTCTCGATCCATTTCTTTGAAAGCATTGACCAACGTTCATGACTGTTACATATGTTATTTGTCAGATATCTGTGAACAATTTTCAGTACAGTTAAATCTGCCCCCCTTGCATTTTGGGGCATTGCTCCCAGCGTTGCACTGTTGCTCTAAACACATTACGCAGATGGCGTGGTGTAATAGCTGCTACTGCCTCGTAAATGCGTTCCCGTAAATGAGGAAGATCACGAACCTTAGTCTTGTACACATGAGACTTGATAAAACCCCACGCAAAAAAATTAAGTGGGGTTAAGTCTGGTGAGCGTGGTGTCCACATTCTTGGCGCAGCTCTGCCGATCCAGCGACCCGGAAATGTTGCATTGAGATAGGCCCGCACATACAGAGCGAAATGCAATGGGGCACCATCTTGCTGAAAGACAACAGAGTGTAAAACACCATCCTGCGTAAGCTGTGGTTCTAGAAATTGTTCAAGCATGTTTAAGTAGGTGACTCCAGTGACTGTGGGTTCTTGAAACATGAATGGACCGTACACTTTTGTTGCTGTTACACCTAGCCATACAATAATTTTTGGTGTATCTCGTTGCCATTCATATGTAGTATTAGCTTGCTCGTCGGCCCATATTCGACAATTATGCCTATTTACACGACCACAAATGTGGAATGTAGCCTCGTCACTGAAAATGATACTGTCCATTAGATTTTCATTAGCATATAGCCTGACGGGCAGCATGATCTTCCTGTTCGAAGTGATGTAGCACTTGCAGATGGTATGCACGTTTATTGCGTTTAAACCTTAAAACCCTCCAGACTGTTGTCCTGGGAATGTCCAGTTCGTTACTGAGCCTGCGAGTCGACGCGCCTGGACTGCGTTCAATCGTGTGCTGAATACGTTCATCATCATTTGCAGAGGTCTATGGTCTGCCTGAACGTTTTTCATCAAGAACACTTCCTGTTCGTCTACATTTGTTCACCAACATCCGGATATTGGCTCTAGTAGGTGCTGGTGTGTGAAACTTTCGTTCAAATTCCTGATGCACTTGTTCATAGCTTACCAATCGCAATCGCGCGGAAACAACTGTTATTCTTTCTTCAATGGTACTTCGTGATGAATCTGAAAAACAACGAAGAAAAGTCAATTTAATGGAAATGGATCGAGACTTTTGGACCACCCTGTATTGAGATGTAAGAATTCTAGAATGCAAGTGGCTACCAGATTGTATATACAGTGCACGAATGTAACCAGATAGTGCTTGCGGGATATAATATAAAAAAATTGTAGCAATTGATTATACCACAAAAAAGAAACCACTGTTTGCACTTTCTTAAAGGTATTATTTCCCAGGAATTTACGTTCCAGAAAAATATAATTGACATATTTACATAATATATCAGAAATTAATTAATAACCTATAATGTTGGTTATAAACAGTTTGATGTTTCATTTTTTTCTCTACTAGTGTTCATTCTTATAACACTGCGATCCTTTGGCAATAAATAATGATCTGGTTGCAGTGATGAACAAATGAAGCATAACAAACGTTTCTCATTTGTTTTCAAACATCGCCATTTACATTAAATATATAAATATTTTAAAATATTTTGACTATATTTAAACAATGATTTGTGAGTAAACAGCTTAATTTTATTCGTTAAATATTCCTTGCAAATACCACTCTTGATTTCCAAATTCTCTAGATAAATTGGAAATCACTCGTGGCATTACTTATGATAATAACGTCACATTGCAGCGTTATCAAACCTTTCTTATTTATTATTATGACGGCAAATAAATCGCATCTTCTTTTGACAATCATTCTTGAAGAGTACATGATAGCATGTTAGTTCCTCAGAGTGGATGGAGGTAAACTTTGCTCTCCCAATTTTCATTTAAGTTGGGTCATCGCTGTCCTATTGTGTAATTCTTCTGTTTATCCTAGGCTTACATCCTGATGAGAAGCTAATTTTTCCGTCTTTGTTGTGGTCTTCTGGGATATCTTGCCAGTTTCAATAGTATTTTTAGAACTTCTAACAGCATGTCTTTAGCATTCTTCAAGCACAATTATTCCATTCCTCCTTCCTTCCTTATACCCACTAATTTATTGGTTCAATTTCACATTTTTCCCGAATGTATGGATTTCTGATTCTATTACATTTTATTTTCATTATTTTTGTTTCATTTCTTTTGTTTCCAAGATTTGTTTTGTTTTAATTTTTTATAAACAATAAACGGACGAAGATCTCTGAACCGCTATATGAAACGCTGGAGGGAAAATTTTCTATAGGATCGTAACAGGCCTTGGCCTAATACTTGGAAGAAAAAAAGAAGAATAAACAAACTCATTCTTTAAATAAACAAGTGAATCATTGAGGATTCATTTTCAATTTAAGGGATTCCATGCAGTTAAATACATATATTTGTATATAGGTATAGGCATGTTATTCTTTTGTGCGTGTGTTTGTCACTCTACTCTACTCTACCTGACTGACTGGATCGATTTTGATTAAATTTTTTGTATCTGATTCGATTGTTTGATTTACAATCGGACCTCCTAAGCCATTAGGTGTAGATGATCACCTTAAGTGAAGTGAATATTTAAAAATCGTTCTAGCGATCATAATTTTTCATATTTCACAACGAAACTCAGTATGTCCTAGTAACATAAACCGAGGTAAGTATTTTCAAAAAATGAGCGATATCCGACAATGAGAAATGGAGGTTAACCTGAAACCCGAAATTAAAAACTGCCTAAACGACTGGATCGATTTTTATGAAATGTTTTGTGTGTATTTGAGTGGGCCCCTGGATGATTAGATTCATAATTAGACCCTCTAAAACCATTAGGTGTAGGAATTTATCTGAAGTGAAAATTTAAAAATAACTCTTGCGGTCACAATTTTCGATATTTCACAACGAAACTCTGTATATTGTATTAAAAAGAACTGAGGTAGGTATTATAAAAAAATATGCGAAATCCGACCTTTAGAAGTGCAGGTTTATTGAAATCCGAAATTAAAAACTTAGTAGCAACCGCCATGTTAGTTCCGTCTGAGCGTATACTATACAATCTCATTAACTTTTAATTTTTCATTTATTTAGGCATAGCAACACAGGCCGGGTAATAGCTATTTTTGTATAAAAATTACGATTATTCTTAAGTTTAAACTAGGCTCAGGGTCCATCATGATATGAGTGTTACAATACAGTATGTCAGTCCTTATTACTATTTCTTTTTTCTGCAATAACTTTTACCTCTTGCATACAAATCTCGAACTTTCCAAATAACCTTGTATTATTGGGTCCATCGGAGAATTCCAATAATTTTTTTCTTTTACTTTTCAATTTATTTTTTATATCTCTTATATTGCGTTGTCTCACATCGTTGTTTCTGGTTTAAGAAATTATCTATTTTCGTAGCGTACTTATTTCTGCTATATTCATAATTTGTTTGCGTCTTTCTTTTCTATCCGAATTTCATTATCTGATAAATCCTGTGGATCACGTTATTCCATCTGTTATTTTTATAATTTACGCGTATTTTTCAATGTGTTCATATTGAATTCTTATATAGTTTTAGCAGTTATCTAGTAAATTGTTCTTTAAAACTTCAAGTATGTTTTCGGTGATTGATAATTTTAATTTTTAATTGATTAAAATATTTAGGGATTCTATACCATCATGCCACCTTAACAAATTAAAATAAAAAAACAGGAAAACACACTTTATTGTTTCAGTATATGAATATTCGGTTTAAAGTTATCTCACTACAGGCCTCAGGAGGCCTTTCAGGAAGTAACAGGTCAAGGCTCCCACATTTTCTACAAAATCGGCACTTGATATCAGCCGGGTTATCAGCCCTGCGTGACGGACGCTTTTACGCCCAGAACAAGCATCTCGTACTCTTCTTCGTCACAGGCTGAGCCTTAATATTCAATGACAAATTGAACGCCTTACTAACAACGGAAGATGTCATTTAATATTTGCTAAAATTGAGTAGCCAACTTATGAAAAACATGCATATTTGATATAGGAAAGGCCAGAGCAAAATAGCCCATTAGATGAGCCAAGGATGAGGTGGGAGAATAACATTAACCATGATTTGAGAGAGATAAATTATAGGGGGGATGATTAGAAAATATTCGCTAAAGATATAATTGTATGGAGAGATTAAGCCCGCGCGATCATGAACCTATGGAATCGATAGTGCCAGAGTGTTAGTGCCAACCTAAACTATTAATGTATTCAAACTGAACTCAGACACTATCGAACCTCTAACCCCAGCACAAGTTTTCGAATCTTTTCCTATAAAATATATCTCTTAAATCATGACTGCTATTCTTCAACCTCATTTCTGGCCTACTAATTATAGATTTTCCGTGGTTTTCCTCAAGAGTTTCGAAGGTCCTCTTTCATTCACCATTTGTGCTACATATCCTGCCCGTCGCAGTCAACAAACACTTATTATTACATATCATTTCCCATGAATAACATTTAGTTTACTGTATTTAAATCTTCTCCGTTCAACTGCGTTTTTCTCCCTTTGGTCCAAAAGTTTTATTATCAAGATACTCGTAATCTTTCCCCCATCCTTACAGTAAGAATTCGTTTTGTATCCATATAAATGGAAAATACGGCTCAACTGCACTTACGCTTGATTTTTCAGTTTATTTTTGTAAACTATAGCTGTTATTTTGTTTATACCAATATCCTTTAATATTTTAAACTTTTTCAAACAATTTTTATAACATTATTAGACAATTTTCAAGTATTTATTTAAATATCCAGATAACAATATTATGACACTGTCAGACAATATTGTGATACTAACTACTATTTTCTCCCTAGAGTATAATACTTAGTCTATGAATTTTCTATCGCTGTTTTGGGTTATTGCTGGTTGGAACGGCGTTAGGGAGTGATAAGTAAGTGTACACCCATTTTTAATAAACATTTGGTAATTTTAATATTACTAATATATTTTTTAACATATATTTGGGAATTTATTGCAAAGGTTAGTCATTTAAATTTCGAAGCGACATGCTGCCATCTAGCATAATATTTTTGAACTTCAGTACGATATCGATAGTAATCGAGGATTATAATCGATATGTGGTTCGATAGTGGGTTATCACTGCCTCTATAAACTCTGGCGCATACGCACTGTTGTTCTACAGGAGTTTGAAAATATTTCACGTAAGTTTAAGTGCAGTTTATCCAAAAATACTTTTTATCTAATCTAACCTAGAACGCCGAATTCATCTAACCTAACCTTAATAAATAAGTTTGCATTTGACTAAACCAGAAACGTTAAAATATTACTGTAAAGCACGAATGTTACCCGAAAATTCTAGATATAGTTAATAGGGTTCGTTGTTAGGTTGTACACTGGCTTCTTACATAGAATAGCCATGATGATGGATTTATCAATCATAATCGTCTTGAGGTATACTTTCTTTTTCAGGAAACACGAAAACATGCCAATAAGAAAAGAACTGTGTTTACAAGAAACGCTACAACAATATTACAGAAAGAAAATTCTTAATTTTTATCGGCGATTGGCTGGAACTAATAAAGTTAGTCGAACACGCTCATCTATGTGAATGGGAATTAACGTTAGTCAACATATCTTCAAAATGCAAACAACTTAAAGACTTGACTTCTAAATTTACCTTTCCCTTGCAATTCAATATAATATCCGAAATCTTGCCAAAAGTCTTTAAAATGTTTTGATAACTTCAGCAACAATTACACAGTGCGCCTAATTAAAAAGAACCCAGATCGATGTAAAGATTTGAGTGAAATCTGCCAAAAGATTTTAAATACAATTCTATATTCGTGTATTAAAGAATTTGATCTTGATGTATGCGATGCATTTACAATAAATGTTGCAATGAAGTGTCTACGAAATGTTCCAAACTTAACCAGATTGAAGATCACATTAGAGCAGGATTTCGCCCCATTACCACTTGATGATAAAATTAGCTATCTGAAAAATCTAAGAAAATTAGAATTTCCAATCTATTGTACTAATATGACTTTGGAAATGTTAAGCATTTATTGTAAAGGATTAAATTTTTTAGACATACACGAGTCAGATCAAGTGGACGATAATTGTGTGAATTCCATCATTCTACTTCAAAATCTGGTGTTTCTCAATATTCAAGAATGTCGTGTTAGTGATAGTACATATCGGGTAATTTTGCAGAAATTACCAAGATTGAGAAAATATCTTGGTATTCTGAAATAGATGATGTTATAAAGGAATATTCTACAGATTATTATAAAAGAATTGAGATTGCTAATGTAAGGATATCAAAACCACGTATATTAATAGAACGTTTATATAATCTTATTGAATTGGATATTACATATTATTATGATAGTTCCCAGTCTAATATTAATTTATCCTGTCTGGCGGAATTAGAACAGTTGAAAATATTCAGAGTGACGGCCTTAGATCCTGTACAATCAGGCTTGAATATTTTTTAGAACATTCAGGTCATAAGCTGAAAATATTTGAAATGAATTCAATTACAAATGTATTTTTTTTTCAGTATTCTAGTAAATTGTAGTAATTTAGAATCTTTATATTTGAGATTTTGCGATATTATCGATGAGATCGTTGTCAAAAGAGAAATGGAACCACATTTCTTGAATTTAGAAAAACTACAATTGTTTTTTGTTAGTTATTGTGGAAAATTTTACTCATTTGTATATTTTTACAGAAATTTGAAAGTTTTTCAAGCAGGATTTATAAACCAAATCGATGACGAATTTGTAAATGTTACACTCAGATATCAAGGCTTCAGGAATTTGGAAGAATTTGTTGTTGAACATGGTAAAATAAAGGAAGCAGTCCAAGAACTGATTTACAGTTGTCCTAATCTAAAATTGTTAGGGGAATTTGGATATCCGGATTTTCCTGAGATTAATTTAATGCCGATTAAAAATATAATTCAGCGAGAAAACATGGCTCTTAAGCTTCTCATTCGTGGTGAAGTATGGTCTTCTTGACGAGTATTTTCGTCATTACAAATTAAGACCTTCGTTATCACTTACGTCAACTCTCATTGTTATCAAAGGTTTTAACTCTGTCGTTTTAGAAACATAATTCGACATAATATATATCACGTTTACTTAATTGTATTTTAGCGAAATTATATACTTTTTTTTAAGTTTATGACGAGGAAGGGAAAAGTTAAGATGTTGAAATGATGTCCAATTTTTTTAACGAGATGTTTTAAAAAAATCCTGATTAAAAATCTGATTTTGTTTTCATTTTTCAATTTAAAATGTATGATTTCAAGTGTTGTAAGAAAAGAAATAAGTGCGTCAGGAACTTTATAAAATGTAATCAAAATCTCAGATTTTACTGTCCCAAGTTTCAAAAACTGCAAAATAAGTTAGTGCATTTAAATTTCTTGAATATTTTTATCATTTGTACATTTTTGCAAGAACTGAATATTGGATGTGGAATTTGAGAAAATGTTGTGCGAAGAAATCGTTAAGAACGTAGCTCGTGATAATTTCTGAGATAACAAAATTTTAATAAGAATTTTCAATGTAATAACTGATGTAACTTGTAAATAATATTTTAAATTTCCAATATCTTAATTTTTTTTCGATTATTCTAAAACACATTCAATTAAATTATCCAAAACGAAATAACACATTTAAAAAATACTTTAAAAATATTATTTTTTTAATTAGAAAAAAAGTGAATTAATCTTTTATTGTATTTTCTGTAAGGATATTTTAATGTTCTGTGAAAGCACATTGTGAAAATTGTGCTATATGAATCGATTACTTATTTTTAATTGTATATTGTAATTAAACATATTTTTGACCGAGAATTTTATAAATATGAACACATATAAATAAAATTTAATAATAATAAAATGATTTAGATGATTTATTCCTAACGTCCTTTTAATTTCAATTTAAATTTTTGCCCAACACATTTAATTCATGAAGCATTTTTTTTAAAGTTATGCTGGACTATTCCTTCCTCCTTAAAAAAACATTCTGTGCCTACTAAGAAACTATTATTCTAAATTACGACTTTCTCTTCCCATAGTAAAGTAAAGTGATCCCACAACAGGCCCGGAGGCCCTTGAGGTAGTAGTAGGAGGTTAAGGCTCCCACTTTTTCTAGACAATCGGCACTTTGTCAGCCGGGTTGTCAGCCCTGCGTGACGGCCGCCTTTGCCCCAGAATAAGCGTCTGGTACTCATTTCCGTTAGTCTGAGTCGACCCCAGGGCCATAGTGCCGCCAGAGGGTTTTGGTCAGTTTAAAAATCCTGACCCCAACGGGACTTGAACCCTCGACCCTCCGGTTTGTAGCTCAATGGCTTAACCACTACGATACGGCGTAATAAAAAAAAATATTTTTTTCCAAATCCAAGGTAAGTGGCAAGTCTGTTTAATATAAAGTCTAAGGTGAGCGTGTAAATAAATGCATTTCGATCTCACTTCGCATATAATTAAGATTATGAGTATATTTTTCAGCCATTGTGACGCGTAATTATGGCACAACGCCTTAGATTGTTGTTAATCATTCATAGCATGTGTTGAATTAAGTAAAAATATATAACAACTAGATACATAGTCCTACCTGTGTTCTTTCTTCTAAGTATGCAATTCTACATTGATACGCCTATACATTCCAACAACTTTTGGAGAATTACAAAGGAATGTAATTGCAATTTTTTTCAAAGAATTCTTTTTTTAAATATTCACAAATCATCGACTCCACGTAGTAGACAACAAAAATCCCCGTTATATAATTATATACATACATATACACACACGCAGTCCATCGCTGTGATCTCGAGGAAGCGTGCTGCCTTGTCACGCAGCGGGCCCCGGTTCGATTCCCGGTTGGGACAGGCTCCTGGGTGAGGTTTTTTCGGGGTTTTTCCTCACTCGTAAGACAAATGTTAGGAAGCTCAAGGCCCAACTGTCCCCGAAAATCATCCGGCCACCATCATCATCATCTTTCACCGGTGTGGAAAGCAACGGGAAGCTACCACACCAATAATTCCCTAGTAAAGCTGCAAAGCTTAGCATGAAAATGCTATAATGCAGTGAAAGACCTGCCCTCGGGTAGAATTACTACGAATGGATATACACGCACACACATAACGTCGGCATAAAAGCGAAACCCACTATGTCGGAAAAGATACTTTTGAGAAAACAGTGATTTAATATTTCGGCATTTTATTTTCCAGTTTCACGCAGCAGTAGTTCGTATTTGGGGATTTATTTTCATAAACATTGGTAGATTTTTTGGTGAAAAATAAATTTGAAGTTGAGGGGTTTCAGCATACGCCCAACTGAGGGCCCCATTCAGATATTCCCGAGTGTTATTTATATATATATATATATATATATATATATATATATAGGCTATATAACGGGCTTCCAATATAAAACCGGACCGGCCTCACGGAGTTTCACCCGGCAAGCAGTGCATCTCTCTTCCTCCCGCAATTCACCCTGCCTGCCACCCGTCCTTGAACTGTTTCTTACCTTATAGAAAATGCTGGAAATGTTGTCCTCCCGCAGTTAAACAGGCATTATACCGAGTAAACACATTTAGATTGACACGCTGTAGTTCGGGCACTGTCAAGTTTCTGATTTCATTTCTTATGTTGTTCTTCAGTTCTTCCAATGTGTGCGGATTTGTTTTGTACAATTTGTCTTTCAGGGTACCCCACAAATAAAAATCACATTTCGGTAATGATTTTTGTGGCGAGGGGGCCGTACACCAGCAATTATCACGCCAATTTCGTCTAATTTTTCTTCGGTGAGAACCGTAAGGCTTAGCGAGTTTTTTCTTATTTTGTACTGAACCAGTGGCCTCAAATTTAGTCACAAGATCGTGGATTGTCGATCTGGAAGGAGGTAATTAATTGTCCAGGGAAGTTCCGAATAAATTCCTCGCGAACGCGACGAGCTGATTCATACTTATAATAACATTTACACACATAAATGCGCTGCTCTAATGTCAGCTGACGTCTCATCTTGTCGAACGATAGTAAACTGACTAGTTCAAGGACGAGCGGCTGGCAGAGTGAAATGCGGACGAGGAGAGAGCGCTGCCTGACGGGTGAAACCCCGTGAGGCCGGTCCGGGTTTATATTGGAAGCCCGTTTTATATATATATATATATATATATATATATATATATATATATATAGAGAGAGAGAGAGGAAAATGTGATCTGGTAAAATAACGTTTTGAAGTCACGTATGTTGTTAGTCTACGTAACCTCTCAATTATTTTATTAAGTTACTTATAATTTTCTTGGAACATGACGTGACTCAATGTTTTTCACTAGTCAACAGGCACTTAAATGTCTTTCTCCGATCAATCATTTGAGAGTAATTTTACATTTCGGCAGCAGCTTTTTATTTAATCTGATAACTTAGATACTGATAACTTATACTGATTGAATTACTTTAATTAAATACAGTTGCTCTATTAATCTTCGGGTTTTTACGCTGCTGCCGTCTCCAAAGCCTACGATCTTAGCCTTCTTGCTTGCATTATTATCGTCATGCTTTCCTTCCATGTTAACTTTGGTCTCCTTTTTTTTTCTGGTCGGTTGCCATTTATATAGTTGTTTCGGCTATCGCTCATCTTCCATTAAAATATGTCCTAACCATTTTAATTCCTTGCTAAATTATTCAATTTAAATTACGTTAACTTTATTATGTTTTGTGGATAAACATGAATAAAATATCAATTATTGTACCAATTTTAAATAGGCTTACAATATTCGGAAAGAAAACTGTTTACAGTTTCTAATTATAACCCACCAGAATCTTTCCCAAGCCAGGTTGAAAAGGGGTCGAGGAGGAGGAGTAACACCTCGTAAAAAACATTGGTTCAGCTTTCCCCTTGCCAGGGTTACGGTGAAGACCTCAACGGCAGATACAGCGGAGGAGTCCTTCGGTACGGTGTATCTGGCGGAAGAGGCAACTCTACATCTACTGCCTTGTAGATTGACAAACGGACGGATGGGGTTCGTTAGTCCTGCAAGACAACCCATCTAGGAGAGACAACTCCGAAATAAAACGGGGCAGGCTGAGATCTGGAGCTGGGTGAAGATAATCGGCCTAGGGACGAAACTCCGAATAATAAACCCGCCATGAAAACGGGCTAACAATCCACTTCAAAGTGTATCTTATACATTGCTCGCAGTCCCAAGGATCAAGCCTCGGATCGTAGACGGAATACACATCCAATACGTCTTCTTCCGAGAAGTGATTTTGGAAATAAAGAGTATGAAAATCCTACAAATTATGATTAAGAAGAAGATATACAATTCATATTTATGTAAATTATAATTAATATAAAGACTATAAATAATACAAACAATTTACATTTATAGTATATTAGGCATAACCTATATAATTTCATGTTAAATTTCATTTAGACTTTCTATAAATTTTAACTGAACAAAATTTTAACCACTAACGCGCAGTTGAGAGGATGAGAAGCCTTAAGGCCTTACCTCTGCCAGTAGCTTTCAATATTTAAATTGAAGTTGAATTAGTGTTAAATTCCCAATAATAAAAATATGAATAATCCTTAAATTGATGAAATGCCAGTTTGTCGTATCAGTTACTTTACTTTAATCTTTCGGATCGCAGTGAAAAAAGCATGTACAACTGAAAGTTATTACTGTATATTCGGTAATTCCATTTTATCACAGCGAAGTCCAATCTCTTCTCTTAATAGATACTGACATAAGATTGCAGTTTTATCCAACCTCCCTTATTTATTATGTAAGGCAAGAAGGTACTGATAATTAAGAACTTTCACAATTTCTTATTTATTTATGACAAAAATGCATGGAGCGTACATAATCACACGTTTACGCTCCTTCCACGATGTCGATATATAACCTTTATACATAATTTCATTAAGAGCTGAATGCATGCTCCATGCTAACTCAACTGTAAATACTACTAATATATAAAAATCAATGTTTGTTTGTTTGTTCGTATTCTATGCACGGACGTTGATCCGATTTTGATGAGGTTTTCAGCAAAATTTTCAGGAGATTCCCGGGATGAACATAGGCTATACGAGAGTTGTGATATTCAACCCCTTCACCTCTAAAAATGGCCCTTTGTAGTGAAAAAGTCAAATAAAGTCCATATTTTGACGCTTAAATGGTTTACGCTGCCTGAACCATAACAAATACACCAAATTAATGTACACAGAATTGAATATCTCAAAAACTCCTACAAAAAAGTCCGCGTCAGCATATGTTTATCCTTTACGGATAACTCTCAATAACTATTTTTGTCTTTCACTGATGCCAAGAAGATTGGGATAAGTAGATTCCCGGGCAAGTGTGCTCTGCCATACCATTCACCCGATTGAGAAGGGGCTTTTTGAAAAATGTTCAGGAAATTCCGGGGATGAACACAGGCTATAAGAGAGTTGTAATACTCAACCCCTCCACCCCTAAAAATCACCCTTTGTAGTGAAAAACGTGAAATAAAATCCCTATTTTGACGCTTAAATGGCTTACGCTGGCTAAACCATGACAACTACACCAAATTAATGTACACAGAATTGAACATCTCAAAAAAAACTACAAAAAAGTCCGCGACAGCATATGTTTATTTTCTACGGATAACACGCAATAACCATTTTTGTCTTCCATTCATGACAAGAAGATCGGGATAAGCAGATTCCCGGGCAAACATAACAGTGCACGGCTGGTGGTAAAAACACATTAACATTTATTTAGGAGTAGCAGCGCACGCCGGGTATTAGATAGTCCTCAATAATTTATGTGCCATATTTGTCAAATGTTTTAAGAAATTCTGCAGAAAACGTCGATTTAGAAATAACTGAAATTCCAACGTATCATGCTTTGCTAATGCGTAAGAATAAAACAATGCTTATTTAGTCCAATTGTAATTAGACATTTTAATATTCTTCCGTATAAGTTTAAAGAGATGTGTAGGATAATACATATTTTTAGCATTAATATTTTCTTGATTTCCAGAGTTGGAGAACGAACATAATGTTCTTACACGCTTAAAGGTAAACCCTCTATTCCACCAATAAAAATGCAGTCATACATCTGGTTAATTTACATAACTATTGGAATTTAGGTTGGAATTAGTATAGAGTTTGCTATTTTTATATTTGCCTATAAAAACGCAATAAGAAATTTATAGAACTGCAGATTTCTTGCTTTTTGCTGATTATTTTAATGCGATACAACTTTGCTTTTCACGGTTTTCTTTTGTAACTGGATGCAATAGTGGCAAATCAATAAAAATTGTGTTAAAATAATTATATATATATATATATATATTCCCCTAATATGTTCTCAATCTACACCCTGGTTACTATTCTGGTGCCAAAAAAAAAACTTTTAGAAGGTTAGAGTCGAAACAAGATCTTTAATAATTATTATTTTTTAAAGCGTTTTCTAGGGAGTTCAGAAATTTAAATTGTGTCACTATTGTATGCCGGGGCACGCCGTAGCGTAGTGGTTAAGGCACTGAGCTACAAGCCGGAGGGTCGAGGGTTCAAGTCCCGTTGGGGTCAGGATTTTTAAACTGACCCAAACCCTCTGGCGGCACTATGGCCCTGGGGTCGACTCAGCCTCTAACGGAAATGAGTACCAGACGCTTGCTCTGGGGGTAAAGGCGGCCGTCACGCAGGGCTGACAACCCGGCTGACATAAAGTGCCGATTGTCTAGAAAAAGTGGGAGCCCTAACCTCCTACTACCCCAAGGGCCTCCGGGTCTGTTGTGGGATCACTTTACTTTACTTTTACTCACTATTGTATGCCATGAGCGATATATCGAAATTAAATTTTTCAAGCTTCGTATTAAAGTACCCTTAGATAGATTAAATGACACAGGGGACTGAAAAAACTATCCTTGGAGCTCTCTTTTTCATCTATTATTTAATAACTTCTGCGTATTTGTTTTTATATTCAATTCTTGAATATGGAACCAGCTACGTGGTACTTGCAGTTAGACGCTCGGCTCTTACAGCTCGTGCCTATTAGAACTTTGTTTTCCGTAAAAAATTGTTATGTTTATTTAGTAATTGATATTCTTTTTATTTTTAATTGAAATTTTTCATTTGCAGTTCGTATTGCAACGTATATACTTTTTAAGGGTTTTTTTCTTAATTATAATCGTTCTTTTTAATTGTATATGGGGAAAAATAAAATATATTGATTTAGTAATAAAACACATGACACTGTAAAGCAATGTAACTTTTTTTCCGTTTTGAAACTTAAAATGTCTTTGGAGTAATTACAAATAAATCTGTGGAGTCTATGGGACATGTCAGTCCACTTATATTCAAATATAAAAACAAAAAATGCTGAAATTATTGCTGCAGAATCTGAATCAAATTACCTTCAAGATTTGTTTTTAAATCCGACAAGAGAAGTGCTATAAAATTGAATGAGAAGATGAATCAGAAATAACCGAAAGTACGCTATATTAACAATGGAGGACGTCTATTTTCCTGCGCCGTAGCCGAGTTGATTAAGGCATGGTACCTCAGTGGAGAGCTGCAAGATTTGCGCTGATTAGAGTCCCCATGGAGGAAAACTTGTCTAAGAAATTTCTGCCGTTATGGGACCGGTACCAATCAACTTTAAATAACAATATGGGTAATTACAATAAATAGCTGTTCTAATTTGAGAAAACCAACTGTAACGGCAGGACGCGATGTGCTGACCAAATACGCGTATCAATCCTCTGATTGTACACCTCTGATTAACACATGTGGATGTGATGCCAGCAGCTGGCTAGTTAACCAAAGACCTTGTAGGCTTGGCGTGCCATGGAGATGGAAGATGTGTATTAGTCATTGCTAAAACAGAATAACCAATTTGTAAAAATATATATATATATATATATATATATATATATATAGTGTTCTGCCCAAGAGCAGGTCTTTCACTGGAAACTTAGCTCCTCTTCTGGTTAAAAGCTTCTTTTGCCATTGTTATTCCCGGTTTTACTTCTTGACCGCAGTTCTAACTGATAACTCCTAATATAAACATCTAATATAAATGATCTAAAATAACCTGAGTAAACATGTTGCCAATTGATTATAGCTGAAACATGAATAAACATGTTTTAAAACATTGCTAGCACCAATAATATCCGTTAAGTACCGATATAGTTTTGCAGAGGCCCGAAACAAGATTCATAAACTAGCATCTTGTATAAAATGGATATGTTTTGTTGAAATTAGTCAATCGTGTGTCTTTAGGTAACATTTATTTTATTTATTTTACAGGTGAGACGAAAAGATGCCAATAAGAAAAGAGCCATGTTTGAAGGAAATGATACAACAACGTTACAGAGACAAAATTCTTTGGTTATTTGACGATTGGCTTAGTCCATTAGAATCAGTCGAAGATCCTCATCTATTTACATGGAAATATACGTCAGAGGACATATCGTCTAAATGCTATCAACTTAAGGAGTATTTCTCTGAATTACCTTCACATCTGCAATTCAATATAATATCCAAAATCTTGCCGACAGTCTTTCAAATGTTAAATGTTTTCAGCATCGATTCGGATACATTTATAACAAGCCCAGTGTTATGGAAGGATTATAGTGAAATCTGCCAATGCATTTTAGGTGCAATTCTGAGTCCGTGTATTGAAGAATTTGATCTTGTTGATTGTGATACATTTACATTACATGTTGCAATGAATTGCGTACAGAAAGTTCCCAAATTAACAACATTGAAAATTCTAGTTCCCTTTCCACTGACGCTAAATCCTATACCAATCGGACTTGAAGATAAAATGAGCCATCTTCAAGGCCTAAAAAAACTAATTAATCCAGTATCTTGTACTAAGTTGACTTTGAAAACTTTAAGTATTTATTGTAACGAGTTAATATTTTTAGACGTAGAAGCATCAAGACAATTGAATGAAACTTGTGTGGATTATATTGTTCTACTTCAAAATCTGGAGTTTCTCAATATTAAAGAATGTTGTATTAGTGCTACTTCATATCAGATAATTTTGAAGAAATTGCCAAAATTGAAGAACATATCTTGGCATTGTCCGGTAGAAGAAGTTATAACGGATCTTCCTACAGAATATAGTGAACGAATTCTATATGCTGACGTAACGACTCTAAAAATAAGAATCTTAATTGAAAAGTTAAGTAATCTTATTGAATTGTCTATCGCAGTTCCGTGTGAAGATTTATCATGTCTGGTTGAATTAACACATTTGAATACATTCAAAGTACATAATTGCCATTTTGTAAATTCTTACATGAATATTTTTTTTGAACAATCGGGTCGTAAACTGAAAGTATTACAAATGAGTAACATAAAAAATGTAAATCTATCTGCTCTACTAAGAAATTGTAGCAATTTGAAATATTTATATTTGCACCTTTGTGATATTAGCCCTGAAATCGTTGTCAAAAAGGAAGAAATGGCGTCACATTTCCTGAACTTAAAAATTCTGCAACTTTACTGCAATGCGTATAGAGGAATGTTTCATTCATTTATATATTTTTACAGAAATTTGAAAGTTTTTCATGCAGATCATACAGAACAAATCGATGACGAATTTATAAATGTTACACTCGAATTTGAGGGTTTCAGGAATTTGGAAAAGTTTGTTGTCGAATATTGTCCTTTAAGTATCACTGCAGCATATGCATTGATTAACAGTTGTCCTAATCTTAAGTTGTTAGGGGATTTGAAAAATTGGTATTATATCTCAGATATTAATGTTGAACAGATTATAAATACAATTCGGCGGAAAAATATGGCTCTTAATCTTCTCATTAGTAATGAGGAATGGTTTTCTTAACAGGTAATTTAAAAGATGCTACTTTGGTGAAAACATTAGTCATTTATTACTCATAACAAAGACGTTTCTTCCCTTTTAAAAGCAATTAGGCATAAAAATATTATTTTTACCTCTTATGTAACTGAGTGAAATTAGTGTTACTTTTTTAAATGTTATGGAAGAGCTGAGAAAGTTTTTAGAATTTGGAATGTTGTCCAGCATTTTAAAATAAAGCATTTTTCAAGACAATAAAAAAAAAGTGATCCCACAGCAGACCCGGAGGCCCTTGGGGTAGTAGGAGGTTAGGGCTCCCACTTTTTCTAGACAATCGGCACTTATGTCAGCCGGGTTGTCAGCCCTGCGTGACGGCCGCCTTTACCCCCAGAACAAGCGTCTGGTACTCATTTACGTTAGAGGCTGAGTCGACCCCAGGACCATAGTGCCGCCAGAGGGTTTGGGTCAGTTTAAAAATCCTGACCCCAACGGGACTTGAACCCTCGACCCTCAGGCTTGTAGCTCAGTGCCTTAACCACTACGCTACGGCGTGCCCCCTTTTTCAAGACAATTCCTGGTTAAAAATAAGTTTTCATTTTTTAACTCAAATTTTATTTAAAATAAGTTCTAATATAGATGAGTACATTTGTTAGGAATTCAGAAATGTTCATTTAATTCAAGTTTTTTTGGCCCGAATATGCAGCTTGAAAATAAGTTGTGCACAGAAATAATTTTTTTAAGTTTAATCTGTAAATTCTTAAAAAGTGATATTTTATTAAGAATTTTTCAGTTAGAATTGAATAAACGTGCAAATTAAATTGTAAAGTTGTAATATCGATTTTTCTCGTTATTGAAGTTTTAAAATATATACAGGACCAATAATTCTGTAATCTAGAAGGAAACTAATAATAATAATAATAATAATAATGTCTTTTATTTTAGCCGGTAGAGTTAAGGCCACAAAGCCTTTTCTCCTACTCAAACAGCGAATAGTAGAATTATACAAAAAAATTACATACCTGTTACAATTTTAAGATACTATTAAAATACAGACTAAACAAAATACAAAGGTGATGTGATCTAATACTAATACCAACAAAAAACATGGAATATAATAAAATTAAAATAATATAAAACAAAGTAAGTAGCTTCCTAAATGATTATTTACGGAATGTTGTATATAGTTGTTATGCAGTTAATGTTTTCATTGTGTCGAACTTAAGACATCAGTTAATTTGTATTTAAATAATGATAGCGATTGACAGTCCCTGGCATGGCTGGGAAGTGAGTTCCATGCTCTAGTCATAGATATTGTGTAAGATTCAGAGTATAGACATGTCCTGTCCTGTGGTATCAAAAGTAAAGAAGAGTCTTGTGATCTTGTTCCTAAATTGTAATGAGCCGATAAATTTTGAAAATGTGTTGATAAATAACTTGATAAATACATGTGCAGGATTTGGAATAGTAAGGTATGTGAATGTAAAGTTCTTCTGTCATTTAGGTGTAGGGCTTGATAAGGCCTGAAATTAAGGAAACACGTGGTCATAACGACGGAGATTGAATATAAATCGAATGCACGCATCAGGAGCACGCTGTAGTCTGTCAGATATATCAACTTTCAGATTAGACTGTAATATGTTACAGTAGTCGCAGTGTGGCATTATAAGAGTATGTACAAGTATTTGTTTTCTTGCAGGTATTATTCTCCTGGATTTTCCAGTCTAGATGTTAGTCCATATAGACACCCAGATATTTTACTACTGAGCTGTAGAGGATGTTTTTGTCATTTAGGAGAATGGTAGGGATATTTTTGTAATTTATAATGCTTTGGATTCGTCGATGTCCTATAATTATGCATTGTGTCTTGTCAGCATTGAGATTTAGTCCATGTTTCTTCGACCATTGGGAAATTGAGACTAGGTCACTATTTAGTTTGTCTAGTGTGTCATATATATCGTCAGAATGTACATTTGCACATCGTCAGCGTATAGGTTATATCCACAATAAGTAAGATTACTGGCTATGTCGCTAATGTAGATAGAGAACAGAAGTGGCCCTAACACTGAACCTTGTTTGATGCCACACTGCTCACTGAAAAGTGAGAGCCAAGATGAGGAAAGTTCTCCAATGGATACACATTGCTGGCGATCATGAAGGTAGGATACAAGCCAGTTAACAGCATTGTCTGAAAGATTCAGAGCGCGTAATTTTTCTATTAGTTTGCCACTGTCAACCAGTGTCCAAAGCTTTACTGAAGCCCAAGAGAGTTAATATTGTTATGTGGCCATTGCCCATTGCTTCCCGCGCATCTTCGGTAACTTTAAGAAGTGGGGAGCCGTACTATGGCCTGTCCTAAAACCTGATTGGTGTGGATCAAGTATAATAATAATAGCTTTATTTTACCTGGCAGAGTATGTCATGTGTGTTAAGGTAAGCAGTTAATTGTCCATGAACAATGCGCTCCAAGGCCTTAGATATGCCTAGGAGGATGCTAATTGGTCTAAAGTTGTTTGAAGTTACAGGCAATTTAATTTTGAGGATTGGTCTGACTACAGCTTTTTTCCAAAGTTCAGGGTAAATTGAGAGGTCATGATTGATGCATTGAATACATGGGAGTATGACATGGAGTATTTTCTTTAAAAAGTCGATACTTATATTGTCTATACCTTGTGTCTTAGTTCTAATGCGGTCCAGGGATAGTTTAACGTCGATTGGCATTATATAGGAAGAGGATTTTTTCTCGGGAAGGAGTAGGTGTGGACAGGAGCTCGCCTATAGTTGTTGTTTGGTCGTAATGTTTATGTTAAGTGTGGCGTACGATGTGAAATGTTGGTTTAGATCGTCCAGTGATATGTTAATATCCTCTCCTTTGGTTGTCGGCTGCCGTGGACTCATTGATCTAATAAGTTTCCAGATATCACTTGCATTTGTGTTTGGATCAATGAGACTATGAGCATACCGCAACTTAGCGTTCCTAATGTTTTGTTTCTTAATGTCTTATATTGTCTTAAGTTAGCGTCACTTTTGTCCCGTCTATATTTTCGAAAATCAGCATCCCTCTCAGCCATCAGTAGTCGAAATTTCGTGCGATATCCAGGGAGCTGGGGATTTAGTAATTCGTCTAGTTTTTCAAGGGGGCATGTTTGTTGTAAAGTTCTAATATCATATTGTTAAATTTAAGCAATTGTCGTAAATTGTGCGTAATGTCCAAATGTCAAGCCACGGCATCTCGATAGCGTCTGCAATTAGAGCTTGCTGGATGATATTTTTTCAAATTTCGACAAGTCCTAGGACACTGGAGAGAGAGTATTCGAGATATATATATATATATATATATATATATATATATATGACATCATGGGCTGATATGCCGGGGGCTGGTATTTGTCCGTAGTTTATAATTTTCTGTGATTTTGTCGTGGCTACGATGTCTATTAATGTGTCGGTCGTGGATGTGTGATGGGTTGGTTGTAAAGGCAAGACATGCATATTGCATGCGTGAAATAATGCTAGTAGTTCGGATGCCGATGATGAGGAAGAAAATAAGTTAGAGTTAAAGTCGTCCATTACTATAACATGTTGATAATGCGGCAGTAAACTAAATAAAGGTGTCTCTATGTCACTAAGATACTCTACTTTCGGAGGTTTGTACACCACACACAGGAGACATCTCTGTAAACTAGCTGAAATTTCAATGAAGAGAAATTCAGGTCTATCCTTGCGATAGAGAGTTTGCCCGCTGATATCAACAAGTGAGAAGGGAACAGAGGGTTTAAGCCAGATTAGGATCGCATGCAGAGAGATTTCGAAAAATAAATGTCGAACTTCATGAATGAGAGACACAATGCTTTGTGCAATAATGTGAGCAATTTTAAGAGTAGTTGAATGAGAAGAAAAACGTTCTTTTAGCAGATAGGTAGTGATGGGAGTAGAAGAATTTACGATGTTATTTTTAAAAATAACATAGTCAAACATAAATTAAACTTTTTTTTTGTCTCGGAAAGAAAAATATGTGATTCCGATAGTATTGTTTCTCCTGAATTCAAATATGATATCGGCTTTTCTCCATCACGCAAGGTTTCCGAGAGACAGGAATTTATAATTTCAAACACTCAATATTTTCTTCATTGGGACTCCCCTAGAAAGTAAGAAATGAAGATTTTCTGCTATATTTCGCCTATGGAAAACCCCTCTTGATGGTCCAACGATAATCGGCCAGCATATTAGGATTCCATTTGCCTTGATAACTCTTTTCCATAGCTGATATCTACTGAGTTAGCTCATTTGATTTTATTTTACAATGGACAAAAAAAAGTTTATTAAAAATAATTATTTAAATCCATTAGTTGAAATAAAAAAAACTGTGGGCGATGGAGAAATTCTGAACACATATTTGAAAACATGATAAAAAACTGCATTAAGTACAACTATTGGTACTCATGAGACAAAAATCATGTTGACCAGTGTAATTATCCCAGGCATGCAAAGATTTTGCGGCATGAGATATTTAAATGCAAATAGGTCAAATATCCTGATAACGGAACTGTTTTTTGCGTATCAGTACCACATTATGCACAATTCTAGTTTTAATACAAAAGATGAGAGTGCGTGATCCACCACTTGTATGCGGAATATACTTGCTGTATTAAAATACGTAAAAAACTAAAATATAATGCAATTTAATAATACAATCACCGATTTTGTTCACACTCGTTTGTCATTGTATTTAACGGAGGTCTTCATTTCGGAGAATACCTCCTTCGTTTTATTTCAATAGCATATAATTAACTTCGTTGCGATAAAAATACAAATTATGGCCACTAGAAGGATTTTTACATTTTTGTTCCAGATGTTCTTGTACTCCTAATGGTGCGATATCGATGGTTAACGAACTCAAATTTACTTTTATAAATTTATTTCTACATTCAGAGCTCAATTCCAAAAAAAGATAATACCGCCGCTAGGGCGATAAAAGTCACACACATACACATTATATATATATATATATATATATATATATGAAAAGAAAAATGAATGCTTGAACCCGAGTATATATATATATATATATGTTATAATTAAATGTTTAACATTGAGCAATGCAAGCTTAATATGGTATGATAAGAAAAATAAATGCCTGGACGGGATTCGAGCCCGGAACTCTGAGTCTGTACCTCAGCGTGTTATCCGTTACACCACCAGGCGAATCCAATTCAAACACTTATTTTTACATATATAACAAAAACAAGTGTTTGAATTGGATTCACCTGGTGGTGTAACGGATAACACGCTGAGGTACAGACTCAGAGTTCCGGGTTCATATCCCGTCCAGGCATTTATTTTTCTTATCATACCATATATATATATATATATATATATATATATATATACATACATACAATTGCACAATGTGTAAAAAACTAATTAATCCAGTATCTTGTACTAAGTTGACTTTGAAAATTTTAGGTATTTATTGTAACGGGTTAATATTTTTAGACGTACAACTATCAAAACAATTGAATGAAACTTGTGTGGATTATATTATTCTACTTCAAAATCTGGGGTTTCTCAATATTAAAGAATGTTGTATTAATGCTACTTCATATGAGATAATTTTGAAGAAATTGCCAAAATTGAAGAACATATCTTGGAATTATCCGGTAGAAGAAGTTATAACGGATCTTCCTACAGAATACAGTGAACGAATTCTATGTGCTGACGTAACGACTCTAAAAATGGGGAATTTAATTTAAAAGTTACGTAATCTTACTGAATTGTCTATCGCAGTTCCGTGTGAAGATTTATCACGTCTGGTTGAAATAACACATTTGAATATATTCAAAGTAAATTATCGTCGTTTTGTAGATTCTTACATTAAAACTTTTTTAACAATCGGATCATAAACTGAAAGTATTAAAGATGGGCAACATAAAAAAATGTAAATCTCATTACCATACTAAGAAATTGTAGCAAATTGAATACTTTATATTTGTACTTTTGTTATATTAGCCTTGAAATCGTAGTCAGAAAGGAAGAAATAACGTTCTGAATTTACAAATTCTGCAACTTCACTGGAAGGCGTATAGAGGAATTTTCATTCATTTATATATTTTTAGAGAAATTTAAGTTTTTCATGCAAATCATACAGAACAAATCGATGACGAATTTGTAAATATTACACTCGAATTTGAGGTTTTCAGGAATTTGGAAGAATTTAATGCTGATTATTTATTGTCCTTTAAGTATCACTGCAGCACATGCATTGATTAACAGTTGTCCTAATCTTAAGTTGTTAGGGGATTCGAAAAATTGGTACTATATCTCAGATATTAACGTTGAACAGATTATATATAGAATTTGGCGAAAAAATATGGCTCTTAAACTTCTCATTAGTAATGAAGAATGATTTTCTTAACAGGTATTTCCTGAATAAAAATGAGACTTTAGTGAAAAATTAGTCATAAAAATATTGCTTTTATCTTTTACATTTATTGAGTGAAATTAGTGTTGCATTTTTAAAAGTTTTGGAAGAGCTGAGAAAGTTTTTAGAATGTAAAATGCTGTCCAGTATTTTATAATAAAACATTTTTCAAGACAATTCCTGGTTAAAAATAAATTTTCATTTTTCAACTGAAATTTTATTGAAAATAAGTCCTAGTATAGGTGAATATTTGTTAGGAATTTTAATTTAACTGAAGTTGTTTAGACCTGCATATGTAGGTTATAAAGAATGGCAGTCCATCGTTTCATCATCTTATCTGCAAGATCACAAACCATACCAAACGTGCGAGTGTACATTGTGCAACAAAAAATGTGAACGCTACCATATCGAACTATGCACAAAGAGGACAAAATCATTAAACTAATATGCAAGGCACAAATAGTAAAATCTTATATTATTCTTAATGGACATTTGGCTGCTATTTAATATATATGTAGCTTGAAAAAAAAAAATTGTTCAAAGAAATCATTCTTTTTATTTTAATATGTAAATTCTTAAAAAATATTTTACTAAGAATTTTTCAGTTAAAACTTCAAGAAATGTGCAAATTAAATTGTAAATTTTTAATATCGATTTCTATAGTTATCAAACTTTTAATAATTCAGTAATCTGGAAGGAAAATGCAACTTACTATAAGTTATATTTTAAAAATAATTATTACAGGCATGCAAAGATTTTGCGGCATGAGATATTTTAATTCAAATAAGTCAAATTCCCTGATAATGGAACTGTTGTTGCGTATCAAGTAACACATTTTGCACAATTCTGTTTTTAACACAAAGAATGCGAGTGCATGGTCCACCACTTGTATGCGGTACATACTTGCTGTGTTAAAATATATACATACTTAAAATATAACACAA
Organism: Diploptera punctata; assembly: GCA_030220185.1. Lineage (NCBI taxonomy): Eukaryota > Metazoa > Arthropoda > Insecta > Blattodea > Blaberidae > Diploptera > Diploptera punctata. Next base: position 919,938 of record JASPKZ010007270.1, read on the forward strand.
GTTTATAATACAAACACTGATTTTGTTCATGTGTTTAACTGAGGTCTTTATTTTGGAGAATACCTTCATTTTATTTCTGTAGCATATAATGAAATTCATTGCGATAAAAATATAAATTATGACCTCTAGAAGGGTTTTTAAATTTTTGTTCCAGATGTTCTCATACTCCTAATGGTGCGATATTGATGATTGTAGAACTCTAATTTACTTTTATAAATTGATTTCTACATTCAAAGTCCAATTCCAAAAAAAAAATGCCGTTTTTAGGGCGATAAGTCACTATGACAAACACACACACACACACATATATATATATATATAGGTCCCTCAGGCGTCCTCATCTAGGGGATGTGTGGATGGCGACCACAAGGTGCACAAGCTGAGCAAAACATTTCTTCCACTTACTTGTATTTTGCACTCTTTTAACTTTACTATCTAACCTCTCTTGGTTAACTCTTGTTTTTTCGACCGAGACGCTATTAGGACATCCGAGGGCTAGGGAGTCTCTCCTTCCTTCCATTTCTTATTTCCTTTATTTTCTTTTCTTCTCCAGAAAAGCCAGACCAGAGGCTATTAGATGGCAGCCCCATCACTGGTGTTGCCTTCCTTTGGCCATCAACCAATCAAAGGGACTATTATTATGCTTTCAAGACTTATACGAGAATTTCCCGGAAGGATCAAACTAAGGACGACCAAAAAAAATCACTCGGCTGTCCTATGAAATGCTGGAGGGAAAATTTTATATAGGATTGTAACAGGTTTTGGCCCAATACTTGGAAGGAAGAATAATATAATATATATAGGGTGTTGGAAAAAACACTGACACCGGAGGTGAGGTAGTATACTGAAATATGTTAATTTTTTAACAAGGTACCAATGTCCGGAAGTGATGCATTTTCACACTATGACCAGCTAATTATGTAGCAAGATCACTGTTAGTTCGAAGGATTTGAAGACTAATTACGTACCAACAACTCACTGGTACGGAACCTGTGATACGTGGCTTTGCAACGGAATGTGGCTGCAACATTATGGAGCTCCAGCTCACTTCCATGCCAATATGAGGACACATTTGAATACTATGTATCCAGGTCGATGGATTGACAGAGGGGGGCCAGTTCCATGGTCTCCGAGATCACCTGATCTTATCTCTCTCGATTACTTTTTGTGGGGCGATATGAAACAGTCTGTTTATCAGACTCCAGTAGAGTCACATATGGATCTCATAGCCTGAATGCTGCAGAAATAATTTAAATGAGGTCAGGCGTTATTTGAACGTGTGCGCCAATCACTACATCGCTTATGTACGTTCTGCAATGAGATGGGAGATGGATATTTTGAAAACTTGATGTGACTGTGACAGTACTGTCACGAATTGAATCTTGGAATCCAAATAAAGTATCTCTTCAGAAATTAGCTAGCCATAGTCTGAAAATGCATCATTTCCGGACAATGGTACCTTATTAAAAAATGATCAATATGTCTCAATATACCGCCTCAACTCCGTTTTCTGCATTCTTTGCAACATCCTGTCCATACATACACACACATACGATTAAACAATTTAGCAGCAAAAGGCCTCCTTAAACTATAGCACTGAATATTAAATTTTGTTTTGAATTCAAGACAAAACCAAATTACATGTTACACATGCGTTTTTGTGTCCTCTTTAGATCAAATTATATTGGATAAAAAAGAAAAAATAAGTTTGTTCTTGAAAGGCTGAGAGTTCACATAGAGCCCCCAATTCTAATGATCAGATTTCCTTATTGTTTCGGAGAATACATTCCTCGTTTTATTTCAATACGATAAAATGACTTTTATTCCGAAAAATTGAAAACTGCTATCACTAGAGCAATTTTATAAGTTTCATTCTACATGAATTCCAATTCGTGCATGTTAATGAACTGAAACTTACTTTTATTATTTGATTTCTACTTCCCGATTTTCATTCCAGAAAAAACAATTGCAACAATACAGCATTAAAACTAACGTACAAACATATTTGAAGGTAAGGAAAAAAATTATGTAAGTCACATTTTTGTCGACATGGAGTTTGAGGTGTTATTCTGGAGGAGCATACTACTATTATATTGACATAGGCTTTCACGGCCAGAGTTAGTATGATGATCTTTACGAAGATTTCTGGACTGTTGGCCGTGGTCTTCAGCCTTGAGGATGCCGGATGCAGCCTCTGGCGAAACATTGGGGAACTTGAAGCCAACAGCCGGAAAATATTCTTCAAGATCAGTATACTATTTTGTACTATAGGGGATATTTTCATCACAGCAACTATCAAAACATATAAAACTGCTCTTCTTGCAGTTATATTATGTAAATGGAATGGTGGTGGATACTTAAATTGTTTCTGATTATGCACATATAAACTTGTACTAAGGGATGTTCTATTATCAAATGACTTACTACATACCAATCAGTACATATTTACCTTTTATTGTGAATACTCAGATATGATTTATAAAAAAACTTAATAGTGAATTATGTACCACACTTTCATTATAATTGTAATGTCTACTAAAATTCAATTTCTGAACAAATGACATACTACAAATAAAACATTATAATGATTTCACATTACTATCCACACGTAACTGTACTTTAAGGGTGGACTTGTGAGTAAATGACTTGCCACATTCAGAACATTTATGTGATTTTGTATTATTCTGCACAATTAAATGAGACTTCCAGGCAAATACCTTATTACAAAGAAGGGCATTTAAATGGTTTCTCATTGTTATGCAATCGTAAATGTCTACTAAGGTCAGACTTCTGAGAAAATGACTTGAAACAATGAAGACACTCGAATGGCTTTTCATTCTTATGCATAACTAAATGTCTATTAAGATTGAATTTGTGAGAAAATGACGTATTACAAATTGAACATTTGAATGGTTTCTCATTAGTATGAACACGTATATGTCTACTAAGGACGGACTTCTGAGCAAAGGACTTGAAACAATGAAGACACTCGAATGGCTTTTCATTCTTATGCATACCTAAATGTCTATTAAGATTGAATCTATAATTAAATGATATATTACAAACTGAACATTTGAATGGTTTCTCATCACTGTGAACACGCAAATGGCTATTCAAATCAGACTTTTGAGCAAATAACTTATTACAAACTGAACATTTAAATGGCTTCTCATTGTTATGCAAACGTAAATGTCCACTAAGGTGGGATTTTTGACTAAAGAACTTTAAACAAACAAAACACTCAAATGGCTTTTCATTCGTATGCATACCTAAATGTCTATTAAGATTGAATTTGTGAGTAAATGACATATTACAAACTGAACATTTGAATGGTTTCTCATTAGTATGCACACGTAAATGCAATTTAATGTTATTCTTCTGAGTAAACGACTTACCACATTGTGAACAGCTGTATGGTTTTGAATTACTATGTGTAAGTATATGTCTACTGAGATCTGATTTCTGAATAAATAACTTATTACATACCGTACACTTGAATGGTTTCTCATTATTATGAGCACGTAAATGTCTATTAAGGTGGGACTTCTGAGAAAAGGATTTGTCACAAAGAGAACACTTGAATGACTTTTCATTTTTATGCATAACTAAATGTCTATTAAGATTGAATTTGTGAGTAAATGCTATATTGCAAAGTGAACATTTGAATGGTTTCTCATTAGTATGCACACGTAAATGATCATTAATCTTATACTTCTGAGAAAATGATTTACCACAATGTGAACAACTGTACGGTTTTGTGTTAGTATGGATAAGTATATGTCTAGTGAGATGGGACTTCTGAGAAAAGGACTTGTCACAACGAGAACACTTGAATGACTTTTCATTTTTATGCATAACTAAATGTCTATTAAGATTGAATTCGTGAGTAAATGCTATATTGCAAACTGAACATTTGAATGGTTTCTCATTAGTATGCACACGTAAATGATCATTAATCTTATACTTCTGCGAAAATGATTTACCACAATGTGAACAACTATACGGTTTTGTGTTAGTATGGATAAGTATATGTCTAGTGAGATCTGACTTCTTAGCAAAAACCTTATTACAATAAGAACATTTTAATAGTTTCTCATTATTATGCATATATAAATATCTACTACGATCAGACTTCCCAGAAAATGACATTTTACAATCAGAAGAATTCAATGGTTTCTCCATATTATGCGTATGTACATGTGTACAGAGCTTGGTTTTCTCTGAAAACTATTGATCACACAATGCACACTTGAATAGTTTTTCACTCCTATGTGACTGTGTATTGAGGTCATACATGTGAGCAAATGAACTTTCAGTCACGCAACATTTGAATTGTTTACTCACAAGAGGGATATGACCATCTTTATCAACAGAATTGTCACATTTTAAATATTTATCCACATTATGTGACAATTGATCAGAACTGATAATTCCAATTACATTGTTCACATTCCCACCAGATATATCTTCATCAAAATGCAATATATCTGGTAGATCATTTTTTAGACTTACTTGTTGATTTTCATGTAATTTTTGCACACTTTCTGCACTCTCCTGAACCTGAAAATTAATATTAGGACAACTAATAAATTTGTAACACCATAGTTCTAATGACAGGAGACATATGCAAGGACAAATGTCAAAGTTACCCTTTCATCCAGATAATTTTTTTTTATTTATTTAACAACAATTTCACTTCTTCACATTATGGTAGCAACCTTTTAGGGCATATTATTATCATTAACTTTATATTATTGTATCTACAAGCCAGTTATTTCTGAGCATACATTAGAGACCTGTTTTGTATTATTTGATGAATAATTAAAAACGAAAAATATTAAAAACTTAGATATGAAATTAAAATCATGTATCTTCATGTAATGGAAAGTTTCTTTCAAAATTCCAACGAATAAATCTCATATTAAAACCTAGTAAATTAAATTACTATACACAGCAAAGTCAAAATAAATTATGAACCATAACAATAATAATAATACGTGGAAACACAAGAAGAAAACACAGGAAAGTTACACAAAGAAAAAATAAGAAACCACAGGAAATATTTCCACTGTATAATTTATCTTGGAGCTGCAAGAAGTAGTCAAGCATGGAAAATAAGCAAATTTTAAGAAAAATAACGAAAAAATTTTATAAATTGTATTCTACTTGAAAGATGGGAAGTTTTCTTCAAGGAACATAAGTATAATTTTTTGGTAAACATGACAGAACAATTAGAAAAAAGAATTTGGAAGAAAAAAAATTATAGACTTTGAAATTATGAGAAACTTTATAAGATCTTCAAAACAAAACAAGGCATAAGAAATTGAAGGAAATCCAGCGGAACTTATTAACAAATTATATGAGTTAATAAGAATCCTTTGTGAAAGATATATAAATGGAAAAGATATCCCAAACGATTGAAATATAGGATTTATATCAGTTATTCACAACAAAGGGAAAGAGATATATGTATTATAGAGTAGAATATATGTATAAATATTAAAATATGATGTGGAACAAGAATATTGTAAAGTGTAAACGTTCATTCTCCAAACCAATTATATTTTCTGAATCAATCTCAGCAATATGAACCATATCCTTGTTAAAATAAAATTTTATTTCAAAAGTCAGAGAAATAAGGAAAACAATCAGAATCCTGAAAGGTGTAGGTAAAATATTTACATTTCAGTGGATTCCTTCACATATTGGAATAAAAGGGAATGAGAAGGCTGATTTTATGGCAAAGAAAGGAACAAAAATATGTGTCACCTACTACTCATCTAATCTAAGTTTAAGGTCGAAAAACCTAAGTATCTACAGAAGATAAGAGACGGGATAAATGAGCCTCACTTCTACATAATACATATGCAGAGTCATCTAGAGAGAAACAGTGGCAGCATTCAGACTGATGATGGGCCATGATTGTCTCACAAAATATTTCTAGCACATAAATGTAACAGAAATGCCAAACTACATGCTGTGCAACAACCTGTCATGAACTTCGAACAACTCAGAAAATGTAGTGAACCCCAAGGATTTTGGAACAGGACTAATGGACACATCTATTGGAAAGCAAGAAGGTAAATGGGAATACTTCCATAAGATGTCTGAACATTGGCTTAAATGAATAACTCGTAATCTTTTCTCCTCCCTTAAAGTAAATAAGTTAAGCATCCACATCGTTTAATTGGAAAAATAACCATTTTATATTATTTCTTTTCTTTATTATTGATTTAACATTTCTCACTGAAAGATAGATTTTTCTCTTCAAATATAATTAACCATTTTATATATTTTTATTTCAACTTTTTTTTTTGAGAGGAGATGGTTTGAGAAGAGTCCCTATAATGTTTAAAAGCATGAATTACTAGAATTGACCTTGTGTTTAATTTATTTCTGCTCCTTATTCCTGCTCGTAATCAATATGAGAGAACTATTCTATAAGTTTGAAATTATGCATATGAGAAATGCATACATTATTTTATTAGTGGTTGATCAAATGGTTTTCAAACAAAGTTTGCATTTCTTAATTTTGTGTGTCAATAGCTTTATATTTACTTGTGAAATATGACAATTTGCTTTAGTTTTATTGGAGGAAAAATATGTGTAAGTAAGGCTTTATGCAGATTACTCAGATTTATTTTACTTTTGTAAATTTATGTTTTATCAAACAGCTTTGTAAAATAAAAATTGGGATCACAGTTTTTATTAGTTTCATTATCTTTGATTTTTATTCTTTCAGAATATAATTATGGTTGGTTGGTATCTAATGTCGAGAACTTGATAATGAAATCATTCGCTCTCTTGAACTCCAATATTTAGCAGAAATGCTGGTCTCTTCTACAAAGGCTGGACAACGGAGGAGATGGTTTCTTTCCATATCTTCATTTAAATTGCAAAAAGGGCATTTAGGTGAATCTGTTATGCCAAGTCTGTGTAGGTGTTTATTCAGGCAGTCATGTCCTGTTAGCAGTCTGAATATTGCTACTGCAGATTTTCTTTGTAATGTAGTAATGTCATAAGCTTGTAGATTTTCCCATTCCTTTCCAGATGTTTTGGTGGTGTATTCTTCTCTAAGTTTATTGATATATTTATTTGAGATATAATTATTGATACGGCGTTAATTATTAAAAAGTAAATCCAAACTATTATGAAATATGTCTATGAAGCTTGGCATTCCTGGATCTGGAAGTTGTAAAAATGGTTATGATTCAAAAGGCTAAACATTAAGCGTTTCATCTTCCTGACTGGTATAATAACTATGTAATAATATAATTGTGATTATAGCAAGTAATTGAACATTCATTATTGCCATAGTGTTTCATTACATTATCATCATATATAACAAAGAGATTAATGTTTTCCCAACTACAAAGAATATTTAAATTTAAATAATGAAGGGTATTTAAATACATATTGGCTAGCATGCATGCAACATGGACAAATTAAGTGCCTCATATCAAATGGGTTAACTGTTAGAAAATATATGACTGCAAAAAAGTCAAATTCGTTTAAAAATATATATGTTTATAGGTGATACAAGCATTAAAATTGGTACACATTCTTCCAACACTGAAAGCCGTTAATAATGTCTGAGTTGAGTATTGTAGATTTATAGCACATGCAATGAAATAGATTGTAGTTTGAAATAAGAGGCATGCAAGAAAAATACATTGACTCATACACCAAGTACAATTCTAATGAGTATTTTGTTGTTATATTTAAATATTAACACTTTCCAATACTGGTTAATATTGTGTTCGAAAAGAAAAATTATCCTGGTTCAAGCATTAATTTTCCTTTTCAAAGATAATATTGTACTGTGTGCATAAAAAGTATAATTACATGAAATATTAATTGTAAATAAGATACAAAACATAAGTTCAAGAAAGAACAATACATATGAATGTCTTAGATACAATTAAGATTAAAGGCACAATGTGGTATGGTTATACGCAAAATAATTGATAGCTTAAATTCAATCCTAACTTAAGTTGGAAGTCTTGAGTTCTATAACCAGAATACAAAACCAAAGAGAATCTAAAAATGTAAAATATATAAGTAAAAAAGTCTTACCTTTGATACAGAATTCATAAAAGGTAACACATTTTTTATAAAAGAAGTCTCATGTACAATATCAATATTTTCAGTTTTTATATTCCCAGCATATGATGTGTCCTGCAAAAAGAAAATAGGGAATGTTTCAGTACTTCAATAACCTTTAAATATAAAATACTTTGACATATACAGACAGTTACTTGAAACAGGCACTAAGACAGAACAAAATTATAGAGGCATATTAAGTTTATTTAAAAACTGTGTTCCTTACAGCAGTGATGCATATTGACAGATGACTCAATATAACATATCGTCCTGTAATATTAAGAAACAAATTATTGAGATCTGATTACACATAGATCACCACAGAAATTCTACCAATCCTCAGTTCACAAGAATGTCTTAAACTTTGAGTAGAGAACATATCGTCGCTTAAGAAACAATACTGCGTAACTAACAAAATGAACATTTTACACGAGAAACAAAAAACTGTTTACTTTTCCCCTTAGTACCTATACATTGAAACCATTGTATCTATAAGTTTAGCAAGGTCATGGTACAAAATTTCATCCCAATCTATGTTAGAACTGAGCGCACTTCTTCCGTGATGCTAACAGTATAAAAATGTCAATATCACCAAAAGTGTCAGTTATGCGGTATTGTTTCTTAAGCGACGATATATAATCAGTGGTGGAGAAGTGTAATAAGGTAGAAGAATTGGTAAAAATGCAAAATCAATAATTATTAGAGATGAGAGATAACCATACTGTGTTAAGTCCATTTTGTAGAATTCTTGTTACATTTCTTACGTTTCATGTCCCGTGTCCATCTGCATTGTGAAAATCAACAGGAATTCGGCATTTTGGTTAAAAATGCTGTATAAAATATTGTATTTCTGTTTTATTCTCACAATGCACACGGACATGAGACATAAAATATTCATTTCATAACAAGAATAATTATTCTACGAGATGGACTTAGAACAATATGGTTCTAGGCCATCAGTCCTGCAGCATAGTCGAGTGGTTAATTTAAGAAGCCTTGGCGCCGAGCTACAGGACTTGCACTGGTTCAAATCCCCATGGGGGAATAAATTTTCTTATGGAATTTCGGCCGGTATGGGACTGGTGCCCACCCAGCATTGTGAGGCATTTGGGTAGCTACAATAAGTAGCTATATCGGCTAGGAGACCCGACATGCTGACCATATGTCACCCTTAAACTGACTAGATGATTGTCTAACTCTGTGATAAACACATGTGGACGTAAGGCCAGCAGCCGGCTTATAGGCCAATGGCGTCCTAGGGCTGTCGCGCTTGGAGTTCTTTTTTCTAGGCCATCGATATATCATTTGAATCATTCCCACTCAAAAAGTTTCTCATGATTAAATTTAACCCATTCACTTCAAGTTTAAATGCTCAATGCATTTCCCCAAAAACTGGATTTAAGTCACCATAAGTTATATTGTCTATTTTCAGACTTCAAAACGAACAAAAGATAACGGTGCTTGAGATCACATTAAGGGTTAAAGGCCAAATCACATCCTTCTACTATCCATAAATGTTAACAAAAGGTTACCCTGTCAAGGGATGTGCAAAATATATAACATCAGAGTTAAGCAAGTGTACCTCGTCTTCTGAGTTGAAGGCCATTTAACTGCCAGTGAGTCTACCTCGGCTTCTGAGGCGGATGGGGGTTAAGTACCTAGCATCTCATGATTGATTAAAGCAGTTTCAAGTGGAGTGTAACATGAGGAAAACAAAAGCACTGTCTGCAAAAACATCCACCTCAGTGACTGACTTATTGATAACAGGTTAGCAGTCAATTAGTATGTAGACAACAGCTATCATAGCCTTGTAGCTTTGCCATAATGCTGATAGTCCTATCCAAACCAACAAAAACATTACCTGAAGGTTTGTTTCCTCAGAAGCTAGGGGGTCTACTGATGGAAATGCCTCAGATTTTGTGTCAACACTGGTAAATCCATCATCTTCCTCTAATTTCATTTCCATTTTCATGACCTGTAAAATGAAAATCACAATATAGCATCCTGATTTCAAATCTAAGCTCCCAATGTTAATAGACATCTAAATTAACATTTGTAACAATAACTTACATTTTCCATATTTTCAGCTTTCCACAGATGATCTTCTTGTTTAATTGTTAACTGGCAATTCATTATAATCACAGAATCTGAAAATACCAATAGATCATTAGGTGCAGTAAATCCATCCACGTTTCACCAAAGAAGTGTTTTTTACAAGCAGAATAATAAATTCCTTTCTAGAATACATAATTAAGAGTTACACAATATACAATAAAACTTGTTTAATCCGGAACGTGAATAATGCGGAAATCTGTCCAATGTGAACAAATTTATTAGTCCCAGCAAAATAATAGTAATTTTACTATAATTATTTTGTATAAAACGGAATCTGCCCAACACGGAAAAGGAAGGATATTTCTACACAATTCATGAAAAAAATGTTTGTAAGGCGGAAAGATAGGGAGAGAAATAAATTAGTTTCCACTACACTGAATTCCCATTAGGCAAATTAACAATAAGTGATGATTCCTGCAGCCAGCGCCAGGCGAAGTAGAGTTTCTACCTGTGTCTGGAACGTTCTTTCAACCTCACTGAACACCCGTTTTGCGAAATACAGGTTCGTTTAACAGATATTTGGCATGTGACATGTCTTACAAATAACCAGTGCACTGTAGTCTTAAATTAGTTCAAGATCTGAGACCGATTGTATGCTTATCTTTTATGGATTGCATTCTGAATTTATGGAATAAAGATGGCTAAATCGTATGTATCATTGTCATTAAACAAAAAGGTAAAAGTGATTGAAGATAAAGAAAAATAAACTCTCAATACGCGAAATAATGACTAAATTAAATTGTGGAAAACCCGAAGTATGTGAGATTTTAAAACACAAAGAAAAAATAACGAATGAATGGACGCAAGGAAATAGTCAAATGAAGAGGAAAGAAAATAATCTCTAAATTTCCGGACTGATGCTCCAAAGTCACACTCTAGCTGTTGCTATATCCCTAGGGAATAACAATTTCAAGGCACCTTCAGGTTGGTTGTGGATAATTTAAAAGACGACACAATGTAGTGTGGAATGAAATTTGCGGGGAATCAAATGATGGGAACGGAAGCATAGTTAGTGAGTGGAAACCGAAACTGCATACTTTAATTTCAGGATACCGGCCTAAGAGACATATTTAACGCTGACGAAACTGAACTGTTTTTTTCGCGCGTTACCGTCGAAGTCGCTCGTACATACAATACTTCACTTTCCAACGGCAGCAGAACTACAATTAATCCAAGGTACGTAAAAATACATATACGGTGCTCTATAATCTAAGATTGGTTAATAGTTTTTGTATAATGCGGAATGTTGTCTAATGTGGAAAAAATATCGGTCCCATGCGATTCCGCTTTGAACAAGTTTTACTATATATATTGATAAGCGTACGAAGATACTGCAAATATGTGGGAATTCAAATAGAAGATAATTATTACCTCCACCATTTACTATTTGCAGATGATCAGGTGATATTTTAGAGGATACTGATGATGCATCTTTCATTTAAGGAAATTAGAAATAGAATACGAAAAATGGAGATTACAGTTAAATTATAGTAAAACACAATATATCTTTCATTGAATACAACAGATGGGCTAAAATGTAATTCAGGAAGAATATGTAATGTTAAAAATTTAAATATTTAGGATCTATTTTAGATAAAAGTGAAAATTCAAGTACAGAAATTGAAAAAAGAATAACTGGTGGAAGAGGAATCATTGGTATGTTGAACTCAGTGCTTTGGAATAAAAATATAATACACAGAAGCGAAGAAAACTATATTTCAAGTTGTTATTTTTAAAGCATAATTATAATTATATAGGTCCAAAACCTGGACCGTAAGTAGAAAACAAGCCAACAAGCTGTTAGCAATGGATTTTTGGAGGCGATAGACTAGAATTTGAAGAATGAATAAAGTCAGAAACAGCACAATAGGGGAAATTAATCAAGTTGAAAAAAAAAGGAGGAAAAATAGTAGAAAAACGTTTGAAATGATATGGATACCTTATAAGAATGGAAGAAGAGAGAATACCAAAGAAGATCCTTAATTGGAAAGCTAATGGAAGAAGCAGAAGAGGCAGGCCTAGAGAACGATGGATGGATGGAGTGAAGAGAAGTATCGAAGCTAGAGATTTTGAGGGAAGAAGATGCTTTAGACAGGAACCTCTGGCGACAAATCACTTTGGGTTGAAGGAGAAACACTGTATTGTGGAATATTCCTAAATAAAAAAAAATAGAAGCTTCAACTGTATGGGTTCCAATCAAAGATTATCCAACCGGTTAATCATGATATATTTTATCTTCTAGAATTATTAGGCTATATATATTTTTTTTTTCGAAATCCTCATAACATAGATAAGATTCGCAAACGCAATAAATTACATACTATCAATGCTTATTAAAGAACACAGCACGCGCACTTACAATTTATATCAATAGAGTAATAAAACTGGAAAACGTAAACAATTTTGTTACAATACTCGTTGACAGCTGGAGCTTGGGAAACCAAATGGATCCAACATAAGCCCGGAAGCAACCGAAAGTGATAAACTTACCCAACCAAACAAAATCGTGAATAGAAGAATTCGTTGGATATATGCCACTCTTTAATTAACAAAATTTATTATTTTTAAGATGCTACTTTTTTTCCTCTACTATTCGTATTCAGTCTTTGTACACCTACTTTCCACTATATAAACTTTTGGAATAAAGGTTATAAACTTATAAATAGGCTAAGTTGGCGACCATGGGCGAATCGATATTAAATTTTTACAATGTTGTTTTCCGGTCACGGTGAATGAATCGCATGAAAAGTGCACCTTTCATTGAAATGTTTATCTTTAATTGTATGGCACATATTACCTATTAATGTGGGTGACAAGCCTCAGTTCATTAATTTTATTATTGCATTCGCAATTAACTGACTTGCCATGGATAAAACCCCATTAATATCTTCTTTACGGCAACCATCCTTTATGTTATCCGAATGTGTTAATTACAAAACGAACATAGGATTTTAAAGCGAGAAAAATTCGTTTGACTATGAATGCCTCGGTCACTCAAAAGTGTGACCGCGCAAGCTGCAGATCCTGGGTTCAAATCCTGAATAATGCGTAAATGTTTGTTGCGATTTAAAGGTTTTCCAAAAGGGCTTAAATGGAATTTGAAACAGGTATACTTACCTGCTTTCTGACGAGCTAAACATTGAGTGAAAACTTATATAATGGGGGAGTTGGGATACTTAAATAAATCTTAACTAATTCTCTAACTCACTGGCACTATCGAACCCATAGGTTCAGGGCCGCAAGGACATAAGCTCTCCATACATCCCTATCCTGATCCAATGTTTTCCAATCTCCCCTGCATAATCTACTTCCTTCAAATCATAGTTGATGTTATTCTCCCACCTCATTCTTCGTCTACCAACTGGGCGTTTTCCCTCTGGTTTTCCTACAAGAAGCTTCCATGCACGACTGTCATTCCCCATTTTTGCCACATGTCCTGCCCATCGCGGTTTACGAGACTTAACTGTTCTCATTATGGCTTCCTATAAAGACCATGTAATTCATTATTATGCAGTTTTCTCCATTCACCTGTCTGTTCATCTCTCTTTTGGTCCAAAAAAACTTCCTAAGAACTTTATTCTCAAATAGTTGTAATTTCCTTTCCTCCCTTTAAGTAAGAGTCCATGTTTTGCATCCATATAATATAACTGGTAGAATAATAGGCTCAAACACGGGGACATGTTCCTAGGAACATGGAATGTTAGGACTTTATACAGTAGCGGGGCACCAGAGATAATAACGTAGGAATTAGATAAATCACCCTTGGATATAGTCGTTTTACAGGAAGTTAGGTGGCCAGGAGAAGGTAGTCAGGAATCAGGAAGCTTTGCATTATACTACGGTGGTGCAGGAAGACCTGAATTTGGAACGGGTTTTTAGTCAGAAGGAATATCCTGTCCGCTATCCGAGATATTAAGTTTGTCAGTGACAGGATATCATACATAATTCTAAAGGGTAAACAACAAGATTTTATAACTGTAAATGTACATGCTCCCACAGAAGATAAAGATGACAAGATCAAGGATGAGTTCTATGAAGAATTAGAATGCTTATTTGATAGCCTTCCACGATACCATATGAAAATTGTCTTAGGAGATTTTAATGCAAAAGTGGGGCGGGAAGATATATTCAAACCAACAATAGGCAAATTCAGTCTTCATGAAGATAGTAATGACAATGGGGTTAGATTAGTCACCTTGGCTACATCAAAGAATTTCATTGTTACGAGTACAACATTTCAGCATAAGGATATTCATAGATAAACCTGGACGTCTCCAGATGGAGAAACTTGGAACCAGATAGGTCATGTATTAGTGGACAAATGCTGGCACAGTAGCATCATTGATATTAGATCAGTTAGAGGGACAGACTGCAATTCGGATCATCATCTGGTAAGGGTGAAAATCAGACAACACCTATCGCTTATGAGATGAACAAACGCTAAAGATGATTCTGAAAAATTTGAATTAAAAAACTAGAAAAATGATGAAATGCGGCAAGAATACCAAATCATAATTACTAATAGATTTGAAGTACTGGAATCCTCAGATGGCAGTGTGGCAAACAAAGAAGAAACTGATATAAATAAAGAATGGGAGACTATAAGGGATACTATTAAATTGTCAGCATCTGAAAGCATTGGTTGTTTAAAAAAGAGGAAAAACAAGAAATGGTTTGATGAGGAATGTGCCGACATTGTAAAGAAAAGAAAGCTAGCAGAAATGAAATTGCTACACGAGCCAAATGAGGTAAATTTAGAGCAATTGGGTAGTATTAGACGGGAAACCACCAGACTACTAACGAGTAAAAAGAGGGAATATCTGAGAGAGAAGATTAATGATCTTGAAATTAATGCAAAAAAGAGGAACATTAGAGAATTATATCACGAAATTAAGATAGAAAAGAAAGGGTTTCAGGCTAGAACAAACATAATTTGGAATTAAAATGGGGAAATGATTGCAGATTCCAGAAGTATATTAAAAAGATGGAAAAGTTACTTTAATCAGCTATTAAATGTACATACAGTACAGGACATTGAGGAGGATAAGTTACAGACAGCAGAACTGCTAGTCGCAAAACTAAGTGCATTAGAGGTTGAAATGGCGATAGAAAAATTGAAGATGTATAAAGCATCAGGTTCGGATGAGATCCCAGCAGAACTGATAAAATCAGGGGGAGAAAAATTAATGGACAAGATAAGCCAGTTGCTTGGTATGATTTGGGAAAAGAAGCTCTTCCAGATGAATGGAAAGAATTAATTATCGTACCAATTTATAAGAAAGGAGATAAAACTGATTGCAACAACTACAGGGGGATCTCATTACTTTCAACTTCGTACAAAATTCTAACAAATATATTAGTAAGCAAACTTACTCCCTATATTGATGACATTCTAGGAGATCATGAATGTGCATTTAGAAGAAACAGGGTTAGAACAGATCAAATTTTTAGTATAAGACAGATTTTAGAAAAGAAATGGGAATATAATGGTACCGTACATCAACTATATCTAGACTTCAAAAAGGCATATGATTCAGTTAAGAGGCAGAAGTTATATAGTATCCTGCTGGAGTTTGGAATTTCTAAAAAGTTAGTTAGACTTATACGAATGTGTCTAAATGGCACAAAGAGTAGGATGCATGTAGGCAAACAGTTTTCGGACACTTTTGAAATCCAGAATGGGTTGAAGCAAGGAGATTCACTATCTCCTCTATTATTTAATTTTGTACTAGAGCATGCCATCAAATCTTTAGAGGATGAGAAAGGTCTACAACTCAATGGTATTAATAAGCTGTTAGTTTATGCTGATGATGTAGTACTATTGGCCGATAGCGAGGAGATATTAAAGGACAACATGCACACACTATTGAGTAACACTAAGGAATTGGGACTGGAAGTAAATATCAATAAAACTAAATATATGGTCACACGTACAAAATGCATTATATAATGGAAATGGACAGCTAATGACAAATGAGGGAAATTTTGAGGAAGTGGCTGAATTCAAATACCTAGGAACAATAATCACAAATAGGAATGAGATGCACAAAGAAAGTAAACATAGGCTCAATTCTGGAAATGTGTGCTATTATGCATTGCAGAGACTTTTGCTCTCCCAACTCCTTTCAAAAAAAGTTAAACTGAAAATATATAAAACTATTATTCTACCAGTTATATTATATGGGTGCAAAACATGGACTCTTACTTGAAGGGAGGAAATTAGATTATGAGTGTTTGAGAATAAAGTTCTTAGGAAAATTTTTGGACCAAAGAGAGATGAACAGACAGGTGAATGGAGAAGACAACTTAACAATGAACTACATGGTCTTTATGGGAATCCAGATGTAATAATAACAGTTAAGTCTCATAGACTGCAATGGGCAGGACATGTTGCGAGTATGGGGAATGAAAGACATGCATGGAAGCTTCTTGTAGGAAAGCCGGAGGGAAAATGTCCGGTTTGTAGACCAAGAATGATGTGGGAGAACATCATTAACTATGATTTGAGGGAAGTAGATTATACAGGGAATGATTGGAAAGCATTAGCTCAGGATAGGGATGTATGGAGAGCTTATGTCCACATGGCCATCAACCTACGGGTTCGGTAGTGCCAGTGAGTAAGTAAGTAAATTAGTAAGTAAGTTCTCTTCTTTCAAGATGTATTTTTTTGTTGTAGCTCCTTTTGCCTTCTTTGTGGGGATATCTCTTTGCAACTGAAAATATATAAATGCTAAATATCTGATTTCAAAATGCTAGAAATCACATTCCTATCGATAACTCATTTTCTTTTGATTACTAAATATAAAAAGAAAAATTGAGATTAGAATGATTTGAGCAACTTGTATGTTGAAAAGTTTTGTGTATTTTTGTGTGCTGAATTATTATTACTGTTGGAGACTTGCTACAAATAATAATAATTATAATCACCAAAATATTCTTACCTGACATCACGTTGAAGATGTAATAACAAGATACGTTATATTTCCTTTCTTGAAAGTACTTTAAAATGCTCTCTCTCTCCTTGTAGGACGGGGGTGTGAGTGCATCTTCACCAAGTCTATTTATTTTAATTCTCCAACCATTTCTCAGGTAGACACTATGTTCAAGACATTTAGCATCACACTCCAAACATGGATGTGATAGAGCCTACCTTAAGTTCTTAGAATTAGTCCTAGAGTGGAATGTGAAAATATCAAAAGGATGAACTTTGCTCATAGCCCTCTTATTTCAAGCTTGAGCTTCTTTTATGTGCTGTAAATCTAGCACACAGGACCCATGACTTTACTTCCCTTCCAAACGAAGGCATGCTCAGGATGTTACAACCTTAATAATCCATTGGTCCACTGCTGTAGTCTTGAGGTAACATTCTATGCAGTAGGCCTAGAAGTTTCCTGGATGAGATTTTCCCTCACCTATAAGACATATGTCAGCAAACACAATCATCTATATCTCGTTTGTCTTGTCTTAAATTTTGGTGTTGTTTCAGAGGTGTCTCTGAGCAATCATTCAGGGAGGTCTCCAGTCCAGAAAAAGTATGTGGTGTTCCCAGAGTTACAAATCCTCTCCCAACAGATTGTGTCTGTAAGCCCTCGTTTGTAAAAAGTAACTTCAAAGGAAGAGGTTAAACCTAAAGAGACAGAATAATCCATTGATCATGACTGGGTTTGAACCAATCTGGATCCGGACCCTGGGGCTTTGGTTTCCAGACCAGTTAAATAAATAATTAATACAAAATTTTAAAACTGGTTAATCATCGAATACAACCAGTTGTACTAAATTTCATGTCATGATAGTATTATTGTTGGCTTGGTTGGCAGTACTGCTTATGGTTGGAGATTTGACTGAAGATGAACAGGATTCCATTTGAAACCTGGAATCATGAAAAACACAAAATTTGTGAAGTGAGATATTTAAATATTACTCTCACCATATGTTAAGTTTATGATGAACTTATTAATTATTAGAATTAATAACTGTGTACTACTGTCCTGTATCTTTTTAGTATTTACCATATATTTTGTTCTTCTTCTTCTTCTTCTTCCTTCCTTCCAAGTATTAGGCCAAGGCCTGTTACGATCCTATAGAAAATTTTTCCTCCAGCATTTCATAGGACGGCCCAGAGATCTTCGTCCTCTTAGTATATAATTATAAACAGCTTTGGGGATCCGATTTAAACTCATTCTTTCAAGATGGTGGTTCCAATTTTCTTGGTAGTGTTTAATATATTCTAAAATTGGTGTAGTCTTCAATTCTTTTAAGATATCGGTGTTCCTTTTCCGATCTCAACTGGTGTAACTCGCTGTTCTGCACATGAATCTTATTTCACAAGCCGTTATTCTGCTTTCATGTTGTCTTTTTAGTGTCCATGCTTCACTAGCATAGGTCAACACTGGTCTAGCCAAAGTGTTGTATAAACGTAATCTGATGTTTTTTTTTTTGTACAAGGGATGGTTTCATAACTTGATTAATAATTCCCAAGCTTTTATCATAACTAGTAATTTTTTCAGGGATATCCTTTTCATCCCAGATAGAGAGAGAATATCCAAGATATTTAAATTGATTAGATCTCTCTAAAATGTTATTCTGGAGACAGATTTTACTTTGTATGGGATCCATCCCATGAAATGCCATAATTTTAGTTTTGTTAATTGATATTTTCATATTAAATTTGGCACCTATTTTTTGTAAATTATAAATTGATCATTGCAAATCATTTTTGGAAAGTGCCAGAAGCGCTAAATCATCTGCAAAAAGAATAGCATCGAATTTGAGGTTCCTATTGATAGGTATATATCCTCGATGTGTTTTCCTCCACTCGTTTATTAATTTATTCATACATATAATGAAAAGCACCGGTGAAATTCCACATCCCTGTCTTACTCCACTGTTCATCTTTTCCCAAGAAGATAATTTGCCATCTTGTTTAACAGAAATTTCATTATCTTCATAGATGTTGAAGATATTAGTAATATATTGTTGTGGAATATTATCATCAGCTAAAATTTGTAGTAATATATTTCTGTCTACTTTGTCAAAAGGCTTTATGAAGTCAACGAAGGCGATATGAGTTTCTATATTGAATTCCTTGTGCTTTTCTAATAGCAGTTTTAGAGTGAAGAATCTATCTGTACAAGATCTACCCTTTCTGAATCAACTCTACTCTTCTCCAATTATACTTTCATACATTTTTTTCAATTTAGTCTTAACTGTATTAGCATAAAATTTATATCCAGAATTCGACAAGCTAATTCCACAATAGTTATCTTTAATTTGGTGACTTCCTTTTTTGAAGATTGGTATTATTTCTCTGTCCCGCGCCGTAGCCGAGCGGTTAAGGTAGGAAGCCTTGGCGCAGAGCTACGGGACTTGCGCTGGTTCGAGTCTCCATGGGGGAAGAAATTTTCTCATGGTATTTCGGCCAGTATGGGACCGGTGCCCACCCAGCATCGTGAGGCAATTGGGTAGCTACAATAAGTAGCGGCTCCAGGTTGAGGAACCAGCTATAACGGCTGGGGGACTCGACATGCTAACCACATGTCACCCCTACACTGGCTGTTGATCATCTACCTCTGTGATTAACACATGTGGATGTGAAGGGCCAGCAGCCGGCTGGTAAAAGGGCAACCGCTGAAAAGTGGAAAGACCCTCAATCAATCGGTATTATTTCTTCTTTCGTTTATTTTCTTTTCTTCTCCAGAAAAGCCTGACCAGAGGCTATAAGATGGCAGCCCCATCACTGGTCTCGCCTTCCTTTGGCCAGCAACCAATCGAAGGTACTATGTCTTCAAGTCTTATGTTTTGTTTAATATATAATTTATAATATTAATTACTTAAAAGGTTTGTATATTTAATGAACTGTTGTTCAAGACCTTGACTTTATTTACTACTTTGAAAATGGATCTCCATGAAATCAAATTGGTGACCCCTGCACTAGACCACCAGAACTGGGTCTACTGATACATGGATGTGCTCTTATTACAAGATGGTGGACACGCTATATCAGACTTCAAGGATCAATTGTTGTCTAATGACGAGACATAAGTTTCCTGGCATTTCAGTACAATTTTAGGAGATACCTCATCTTCTAGGGGACCACTGTCAGCCTTCTGCATCCCAAAGAAAAGCTTAAGTTATGTAAAAAGTAAAGTGATCCCACAACATGCCCGGAGGCCCTTAGGGTAGTAGGAGGTTAAGGCTCCCACTTTTTCTAGACAATCGGCATTTTATGTCAGCCGGGTTGTCAGCCCTGCGTGACGGCCGCCTTTACCCCCAGAACAAGTGTCTGGTACTCATTTCCGTTAGAGGCTGAGTCCACCCCAGGGCCATAGTGCCGCCAGAGGGTTTGGGTCAGTTTAAAAATCCTGACCCCAACGGGACTTGAACCCTCGACCCTCCGGCTTGTAGCTCAGTGCCTTAACCACTACGCTATGGCGTTATGTACTCATTAATAAATGAGTTGGAGAAAATGTTTTAACATCTCACCTCACAAAGTTGCGTGTCTTCACGATACCGGTTTCAAAAGTATAGTATCACTTCCATCTTCAGTCAAATTCCAACTGTTGAAATTTCATCATTAACATTGTCTTCTGAACTGCCATCTGGTGTAGATTTTATGAACTTGGAGATTAAATTATTCTCGTCGGGGATATCGAAATTCAGTTCAGAAGATGATGTTAACGATGAAATTTCAACAGTTGGAATTTGACTGAAGATGGAAATGATACTATACTTTTGAAACCGATATGGCGAAGACACGCAACTTTGTGAGGTGAGATGTTAAAACATTTTCTCCAACTCATTTATTAATATAAATACCTCATACTGTTTCCTCCCACTGTAAATTTAATGAATATATACTCATATTTGTGCTTACTAGGTTTTTAGGGAGTCAAAAAAATAAAACAAAATCAAAAAAATTTTGGGTGATTTTATAAGGGTTCTGAACTGATATTTTGTCAATTATAATATTATTTTCACATTTAATGGGTTCAAAGGGGTCAAAATAAATTTTCAAGAAACAAAAAAAAGAATTATTTTTAGGTAGGGCATTTAAGGGAGTTTTATGCAAGGTACCGTAATGATATATTTGGTCTTAACCAAGTTTTTGTCTTATAATTAATGCTGCCATCTAAAGACTGTAGTAGAAAACAAAATAATGCTTGATGCTCTAAAGGTATCAAATGTGATACCACTGTTCACAGTGAATTGGAGTTTCTCCTAAAGCAAGAATAAAATTAAACCCCATATGTGCCAGTTTGTATGAATATAACAAGATAAAAAAATATATTTTATTAACAATAGATAATATATTCACAGTAAAGAAACCAAATGAAATAACTTTTTCTGTGAAATCTAGAAAACAGATTTTTAATTATAAAACGTATCTGCTGTGTACCGACATTTTGAAGGTAAATAAACCCACGAGTAAACTGTTTTCACACTTCCAAAAGACAGTCTTTTCCATGGAGAATCTAATGGCACCTCAAGCTCCATTTTGACAAAACAAAAGTGACTTATTTCCCTGCATACTTCAAAATGAAATAAACAAATGTAGACTTAAGTTAATGATGTTCAAGTTGAGAGGAAGACAAAGTGTGCAATGTTTTATTGTACACAAGAATTTTGGATGAAAAGATGACTCGCCACAGCACATTCAATTTCAGATGAAGTCAGTTTTAATCTGTTCTAAGTTTCTATAGTCCCGTGCCATAGCCAAACAGTTTAAGACATCATGACTTGGTGCAGAGCTATGGAACTTGTGCTGATTCAAGTCTTTTCTTGTGGACTTTGCCCAATATGAGACCAGTTCCCATCCACCATTCTGAGAAATTAGGATAGGCCAATAAATAGCATCTAAAGATTGAAAAAAAAAACTACAACAGCTAGGGGACCCAATATGCTGACCACATGACACCCTGTATTTGCTGGATGATCGTTGGTTGGCACCGGAATTTGAACCCGGACCTCCCGAATACCGATTGAGACCATACCTTCAATTTTTTTAAATTTCAAGTAAAAATAAATGTGGAAATAAGTAATCACAGCAATCGGTTATTTTTCTATATTTTTATGTCATGCACACTTATAAACGCTTTAACATCTAAGATCATACAGTGTGTACTTATTTTGTAAAGAAATTGTGAAATAGTAGATGTAATTAAAGAAATAGTGGGAATGTAATGCCAACCCAGAATTTGCTCTAAAAAGTGAAAAAAATTAATAAAAATTCAGATTTTTCGGAACCGGGGTTTCAACCTGGGACCTGCCAAATGCGAGTCTCCGACGCTATAACTTGATTCAACTCATTCTGTTCGCCTTAATTTGTTTTGTGAAATTAACAAATATCGCTACAAGTTCACAAATTTGTTCCTAATTCCTTCAATTCGCCGACCAGGTACAGTAGATTTTCACCATAACACGTGGAGTGAAAAACAGTCTCGGATTTTATTACCTAAAAAAATAAGTAAAACTAATGATGTGGTTGAGCTAGAATTCGCTTAAAAAGGATAGTTTTCACCACCTAATATATAGATATAATTACGAAAATATGCCGTGTTATGTATAGACTTCGATTCCTTGACTACAAACATATTACAGGGTAGTTTAAAAATAGTATGATTTAGAATAAAACCGTTTCTCCACTTCACCGATAAATCAAATAAAACTGATGCTAGACTGAGGTAGCAGTTCTTGCACTTTGTCCCCGAATCACTAAAATGTCTGGCCAAATTCCCACAACAAAATGGCTCGACCGTGTCATCAACAATAGCAATTTTTTGTAACTGTTTACTGTCGCTAAAATGGAATGAGTTCTCACATAAATTTACAAGGTTTTTTTTTTTCCAGATGTGATAATACAGCGTATACCCGTAATAAACCATATTTTTAGTTATTTATTCTGTTTTATTTCAACATGAAATTAATTTTCAGCAAGTAACGACTTAGATGTGTCAACAATAGAAATAAACAACTGTCCTTTTTGAGACGTCGCTGCCGCATTTTAATACGAAGATGAGTCTGGAGATTGGAATTAGAATGTTGAAATGGACAGAGGAAGCTCTCTAATACTTTGTTTAACAAAATATGGTTATAAAGGCGATAAGAATAAGAAAATGAGTCTTGTACATGCCGAGATAAGTAGCGAAAGATCTTCGGTAAAGTAATTAAGTTAATTAAGAACCTGATTACATTTCATTCATGCAGTGTGAAATATAGAAAATATTTTAAATAAGTACATCCACAAACTATGTTAGTAGCATAAGAACATTTCCGAAATGTTTTAAGTGTGCTAACGAGAAACGGGAAGTTTTCAAGCCATTTAAAAATTTACCGGGATCCTGTTTCAACACCGGATATAGCTACAATTTTCATGAAAATTTGCATCCTGAAAGAATTTAACCATGCCTAAAATGCCTACCTTAACTATTGGTACCAATTTTTGTCTCTCGAACCTATAACTACCTTAATTTAATTTAAATTTACATATTTCGTCCCAGTTAAGTGTTCCATGGTCTTTAGTAAATTCCTGAATTTTTTTTAGAATTTGGTCAAAACTTCGAGATGATCTAAAGAGATGGCAATAAATAATCAACTATTTTAATAATAGACAAATCCTCATGTTCTTGAGTCAAAGCTTCTGAGTAGATTCATGAGGTCGCTCAAACCATAGCTTCTGAGTAGATTCATGAGGTCGCTCAAACCATAGCACTGTTTCCATAAGGAGAACTATTCCCGTGGTCGCCCGCGTTCTAAAATTTACTTAAAGTTTAGGTTTGAGGACCCTCTTTATGTTTTGTTGTCATTTGTCACCCATAATATCATCGGGTTAACATGACTATGACACCCAGGCGCCTTGAAATCCAAAGTTTGTTGTAATTCAAGAAATGTCAGAAGAAACTATGAGAAATGTCTTAAGACAACCTGATGGAATTGGAGAAATAAAAATTTCTTAATTTCGTAATTATTATTACGTACATTGTGCTGTTAATGATAGTGATATATTATTATAATTTTCAAAGCCTAATGTAGTATTTTAGACCTAGTTTAGCTGTCTAAATCTACAATTTTAAGAGCATACAATATGATAATAAAATATAGAATAAATACTGCTATTTGCATGCGAAACTCAAGGAAATATTGCCTCATCTTCACTTCAGGGTATGGGCATTGATTTGCCTCTTCCGTCATCAAGTACTTTCCAGCCATCTTCTTCTAAGTCTACCAACTGATATGTTTCCACTAACTTTATTGTTCAATATTTGTTCAATCAATCTTGTAGTTATCGTTCTTTCTAGGTGATCTTTGCAGTGTTGTTTATAATATTTTAATCAAGTAAAAATAATAATATAAAAATGTATCTTGGAAGAACACAATATTTAATATGAACTAACCATATTGTATGTTATAATATATTCATTCAAACTTCTTTGGTTTCACTATCGTATTCTGCTTTATAGTTTTATATGTTAAACTTTCGCATTTAAAACGCACAGGTTTATCAGTTAAAAGTAAAGAGTTTTATTAGAATTTGAATATAGCATATTTGATGACTGTTGAAATAACTTTTTAATAGAAACAATCAATTGTAGAATAACTGGATGCAGTGGTCTTTGAATTTGTGTGCAAAGTTCCTTTTCGTAATAAACTATATTTCCGTCCCAAGGCATAAGGTGAGGTATCGCTGGTTCTAAGGTAGAAGATGCCTCGTGTACTGAAACAAATATGAATAAACAACTGAAACTGTAGTATTGTCGTAACTAATTTCTACATTTCTCACACACGCTCAAATAGTGAAGTCGCATTTATTTTATATAAACTCGACTTTCTGAAAAGAATCAAACTACAAACATGTAAGATATATAGGGTTTCCAGTATAAAACCGGACACTCTGCGGCTCGCAGAGTGAAATGCGGACGAGGAGAGAGCGCAGCCTGACGGGTGAAACCTCGAGGCGTGTCCGGTTTTATATTGGAAGTCCTGTATTATACGGATGCGAAACATGGTCTCTTATTTTAAGGGAGGAGAAAAAAACTACGAATATTTAAGAATACATTTATTTTAAAATGTTTGGACCAAAGAAACACGAACAGACAGATGATTGGAAAAGGAAGACAAATACTGGATGATGTTTATGGAAAACCAGATGCATTAAATCTCGTAGAGTTTGATGGACAGGGCATGTAGCACGAATAGAGTATGACGTAAGGACATGGAAAGTTCTTGAAGGAAAACCAGAGGGAAAGCGCCCAGTAGGTCGGACAAGAATTGAGGTTGGAGGATAACATTAACTATGAACTGAGTATCGTGATTTATAGGCGTACATGCAGGGAGT
Organism: Diploptera punctata; assembly: GCA_030220185.1. Lineage (NCBI taxonomy): Eukaryota > Metazoa > Arthropoda > Insecta > Blattodea > Blaberidae > Diploptera > Diploptera punctata. Next base: position 945,487 of record JASPKZ010007270.1, read on the forward strand.
GATTGGAGAAGGTTAACTCAGTCAAATCAATATAAATATGAATAGGGAACTGCCACACCTCGCCTCATAAACTTTGCATTTCTCATCTTCACTCATCGACTGACTCACTGACACTATTAAACCCGAGAGATCGTGCTCGCGCGGAAAAACATTCCTAACTTGAGCTAATGTTTTCAAATATTCATCTTCCTCAAATCATCTCAAGCTACTTGGCGCTTTCCATCTGGTTTTTCTAAGTTTCTACGCCCTTCTATTATTCCATATAGTGACATATATTCTGCCTATTTCAGTTTATGAGACTGAAGGGAATCCGTAGGTGAAATTTTCCCAATTCTATAGTTTTTGTGCTACTAACTTGAAATTTTATACACAAATGACCAACAATGACTTATGTACAGAGTTATTCAGAAATATGGCTATACGTTTGATCGCATTATGCGACGAAAATATTATTAAAGGAAATATGATGTTATCATTGGAAAGGGAATCCTTCAAATTACAACAATAGAACAAAACAAAACAAATCACTGCTCACATACAGCTTGGCGGGTTGATTTTTGTGGGCTAGCGTCGAACGCCTCCACAATTGTCTTCGTTGTTTTTGCATCCGTGCTAATGCGAGGCCTACCAGGAGGTTTGATTTCCTGCATCCTTCCCGTTTCCAGCAGTCGTTTTTTCCACTTCCCCACAGTCGACGGCTGCAATGCTACGTTAAACTCACGTCTTGCCCGTTTTGAGGCCTCCCGATCATTAGCATACGTTATTGCCCATGCAGCAATTGTAATTTGCTGTTGCATATTCAACGCCATTTTGACTAATGACGTAAGTTCTACACTGTTTTGTTTTATTCCATTGTTGTAATTTGAATAATTGCCTTTCCAACGGTAATTTCATATTTCCTGTAATGATAATATTTTCATCGCCCGACGCGATCAAACGTATAGCCATATTTATGATTCACCCCGTACAAATGCAAACTTTCATATATATATCTTCAATGGTTATGGAGATTTGGATTATAAGATATTTTAATTCAGCGACTTTAAAAAAAAAGTCCCGCATTATGCAAATTAATTTTTTTAAGATTCTAAAAATATATATTTCTATTCACCAAACCATAGTAGATGAATATATCATATGATTTTTATTTACAGCGTTTAATCACTGAGGAAATAAATAAATAAATAAATTTGTGTTTTTAATTTTTAAAAAAAGTACATAATATTATAATATCAATATTTGGAAAAGTACTAGTTCTACACAAAATTGATATGATACATTTCTTTATTGAATGTTTCTGCACCTCTGTTCAAATTTTAGAAGTAATCTGTCAAAAATTACATCATGAGGAGCATTTTGAAGACTGAAAAATGTAAAAAAAAACAGAAACTGAGAAAAATCAATTTAAATATTTAATGGGCAACCAAACCACTCGCGCACGGTCCTTTAAAATATCACGTGATGACTTTTGTATGCTCCAGTTATAATAAACAATTATAGGTTATGAAACTAGAAGGTTCAAACTTAATTACTAGGAAAAAGAACAAAAAATGCATTTTTGAAGGATTTTATTCAAATTTCACCTATGGGTACTGTTCTTATTGCATCTAGTTTCCCAAAAAGTCATGTAGCTCGCTGTTACATGGTTTTCCCCATTCATCTCTCTGTTCGTCTCGCTTTGGTTGAAACATTTTCCTAAGCATTTTATTCTCGAATATTCATAATATTTCCTTCTCTCTTAAAGTAAGAGTCCATGTTTCCTAGGTATTTAACTAGATGAATGGCCATTTCATTTTCATATTTTTTATAGAATTTGGAATGGCAAGAGTCCCTTAATCCATAATAGCATGCACTTTCAGACTTGGGCCTATTTCCAATTTTTTTGTTCATATTTGTAATTATTGTTCCCAGCTGTTTGAATTCAACCATTTTTTTTAAATTCTCCTCAGTTGTTGAAAAGTATCCATTACAATCTAATAACATATTTCTACGTTTTATTATACAGGATGTTCGGAAATTCCCACTACAAACTTACAGGGTTAGCAGAGGGGACTGATACGGTAACGAATACAATAGGAACATTTGTCCGCAAACGTGCCGTTTTCATACTGCAATTACAACAATTTCGCGCGTCTGCCGAGACAAATCGATTTTAATTTAATGATTTAGGCATATCATCATCATCATAATTGGCTCGACAGCCCCTTGTGGACCTTGGCCGCCTTCAGAAGCTTATGCCAGACTTCCCTGTTCTGCGCTTCATTCTTCCAGTTTTTTTATTTTTAAAATCTTAATGTCTTGAATTATACTATCCTCCCATCTTAATTTAGGTCTTCCAACTTTTCTGGCCAATAGTGGTTGTTCATTGGAAATTCTTTTTGTAATCCTTTTGTTGTCCATGCGAATAATGTGTCCAGCCCATGCCAATCTATTAACTTTAACAAAATTTAGAATATCTGGCTGATTGTACAGTTTATACAATTCAATATTGTATCTCTTTCTCCATGCATTATTTTCTTTCACGGCACCAAAAATGGATCTCAGTATCTTCCTTTCAAAACGCCCTAATAATTCATCATCAGATTTCAACATGGTCCAAGTTTCTGATGCATATGTTAACACTGGTCTAAGGAGAACTTTATACATGAGTATTTTTGTCTTTGATTTAGGCATATGACTCGATTTACACAAACCAACATTCACTCATTTCGTGACAATATCCAATGTAAATGAAAAATAAAGTAACTTTACTTTATCACTGTAAGAATAAGATGGAATGAGTGCACCAGAATATGATTCGCAGGTACATTGAGTGCAACGAGCTTGTAGTGGTTGCCACATCGAACCGCTGTTGTAGTTAATACGTATTAATCATAGTTTTAAGTACAGTAGGAAAGTTTGGTTAGTTAGCGTACAAACAATTATTCTTATAGTGACATTGGACATTGTCACGAAATCGTGAATGTTGGGTTGCGTTTATGTAATTAATTGAGTGACTAGTTCATTCAATTAATATCAATATATTTTCATCAGACGCGAGAGATTTAAAAGTTAAATGCGAAATTGTTGTTCCAACAGCACAAAAACAGTAAAAAATCACGTTCTGTACTCAGTCTCATATAAAATCACTATATGTTTGTAAAGGGAACAGGCTGTATGTTTAGCTTTATTGATATTTACTTCCAGCCCCAGTTTATTAGTGTTATAGTGGAGAAATGTTTGTGGAATGCTCACTCTTCGTTGCAGTATTCTCCCATTAGAACTTTTTGATCCTCTGGGACGTTGGTATCGGAGCACCATCCTACAAGAAGATACCAGATGCTGGAACATGGCGACCCCCAGAAGCCTAATTCTGTATCAAGTGATTCTGCGAAGTAGATTGGTGCTAGTAAATGACTGCAAAGCGGTGGGTCTGCAAAAATAAAATAAAATATCCTCTGCATAGTAATCCTATATCTCAGGAGAGAATTATCAGTGTTCTCATATTGAAACCTAATTTAAAATTATATTGAAGAAGTGATCATCTAGTAACGGTGCTCAGCTGCGAGTTCGAACTGCAAAGTCCCGAAAACAAGAGCGCAATATAATAATATATGGATGCGAAACATGGACTCTTGCTTTAAGAAAGGAATGAAGGTTTCGAGTACTTGAAAATAAAGTTATTAGCAAAATTTGTGGGCTAAAAAGAGATGAACAGACAGGTGAATGAAGAAAACTACATACTAGTGAGCTACATGATATATATAAGAAGCCAGATATAATAAGAACATTTAAGTCACGTAGGCTACGATAAGCAGGACATGTGGCACGTACGGGGGATAAAAGAGGTACGTGGAAGCTTCAGGTAGGAAAACCAGAGGGAAAACGCCCAGTTGGTAGAGCTAGAATGAGATGGGGGAACAACATTTCCTTGATTTGAGAGACGTAGATTATATAGGGGATGATTGGAAAACATTAGCTCAGGATGGGGATGTATGGAGAGCTTATGTCTGCGCAGCTATGAACCTACGGGTTCGATAGAGCCAGTGAGTTATTTAGTTAGTTAGTTCATCATTAGCATACTCTATTGTTTTCTTCCGCATAGACTCCTACCTGGACAAAGTGGTGCAAAAGCCTAACATTTAAATTTCACTGTACTTTTTAAAAATTTCAAGTCCCAATTTTAGTTACATGTACTTAGGGCGAAATTCATAGTTGTCACTAAAAAATGTATGACTTCGTAAGTGTTACTTATATTTATTCCTAATTGATAATTGTTGCTCATTCCTATAATGAGGGATTATTTACGCCAGCTCATCAGTACCGCTAAGCAATTCTTGAAACAGAACATTAAAGTTCGTCACGCAGAAAATGCCTAATTTAAGCGAATAACTCAGCAAGTTAAATGTATGGTTCGATTATTATAACTCACTGGCTCTATCAAACCTGTAGGTTCATGGCCACATGGACATAAGCTCTCTATACATCCCCATCTTGAGCTAATGTTTTCCAATCATCCCCTGTATAATCGACTTCCCTCAAATCATAGTTAATGTTATTCTTCCACCTCAATCTTGTCTAACAACTACCCGTTTCCTCGTACTGTTATGAAGTCTTCTCCATTCGCCTGTCTGTTCGTTCATCTTTGGTCTAAAAATTTTCCTAAGAACTTTATTCTCAAATACTCGTAATCTTTTCTCCTCCCTTAAAGTAAGCATCCATATTTTGCATCCATACAATATATCGGTAACGGAGAATAACAGTTTTGTATACCTTCATTTTAAAATGGATTTCAAAAGAATACTAAAATTATTTATCTACACACACTCTATTCCCTGTGGCATTTAAACACATTCGAATAAGCCTTACTAACTTTTTAGGAATTCCGAACTCCAGCAGGATACTACATCCCCCCATGGTATCTATGCCTTGTCGTGGTGGAGTGGCTTGGGTGCTTAAATATTCCCGAGAGCTATGTTGGCGGTAGCATTGCTGCCGATAGGGTTACCCATGCCGGACTGGTCGAAGGTGATAAGCAAGAAGAAAGAAGTAACTTGCTCGAAAGAGTGACGATCTTTCACCGTAAAAATACAACCATCAAGAAATGCGGGCATGGGTTCCCCTGAGATAAAATTTTCCGGAGGTCAAATAGTCCCCCATTCGGTTCTCCGGGCCGGGACTACTTCAGGGAACCCATGCCAAAGGCTCAAACACAGGTACATGTTCCTAGGAACATGGAATGTTAAGACTTTATACTATAGCGGGGCGCTACAGGTATTAACGCGAGAATTAGATAAATCACCCTTGGATATAGTTGCTTTACAGGAAGTTAGATGGCCAGGAGAAAGTAATCAGGAAGCTTTGCATTATACTACGGGATTGCAGAAATACCTGAATTTGGTACGATTTTTTAGTCAGAAGGAGGATCCTGTCCGCTATTCGAGATACTAAGTTTGTCAGTGACAGGATATCATACATAATTCTAAAGGGTAAACGACATGATTTTATAATTGTAAATGCACATGCTCCCACAGAAGATAAAGATGACAAGATCAAGGATGAGTTCTATGTGGAATTAGAAAGCTTATTTCATAGCCTTTCACGATATCATATGAAAATTGTCTTAGGAGATTTTAATGCAAATGTGGGGCGGGAAGATATATTCAAATCAACAATAGGCAAATTCAGTCTTCATGAAGATAGTAATGACAATGGCGTTAGATTAGTCACTTTTGCCACATCAAAGAATCTCATTTTTAAGAGCACAACATTTCAGCGTAACTCGGAACCAGGTAGATCACGTATTAATGGACAAACGCTGGCACAGTAGCATCATCGATGTTAGATCAGTTATAGGAACAGACTGCAATCTGGATCATCATATGGTCAGGATGAAAATCAGACAATGGCTATCGGTTATGAGAGGAACAAACTCTAAAGATGATTCTGAAAAAATTGAATTAAAAACTTGAAAAATGATGAAATACGGCAAGAATACCAAATCAAAATTGCTAATAGTTTTGAAGTACTGGAATTTTCAGGTGGCAATGTGGCAAACGAAGAATAAACTAATATAAAAAAAAGAATGGGAGACTATAAGCAATACTATTAAATTGTCAGTATCAGAAAGCATTTGTTCTTAGATTTGGCCTCAGTGTATCTTCTAGAATTGCAATCGCTGCCATTAGAGGAACAATTTCAATTTTAAGAAACCATCTTTACAAAATTTCTACATTATAGTATGTATATTTCAATCACAATTTGAAAATTTTTAATGTATTTACAAAATGTATTTCATCAATTTCGAAAATTAATTATCTGTATCACTTTGTCCTTGAGGCAATCCTCTAATGAGGAAAGTTTTATATAATAAAATAAGAGGCAAAAGAAGAAAAAAGGATAAGGAATGTGCCGACATTGTAATTGTAAACAATTAATGAAGAAAAAAATCTTTGCATAGGAAATGGACTAACGTATTTGAAAGCAAGTTCGGAATTATCGAAAATGGTCAGAATCCCACGTCAGTAAATAAGAAATAGGATGGATGATGCAGAGGAAGAAGTCATCAAACGAATTAAACATAGTTAATTAATACGGTTAGGACATGTGAAGGGAATGAAGGATAATAGAGACCATAGATGTTCAATTAGCGACATCCTGGCAGAGCAAGGAGAGGAAGACCGTGATTTAATTGGAAGGAAAATAATCTGAGAGGGATGAGAATCCGAGGGCTGAATTTTGAAGATGCATTGAATATAAATGATGTGGAAACTGGGAGGTAAAGCGTCCCGAGAGCCATCTATCTAATAAATAAAATCAGTACTTACTTCTGTGTTGAGCACATGCAGGCTGAAAACTGCCGCCGTTTAAGAAGAAATCCACGTGCCCTAAGTTTTCAATCTTTCCAAACACTCCTGCGTTTGTATGGATAGCGTCGACAAAATTAGCGTCTTCTGAATCCAGCTTCCAAGCATCATTCAGCGTTGCAAATAAAGGCAGACCTGGGTCTAAACCTAAAACAAACAAGTAAGCTCCTATGAGATCAGTTTCTCTTTCCTTCTTTCTTATTTCCCTTAGTTTCAACGAATTGCTAAGGAATGAACCTATTCAGGTGGTCTCACAAATTATTTTCGAAGAATATATTCAATAAAGCCATAAATTCAACATATTGAGGAATTCGCTTAATTTACGGAATTCTTGTGTGACGGAACTTACCTGTTATTCTGCCCAGACGAGGTCCGAGGGAAGTCTGGACGGTGTTACTGGCTATACCAGCTACGTGCGCCCCGAGACTGAAGCCGATGACATGAACTCTGCTCATTTCCAGCTGATATTTGTCAGCCAAGGACACTAGCAGCTCGGCAGTGCACTTTCCAACTTGCCACACATTGATGACAGCCACGAAGTAACACGGATGTTTAGACAGTTCTCCCCAGTCAACCGCTATCACGTTACTTCCACCCCTTCTTATATAAGCTACCAGAAATACACATAACAAACTTCAGTTTGAGGGTTGTAGACGAGTCATATTTAAATGTGAAATACATGTCCACAACTGTACTCTTTTAATAATAATAATAATAATAATAATAATAATAATAATAATGATAATAATGACAATAAGATTGGACGATGAAAATTGTGAGGCAGAGAGAAGTGGAGGAGAATATTACAATAGACTATTTAACTTATGCCCCAAATGGGAGTCAATGACAAATCACATTTCAATGATTTTTTTATTTACAACCAATCAGTCTTTTTCATCTAGATTTTATTAATTGAATTTTATCACTCTAAAATCAAGCTCCTCCTTTTTAACATTCTGAGTAGGTCATAGCATTATTTTTCAGTGACTGCATGTGGCTACCAGATTGTGTATACAGTGTAGTGAACGGATGTTAGCAGATAGTGCTTGCGGAATATAATATAAAAACATTTGTAGCAATTGATTATACCACAAAAAAATAAACCACTGTTTGCACTTTCCCATTTTCTTAAACGTATTATTTTCCAGAATTTACGCTCCGGAAAAATATAATTGAGATATTTACATCGTAGGACATCAGAAATTAATTAATAACCTATAATGTTGGTTATAAATTTCTCCACTAGGGTGCATTCTTATAATATTGCGATCTTTTGGCAATAAATAATATGATCTGGTTGCAGTGATGAACAAATGAAGCATAACAATCGTTTCTCATTTGTTTTCAAACATCGCCGATTACATTAAATATATAAATATTTTAAAATGACTATATTTAAATGATGATTTGTGAGTAAACAGCTTAATTTTATTCGTTAAATAATCCTAACAAATGCCACTCTTTATTTCCAAATTCTCTAGATAAATTCACTCCTCACTTCGTGAGTTATGAATTTATCGGTAATTTGGAAATCACTCGTGGCATTACTTATGATAAATTGGATGCAGAACGATGTTGTGAAACTTTATGAAACCTGCTTAGTAAATAAATGAACAAATAAATAAACAATGACAATAATAATAGTAGTAGTAAAAATAATGTAGTAGTAAATAAAAAAGTACTTTATGACGTTGAGAATATAATATATTCTCTTCCACTTCATCAGGGTTAAATTTACTTCTATTGGCAGTTATCGAATAGCTATAATTAAATTCTAAAATGGTTTGAACATTTAAAAAGAATAGAAAGACCACAAAGACTGTTAAATCTTAAGATAAATAAAAACGACCACGAGAAATATGGATTAACCAAGTAAAGAAAAGTTTACATGAAAGAGGATACGACTGGGAAGAACTAAAAAGAAGGAAAGCATGGGAAGATAGAGATAGTTGGAGGCATGTTTGGAAAGACCGTCCGAAAGAAGGATATGATAAGAGGATGATAATGATGATATAGTTAAATTAATAATAAATAATACACCATATACTCTTGGTAATGAAATCACAATATAATAATAATATAATAATAATAATAATAATAATAATAATAAATATTAATAATAATAATAATATAATTTTTAGTTTAAAGATTTTTTTTTAGTTTACAGTTCCATTGTCGTATTCTTCGTTCCAGAATTTAACGGCGTTCTTTAAGAGCCTGAAAAACGTGGCCTCTGAAACAAAATTTGTCAGTACTTTCATGCCCATTTGAATCCTGAGCATGAGGTTTTTCGGGAGAGAACAAAAGCCTTGTTTCTCGTGAAAATTTACTCTTACATAGCTCAGAACATAATGCTGAGCGTTTTTTTTTCCCCCCATCAAATTGCTGTAGACAGTCATTTGTACTAGAATCCACATAAAACAACTTCTCTTGCATTTATGAATGAAAATTTTAAATATTAATTTGATTTTCCACTTACAATACCAATGTTTATTATGGCTATGAAACATCAGCTACAAATCCTGCATACCTCGGCTGATATGAAATTCATGACCACAACAAATATTACACAAAAAGAACAGCAAGTTCATAAAATGAACACAGGAATATTATCAAAACTTAAAGTTGAGCCCATTAATACAAAAATGCAAAATTACAGAAACAAATGGAAACTACACGTTGGAAGAATGACTGGTGAAAGACTGCTAAATATAGTATTAAAATACCGGCTTGTTGCGAAACGAAGCCAAGGCCCACCATTTACAAGAGTGCTGCTGGATGGATAATGAGACTGAAACAGGCAACTAAGTCTGTATCCATGAGAACTAATTGTGAATTTGATTTCCACTTACCTCCAGTGAGAATTGTTGTAGTGTTTCCTATATTTCCAGCATATCCATGAATTATGACTTTTGTAGGAAGTTTGGGATCAAATTCTTCATTGGAGAGTTTAAGATCATGTGGTTCCAGTAACACAGCATCGCCTTCCCTATAATTTGTAAATAAATATCAATCAATTGATCAGAATCACTTCACGCCGAGCCGAATTTAGGTCTCATTCATGGAAATCATCTATTCATCTCTGATTTGGGCTGTAACAGTATTTTTTTAGACTTATTCGAAAATGTGTAAATGACACAAGGAGTAGGGTGCAGGAAAGGTGAATATCTAATTATTCAGAAACTGGCAATGGGTTAAAGCAAGCAGTTGCACTACCTCTTCGCCTATTCAACTTTATATTAGAGCTTTCAATTAAATCTTTAGAGGAGAGAGAGGTGTACAACTCTTAAGGTATTAATAAGCTGTTGATACATGTTGATGATATAGTATTGTTAGGCGATAACGAGAAAATAACAGAAGCAACATACAGATTTTATTAAATATCATTAATAAACTAAAAATATACAAAACTGTTACTCTACCAGTTATATTATATGGATGTGAAACATGGACTCTTACTTTAATGGAGGAAAGGAGATTACGAGCATATGAGTTCTTAAGAAAATGTTTGGACCAAAGAGAGATGAACAGACAGCTGGATGGAAAAGACTACATAACAGTGAACTACATGGTCTTTATAGGAAGCCACATATAATAAGAACGGTTAAATCTCATAGACATCGATTGGCAGGACATGTGGCACGTATGGGGAATAAAAGACGTACATGGAAGCTCCTTGTAGGAAAACTAGAGGGAAAACGCCCGTTGGTAGACTAAGAATGAGGTGGGAGAATAACACGATTTGAGGGAAGTAGATTATACAGGGAATGATGGGAAAACATTAGCTAAGGATAGGGATGTATAGAGAACTTATGTCCGCGTTGCCATGAACCTACGGGTTCTATAGTTCCAGTTAGTTAGTTAATGAGTTATCATTAATGAATTTGAAATTAATATCAATAAAAATAAATATATGGTCACACATAGAAATATATTATACAATGGAAATGATAGTTAATAACAAATGAGGAAATATTTGAACTAGTGGTTAAATTAAAATATCTAGGAACAATAATAGAAAAAAATAATTATTAACTTCTGTCATATCTGACTTCCATAATATCAAAAACAGTGACTTGAAAATAAAACAAAACATAACATTCTGATGTCAATTATATGTTCATATTGGGAAACGTATGACATTTTAATGCATAAAACTGCGAAGGTTTGCGAAGAAACTCACATTATGATAAAATATCATACCTAAGCACATGATTGATGGCAAATATGATGCAATGCTAAATTATATTTTTTTTTTTTACTTTGCATACTACCGTCTTCCTCAACTATAATGTTTCTATTTAAAATTTTCTTGATTTCACTCTAGGCCTTTCGAAGCATGCTTCATCTTCTGGAATTGTAGTAGTATTGAATTATCTGTATATTATATGTCTAGTAGAGGGTTTTGCTCATTAGGCATATTTTCGTTGAGAATGTTTGTATTCTTGGCCTCCTTGATAATCCATCCATCCATAGTAATTCTGCCCCAAAGGTAGGTCTTTCACCGCAATCATAGCATTTTCATGCTATGCTTTGCATATTTACTAGGGAATTATAGGTGTGGTAGCTTCCCGTTGCTTTCCACACCGGTGAAGGAAGATAATGATAATGATAATGATAATGATAATGATAAGGATGATGATGATGACGATGGCCGGATGATTTTTGGGGACCGTTGGGCCCTACGCTTCCTGACATTTGTCTTACAGGTGAGGAAAAACCCCGAAAAAATCTCACCCAGGAGCCTGTTCCGACCGGAAATCGAACCCGGGCCCGCTGCGTGACAAGGCAGCACGCTACCTCGAGACCACAGCGGTGGAACCTCGATAATCAAGTGTTCAATATTGATATCAATATTCTGTACCAGTTTCCTTCATTAATTTGCAAATCCCTCCGAAATGTATAAATGTTGAGCGTTTAGTCCGTCGGATGGACTCGTTAAGCCTGGCAGCCCCCCTTTATGCTTCTTGACAGGAGTATGCTACGTGCCGGCACCGGGTTTTACCTTCTCCCTTCTCCTCATCACCATCCCTCAAACAACACACTTTACACTACACAAACGCATAAACATATGCTCATCCTACACTACTCTCTGTACACAATAGTGCCTAAGTGGTGCGGAAATTGAAATTAGAGCATATTAACGCCATCTGTTCACCCAGCGCGGAACCTGAAGCACCAAAAGTGCAGCGGGTGGCATTGAAACACACACAGGCACACATACACCTGTCCAAAAAAGTTAGGCTTTGGTAAAAATACTTTTAAAAAATTGTAAGCTTTTGGAACAAAAAAATAAATAGAATGATAAGGAGACAAAATTACTAATTAAATAAAAATAAAACGTAGTTTTATTTTATTTTCATATTTATTATATAATTCAGTGACAGCTGTTTCGGTATACTGTACCTTCTTCAGACATGTTAAATTATGAATTGTGTTAACACAAACAGCTGTCACTGAATTATATAATAAATATGAAAATCAAATAAAACTACGTTTTATTTTTATTTAATTAATAAATATGGATTTTCATCAAGTAAACACCAACTCAATTGATTAGACAAAATTACGTTTAAGGTCACAAAAATAGTATGTTTTGGAGAGAAAAAAAGGTAAATTTTCAACATGAAACAGTTGATTTACTAGACAAGTCATAGGGTCTTGTGGACATAGTGTTTGACTACAGGTTCAATTCCCAATCAGTTGACAGGGATTTTTCCTTAAATGGAATTCCAATGGTGGCTCATGATCTGGAGTTCAGCTTTAATGACTATCATGGTGTTTCATCACCATGTATTGCCAATAATATCACTGAGGTAACTCAGTTTCTAGGCGCCTCAACCTCAGAACAATTAAATAATATATATGTATCTAAAACTTGCACGTGTTTCCTTTTTTCTTTCTTTTTTCAGAAAAAAAAAACAATCTTTAAAAATTAACTTACTTGGAGTGAAGGAAAAATTTAACCCTGGTATTTTCGCAAGATTCATATACTTCTAAATTGCAAGATCCTAATGTCCAATCCAGTCTCTGATCTATGTATTGCCCAATCAAGGATGGAAGATCTGTAATAACACGACAAAAATAATCAACTAACATCAATGTAAAAAACTGTACGAAATGTGTATTAGATTAAATAGAGAAAATATTAATATATTAAACATACCAAGTTCGTTACAAATAAATAACGAATAGAGGTCAATGCTATTAAAACGATAACAACCAACATGTTTCCCATTGCAATAAAATAGGTACAGACAGAGGGTAAGAGAATAGTTTAAAGACGTAAAAAACGTTGACAAGAGCAGATACTATTTCTCGAGACATAACGGATCGAATGCCTCAATCCATGAAGAGAATGATAACGATCGCAAACGTATTGTCGAATTCGGAAGCAATGGAGATATTGAGGCTCTCATGTAAATATTTCTGGATTATTTTATAGATCAACATCGATTCTATCTAACTAACTAACTCACTCGTTGGCACCATCTAACCCGTGGATTATTGACCGCGCGGACATAAGCTCTCCATACACCCGTTTCTTGAGCTAATGTTTTCCAATCATTCCCTGTTTAATCTACTTCCCTCAAATCATAGTTACTGTTATTCTCCACCTCATTCTTGGTCTACCAACTGGGCGTTTGCCCTCTGGTTTTCCTACAAGAAGCTTCCATGCACGTCTTTCATTCACCATTCGTGCCACATGCCCTATCCATTGCAGTCTACGAGACTTAACTGTTCTTATTATATCTGGCTTCCTATAAAGACAATGTAATTCATTGTAATGTAGTATTTCCCTTTCACCTGTCTGTTCATCTCTCTTTGGTCCAAACATTTTCCTAAGTACTTTATTCTCAAAAACTCGTAATCTCATTTCCCCCCTTAAAGTAAGAGTCCATGTTTCGCACCCATATAATATAACTGGTAGAATAATAGTTTTATATATTTTCAATTTAACGTTTATTGAAAAGAGTAGGGACATCAAGAGTCTCTGTAATGCATAATAGCACGCATTTCCAGAACTGAGCCTATGTTTAATTTCTTTGTGCATCTCATTCCTATTTGTGATTATTGTTCCTAGGTATTTGAATTCAGCCACTTCTTCAAAATTTCCCTCATCTGTCACTAGCTGTCCATTTCCATTATACAATGTAGTTCTACGTGTGACCATATATTTAGTTTTATTGATATTTACTTCCAGTCCCAATTTCTTAGTATTACTCAATAGTGTGTACGTGTTGTCTTTTCTCCTCGCTATCGCCCAATAGTACTACATAATGAGCATAAACTAACAGCCTATTAATACCATTGAGTTGTAGGCCTTCTTCATCCACTAGTACAAAATTAAATAGTAGAGGAGATAGTGCATCTCCTTGCTTCAACCCATTGTGGATTTCAAAAGTAGCCGACAACTGTTTGGTTACACGCACCCTACTCTTCGTGCCATTTAGACACATTCGTATAAGATCCTATCTAACAGACATAGAAAATGACCGTGACTATATATATATATATATATATATATATATATACACACGTGTGGCGCGCGGGAGTGTTTTGTCTGTTAACGTTCTAGCGGTCGCAATTTTCTTTTCAGAATCAAACTACACATATAGTAATCAATTAAAAAAAAACTATGGAAGAATTCGTTAACCAGCAAAATCGAACCATGCACACGCTAATGAATACCACTATGAAATTGGGACTGGAAGTTAACATTAATAAATCTAAATACTTACCCACACTTAGAAATTAATTGTATAATTAAATGGACAGTTAATGAGGAATGAGGGAAATTTTGAAGAAATGGCTGAATTCAGAACTTAGCAACAATAATTACAAATGAGAATTATGTGCAGAAATAAATTAAACACAGCCTCTATTCTGGAAATGCATGCTTTTAATCATTACAGGGGCTCCTGCCAGCCGAACGTTTCTAAAAAAAATTTAACTGAAAATATACAAAACTGTTATTCTATTATATTATGGTGCGAAACATGGACTCTTACTTTATAATAATAATAATAATAATAATAATAATAATAATAATAATAATGTTTTATTTATTCCGGCAGAGTTAAGGCCATAAGGCCTTCTCTTTCACTCAACCAGCACAAATACAAATAAATATTTGACAAATATAGATATACACTGTATTCATTACAAAGAGCTAAAATATATTAAATATAATAATGTAAATTTCATGTACAAACAGCATTTTATACGATGATAACAATAATAATACATAGGATAATAATAATAATAATAATAATAATAATAATAATATAATAATGATAAAAATAATATAATAATAATAATAGTATAAATATGATAAATTATACGAGAAACACCAATTAATATATGCACCTTACACTGGATAATGATGAAGTCGAGGTTAGAGCAAATATAAATTTAGATTTCTTTTAAAAGATGCCAATATCCGGCAGCCCCTTATTTCTTGTGGTAGGGAATTCCAGTTGCGAGAAGTGAAGATAGTATATGACATGGAGTGATGTGATGTCCTATGTTGCGGTATATTAAGCAAGAGACTATGCTGTGATCTTGTGTTTAAGTTATGGTTTGAGGATAGATACTGGAAACGAGAAGATAAATAATTGGGAATCGAGGTATGTAGAATCTTAAATAAGAGAGTTAGACACTGCGATTTTCTTCTGTTTTAGATGTAGCCATGACAATTCGTGGAATAATGGAGAAATGTGATCGTATTTTCTGACATTAAATATGAATCTGATGCACATATTATGGACACGCTGCAGTTTATCCGACAATCCGTTACTTATGTCAGTTAGAACGTCACAGTAGTCAAAATGCGATATCACTAAGGTTTAAATTAAAATTCTTTTAAGAGCTGTAGGAGGAACGTTTTTGAGACGCTTTAGGGAATGCATTATGGAGAAGATCTTTTTAGATGTTTGTTTTATTTGGGTATTCCAATTTAAATTAGAATCTTAGTAAAGTCCCAAGTTTTAATGACGTCGGCAAAAGGAAGGGAAGAGAAAATATTACGACTATTTGAAAATAATGTTCGTATGAAAAATGTTCGACTAAAGAGATATGATCAGATAGGTGAATGGATATCACTACATGACAGTGTGCTATGTGATCTTAATAGGAAACCAGATATAATAAGAGGAGTTAAATATCGTTGACTGCTCTGGGCAGGACATGTGGCACGAATAGGGAATGGAAGAGGACAAAACCTGAGGGTAAGCGCCCAGTAGGCCGGCCGATAATTAGGTGGGAGAATAATATTCAACATGATATGAGGAAGTAGATTAGACAGGAGATGATTGGAAAATATTAGCTCAGGATACGAATGTATGGAGAGTTCATATCCGCCTGCCCATTTACCTAAAGGTTTTATAGTCATCGTTATTAAAGGTTATTAGTCTTTTCATATTATTATTATTTTTTAAACT
Organism: Diploptera punctata; assembly: GCA_030220185.1. Taxonomy (NCBI): domain Eukaryota; kingdom Metazoa; phylum Arthropoda; class Insecta; order Blattodea; family Blaberidae; genus Diploptera; species Diploptera punctata. Next base: position 961,775 of record JASPKZ010007270.1, read on the forward strand.
GACTTAAACCTTCTTGCGGCACTATGGACCTGGGGTCGACTCAGCCTCTAAGGGAAATGAGTACCAGACGCTTGTTCTGGGGGTAAAGGCGGCCATCACACAGAGCTGACAACCCGGCTGACATCAAGTGCCGATTGTGCAGAAAATTGAGAGTCTCAACCTCCTAGTAACCCAAGGGCCTCCTGAGGCCTGTAGTGAGATCACTTTACTTTTTTATTATTATTAGTATTATTATTATTATTATTAGTAGTAGTAGTAGTAGTAGTAGTAGTAGTAGTAGTAGTAGTAGTAGTAGTAGTAGTAGTAGTAGTAAAGTAAAGTAAAGTAATCCCACTACAAGCCTCGGGAGGCCCTTAGGGTAGTAGGAGGCTAAGGCTCCCACTTTTTCTAGACAATCGGCACTTGATGTCAGCCCGGTTGTCAGTCCTGCGTGACGACCGCCTTTTCCCCAGAACAAGCTTCTGGTACTCATTTCCGTTACAGGCTGAGTCGGCCCCAGGACCATAGTGCCGCCAGAAGGTTTTGGTCAGTTTAAAAATCCTGACCCCACCGGGATTTGAACCCTCGACCTTCCGACTTGTAGCGCAATGCCTTAACCACTACGCTACGGCGTGCCTTATTATTATTATTATTATTATTATTATTATTATTATTATTATTATTATTATTATTATTATGTTATATGTAATTTGTATAAATGTAACTAATAAAATCTTACCTGCCATAAAAAATACGAGAACAGTGATTCTTATAAGTTGCATTGCCAAGTTGAATTGATGTACGGTTGTGAATTTTTGCTGCCATTCTAAGTGACGGAAATGTGGACCTAGTTTCTAAACCCAGTTCATGGTGCGCTGAGTAGAGTTCGTAATTTGCTGCTTGGTATGCAAATAATTATATACCTACTGTACTACCTCTTGATATCACAACACACAGTGTTACGAAAAAAAGACTACATTTTGCTTTACTATCTGAACTTGTTGGCAAACTCGTTTTCTAACTGCAGACTTGTCCAATAACCACAGTTCAAGTTCACTCGGAATGTCTTTAGGCCAGACGTGTGTCAAATAATAACTCGTAAACATAAAATAACTTAGGGTCAATTTCACCAATAGAGGTAACTGTATTACGCCAGTTTACCCCGTGTATAATGCATAGCTTAAACTGTCGTAATACAGTTACCTCTGTTGTTGAAACCTACCCTAAGTCTAATTTATGGTTCAATTTTCTTAGTTCACGTAATACATCTTTCTTTTGTTATTACTAAATCGCATATACACAGTTTAGTTGAGACGAAACAGACATGACAGCTGCTAGTGCGGCCTTCCGTAAACCCCCCACCACTCCTAATATTCTGATTTCCTTGTTAATGAACTTGACCTTACTTGCTTTAATTTACTGCTAACACATCGAGTTCATTTCCGAAAAAGAACAATTTTGGGGGACTCTACAGCTTTGTTTATACCGGCATATAATTATAGTGTGTGTGTTTCTGAATTTCAGATAAACCTCCACTTCAAATAGTTGAATTCCGTTGATTTCTGGGAATAACATTTTTATTTTATTTCAATAGCATATACTGAATTTGACCACCGCTGTGTCTCAAGGTAGCGTGCTGCCTTGTCACGCAGCGGGCCCTGGTTCGAACCCGGTCGGGGCAGTTTTTCTGGGTGAGGTTTTTACGGGTTTTTTCCTCACCTCTAAGACAAATGTCAGGAAAATTTTAAGGCCCAAACGGTCCCCGAAATCATGTGGCCATCATCATCATCATCCTTAACAGGTATGGAAATCAACAGGAAGCTACCACACCTACAATTCCCTAGTAAAGCTGCATGAATATGCTATGATTGCAGTGAAAGACCTGCCCTCGGGCTGAATTACTATGGATGGATACTGAATTTCGTTGCGAAAAGCAAAACAAAAAAATTACGGTCGCTAGAACATTTTTACGTTTTCGCTTATGTTATTCCCAATTCCAAATGCTCCGATTTTCATGGTTAACACAATTCACTTCGCTATTTTAATTGGTTGTTATACGCCGAAATTGGTTCCGAAAAATCTATATATATATATATATATATATATATTGATTTATTTTATTTATTTTAAATGTTTCGTAAGAACAGCCTAAATTCCTTCGGAAATCACTAAAATTTTACAGGCTCTCTGGTTCAGTTATTCTAGTTATCTGACTTTACCACAAAGGTTAATAAATTCTATCTTCAAGCCACAGTTAGTCCAAAAACATTCAAGACTAAAAGTGTATAAAACACTGGCTCTTCCAACTCTTTTGTATGGTAGCGAAGTATAGACATTGAAACAGAAGGATATACAGAAACTTAGATCTTCTGAAATGAGATACCTTCAGAGGACTGCAGGATACACACTACTAGATCACAAAAAAAAATGAAGACATCTTAGAAGAATTACACATGGAACCTTTAGAAAACAGAATTTCTGACTATAAGTCAAGATGGATGCAACATGTTAATCGAATGGATGATCATAGGATACCCAAACGAATGTTAAGATATCAACCTGCAGGAAGAAGAAGACCAGGACGTCCACTCAAAAGACTTTTGGATGGTGTTTCTCTTGAGGCTGAAGCAGGTCAACAAATGGCCTAAATTCTTGAATGTACTATGATGATGATGATGATGATGATGATGATGATGATACTACAAATTTTTGTGTTTATCATTTACCTTTAAAAATACAAGATTAAGTAGTCCTAGCTGCAGCTAACTTATACCATTTAATCTTACTTAATTTAGAAATGATATTCTTAAAAATCCTCCCATTGGTACACTTTTCACAGGACCTACTCCAGTTAGAGCGACGGTATTTTCAGGGGATTTAATTCTCTAGATGACGAAGATCATCTTGTATGTCCACCAGTCCTTGAGAATAATACATTATACTTTTATGTGAAAAAGTACAACAATACGTATTTAAAATGTAAACATATGCTACAACCAAAATAGTACAGGTTTCAACAATAAATTTCCTTTGGCAGATTTTTATATTTGTAGATAAATTGCCACCTCCATAGTTATTACACGAGATACGAAAAATGGATCTCCATATATGTAGGGTATGTTTCAACCTAACATCGATTAGTTAAAAATTAATGCAGACTGTTTTTAACATTAATTTATTTTTTAATTTAAACTCTCTATTTTAGGCGTTTTATGTGCGTTTCATTTCTCCCAAGCTGTAAAGTGACAGACCTGTCGGGAATGAAAATGTAAACTTTGGATCACACACACATACTTTTTTTTACCGCATTAGGACAGGGGGGACTTCTCGAATAGAGATCAGCTCAACGAAGGACCATCTCCGTGATAGCAGAATCATTTAAGACAAGAAATACTAATCACTCATTATTTACACAATACAAATGGAACATAATAACATATTTACATATTACAATGAAGGTATTAATATGTTTGTGCCATAAATATTCCTACATTTGTCTTGCAGGTGAGCAAACCCCGAACAATTTCACTCTGGAAACCTGTCTCGACCACGTATCGAATCCTGCCCGCTGCTTAGGAGGCTGTGGGGCGTTACCCTGGGACCACAGCGTGGACTTAGAATATATATATGGGTGTGTGTGTGTGTGTGTGTGTGTGTGCATATACATAAAGATAAGACCACAGCGCTGGACTTAGAATATATATATGTGTGTGTGTGTGTGTGTGTACATATACATAAAGATGAATTTATCATTAATTAACACAAACATATGTAATAATTAGAATCAGATATAATTTTTTGTTTGCGACCTACTTTTTCCTCTATTCAAAATCGCCAACTTTTAAGATAAATAAAAAGTATGTTGGAAACTGTATTTTGTTTCTGCACGTCATGTTTTAGATAGCATCAAACATTAAAATTTAAAATTATTATAGTTAAGATCATATAAAGAGATAATTGACTGTGATAAAATCGGTCAATTTTATACAAAAAGTTGTGATTTCTTCATTAAGTACAATAACATTTATATTAATGAATATATTAATTGAATGAATCAACCTTTATAAACAAGAATTACGGAATATGTTTAACTAATTAACTCGCTGGCACTATGGATACCACAAAAATATGGCCGCAAGGACATAAGCTTTCCATACATCTCTATTCTGAGCTAATGTTTTCTAATCATTCCCTATACAGTACACCTCCCTCAAATCAAGTTAACGTTATTCTCTAACCTTATTCTTGGAATATTTACTGGGCTCTTTCCCTTTGGTTTTATTGCATGTCTCCATGTCTTTCTTTCATTCCCCATCTATACCCTACAACTATATAGAGCATTCCATTAATAATCATCTAAAAAGCCCTTTATTTTATACCGTTTTAATTTTATTATATTCTATGCTTTTGTTAGTATTAGCTAGTATTAGATCACATCATCATTGTATTTTGTTTAGTCTCTATTTTAATATCTTAAAATTGTAAGATGTATGTAATGTTTGTATAATTCTACTATTCGCTGGTTGAGTGGAAGAGAAGGCCTTATGGCCTTAACTCTACCAGCTAAAATAAAGCATTATTATTATTATTATTATTATTATTATTATTATTATTATTATTATTATTACCATGTACGTGGTGAAGAACCACACCCTGCAAGAGGTGGCCCTGCTTTAACTGAAAACTGTGGATCTAGACATGGCTATCGATAAAAAGCCTGAACACACTTTACCCCAAGTGTGAGTATTGGTAAGGCTAAGAAAGCGCTGGGCTGAACAGATGTGAGATCGGAACAGGCAAAGACCTAATCCGTGAAGGATGATGATGAATAGAAATTCCATAAACCGGCAAAAACTAAAATTAAATTAGACTTTCTAAGGAATTCTCTTAGTTTAGTTAGTTCTGTGTGGCAGACTTTTTGTAGACTGAAAGTGTCTTCTTTTGTAATAGGAAGTGTCCTCTTACAATGGACATAGGTCTATGCCTTTTAAATGTTGTAGATTACCGGTATGTTTACTCCAGGAAACATATAAAATACACTTAAGTAGTTTTATTATTTTCCTCACGTATGTTAACAGCCAGTTCCACTCTCTACAACATGACTGTATTTATCTCACTGATATCGCTGTTATACAATTACAGGGAGTTTAGTCATTCCAACTTCTCTAAGGAAATATTTAATTAAAAAGTCCGTTACCCAGGAAAACTGTAAAGAAAAAACCCTCTATAAGTCGAATTTATGTTTCGTTATTGATTTTTATTTTTATTGAATGTACCAGGTTGTCATTTCGACATTTCTGTATTCTCTCCTGATATTGGCGTAATATTGTAACCCACTTCTGATGTTGGAGCGCCTGGAATGCGGGGTTACGGCTTCCCCGATGATATGATAGGGTGATGATGATAGTAGTGCGCCAGGAGAGTCCTTAATCATAAGCTTAATCTAAGGCGAATATGAATGATGATGATTATGATGCCATATGATGTTCAGAGACCTTTTGGGCCTTAAAGTTTCTTAACATTTGTTGTTTTACAGAATATATATTTATTTTTTCAGCTCTATCATATTTGTATTACAATAAATAAAGAAATAAATAAATAACTATGGTGCGCCTGATATTATTGATTTTTAAATTCTAAGCTTCTGGTAAATACTAAAGTCTAATGTATTTCGGCAACTTTTTCAAAATACTGATTATTTCAAATGCACATACTGAATTTTTGTTGCGAAAAATGTAAAATTGCGGCGGGTAGAGTGATGTTTTAATTTTTGTTTCAGCTTGAATCCACTCCTATTTCTCCGGTTAACAACCTTAACATCACTTGGCGATTCTTTATCGTCCTTTGTTTTTTGTATTAATTCTATATTTTCTTGTTTTATTTATATTAATATAAATATATTGTTGTAATTAATATGTTTGTACACATGTTAAACTTAACGCCCGCGTGTACGTTTTGAAAATTTAATACCCGCCGAGGTATTATGAAACCAATTACATGTACCGTATCCTAGCAATAAACCAACAATTATAAAGACTTTTTTTTCTGACCTAAACACTGAGGGTTAGACCATCTGTACAGTTGTTTGTTTAGTCAGAAGCTACATAATTTATACATTTAGAAATTAAGTGAATTCCGCTCCAAAATCAAGACTTTTTTTAAAGTTAAGTTAAAAAAAAGGTATAATTTTCTTACAGAAAAATAAAAGTTATCTTTGAAAAAAAAAATATGAATTGGGTTATATAATCCGCTCTTGTATTAAATCTCAAGATAGTTGATTCCTGTCTGATGACATTATAATTGGTTTTACACTTGATAGCATCTTTGGTTATGTCAAAGATATTGTTCTGTATGGCCAACAATGGAAAATTATTGTAAACTGTTCCAGAAACCTCGTAATTGTCCTATGCTGACCGTCAGTAGTTCCATGCTGAACATTCGCGGTGCAGGTACCTCTCCACCCCCCCCCACCCACACACATACATATATATACCCACGCACATGTATATATATATATAATGTTGACCGCTGTGGTTTCGAGGTAGCGTGCTGCAGGGTGCCCGGGTTCGATTCCTGGTCGGGACAGGCTCCTGGGTGAGGTTTTTTCGGTGTTTTTCCTCACCTGTAAGACAAATATCAGGAAGCTTAGGGCACTGTTGGATTCTCTTAGTTTACGCAATTCCTGCGTAACGGACTATTTCTCTTCTGAATTTCTCACAAACAAAATATGTATTCTAGTTCATTTACTCAAACTCGCAGAAACACTATCTTTCAATGTTATCTTCCTCTTAACCAAACAGATTACCTTTAGATTGGCTGCCAACTCACTCGATCTCCTATCTGGTCATATAGTGCACATTATAGGGCATTTATAGGGAGATTTAATATAATAAGTAGAATTGCGCACAAATGTGCATTAAAATACTTTCTTGCTGTAAGCGTTTAAGCTTTTTGTCCTTTTTTGTACACAGTTCTATGGTTCTCTATGGTTCTAAATGGTATTGGCTGCATATACATCCGCACAGAGAACACACACAATATTCGTCCGCTTGGTGAAAACCTAGTTTATCTGCATATCTCGTGATGAAAGCCATGTATAGAGAATCGAGTAAGTACATGCCGCTGTGGTTGGTCAGGGTTCGCCCACGTTCGATTTATCATTGCTTCTGTGGCCATTCTCATCGAGCTTCTAGAATGAACATCCTACTGGAATTGGACAGAAGACTGAAAAAAGAGCAAGACCAGAATGCTGAACTTCAACAGCGCAAATCATGCCAGACTCCAGCCGACCAGACAAGACAGACCGGAGATGTAGGGAAGACTCCCAAGACTCCGAACAACAAAGTCACACAAGAGGAAGACAACTTCACTCTTCCCAAGTCTAAACACACGGCCAGAAACGTCACCAAAGTCAAAACTCTCGAGATAGAGATAAATAATAGATTCATCTTACTTCAGAAACCTCCAGACTCACCTCCACCAATCGTCGTAGACGCCAGAGACATCAATGCCTACAAGTTAACACACATTGCCGCTGTCTCTACAGGCAATGAAAAAGACATCGCTATACAGCATACCAAAGACCAACTGAAGATCTACACTAAAGACAAAGAAGCATTTAAACAAGTCCAAAAAGTACTATATGACCACGAAATGCAGTTTCATACACATATTTACAAACGAAGATCACATATGACCCAGAAGATAACACTAAAAGGACTCCCAGTAAAAATTACATCCCATGAAATCTTTCAAGAACTTGCAGACAAAGGATACCCTATCCACAACGTGAGACAACTCTTCAAAACCAGCTTTCAAGAAGGATCCAGACTCAAGACTGCTACTCCTGTCTGGATCTTAACTTTCTTCCACAAACCAGACTTCACAACGAAAATAGCTCAACTGACTGACATTTTCAATGTTAAAATTAGACTCGAAACCTACAAGCCGCCAGCCGGTGGAATCCAATGCTACAAATGTCAAGGTTTCGGCCACCTAGCTGAATGCTGCAGTAGAAAACAGAAATGCGTCAAGTGTGCAGGCAACCATAGCCTCAAAAACTGCACAGCAACTGAACTCCAATGCACAAATTGCAACGAAACTCACGCTGCCAGCTACCGGCAGTGCCCAGTCTACAAAGAATACAGCAATACAAGAAGAAAGCACACATCAAGGACACCATTACACACCACCAAAGCACCACTTCAAAAAACAGAGCCAGAAAAATCTTCAAAAATCTCCACTCCAGCACCAAGTGTGAACACTCCCATAACCCCTATCCCTCCACCCTCCACCTCCAAACCAGAAAACCTAGTTCCAACCAAAAACCTAGTTCCCAACTACTATCCCTCATATCCAAAATCCTCCTAAATCCTGAACTCCTTAAAACTACAGTAATGCTTCTCACAAACATCATCTCAAGTCCTTAAAAAAATTCCAAGAAACCACTTCAAGACATCATTTTTTAAGATCGACAAGCTTAAGCAAGAAGAGAACAGCATCTTCACCTTCAAGCACATTTCAAGAATCAGAAAACAGAGAGAGGAATACTCTCCTTGTTAATCATATAAAATAAACAGAACACTTAAATAAAAGCACATAAAGATATCGGGTCAAGACCTTCATAAGGTCGGTACCAAATCCATACTTAAAATAATTGCTCTAGGCGTAGAAGTCCGAATTAATCTCGCTTCTTTTCCTCACTCTTTCTGCTAGAAGCTCGTCATAATGAATTGTTGCCGGTAGCTGTAGTGATCATCATAGAGAACCGTCATACGTCTACAATCGATAAAATAGCGACGGTGGCGCAGTCTTAAGATGACCCGAGTACTACGTGGACAAAAAAATAATAAAATGTTGCGTCCAAATCTCCCTATAATGATTCACTGGCCTGATATAGTGGCATTAGGGTAAAAGTACGTAAGTCTGATATTAGTGATTTCTAATAGGCCTATTTAAATTAACATGGCGAAAATACGGCATTGATTTTCTCTATCATAAGGTAAAGTTCATAAGTGGTAGTTCATTTCTTAGGGAAGATATACCTTGACAGAAGTTTTGCTAATCTCCAATTTATTGTCAATATTTGAATATTAATAAGCTCTCCTGAAAATTATGTTTTCAGACTTGCATACATTTGTCCTGTGGCTATTATAACCGATGAGGCCGCCTATACATTTCCAGGAAGGTTGACAAGTGTACCACCAGTTTGTAACCCACGATCATTCGAGAAAGCACATCTGGAGGGATCTCTGTGAGTTTTACATGTGAATAATGATTCGCGAAGCTGAATTCCTTATGTTTATAGGCGAAATTTGAGTCTTATCGCTCTACTGGTCGCAATTGTTTTTCAGAACGAAGGTTATCATATAACAGTCAATTAAGAAAAAAATATTATGTTCGTTAACCAGCGAAATTGGATCATTAGAAATGGAGGTAAAACAGAAACGAAAGTTCAAAAATCGTTCTAGCGACTGCAAATTTGGAGTTTTCGCAGCGAAACCCTATAAATGTCATTGAAATAAAACGAGAAAGGTATTCTCCAATAAAATCTGCAAACACCAACCATTGGAAGTTTATATGAAAACCCGAAATTAAAATATTCAGCAGCCATGGATGTTTTCATTCGATTTGCCATAAAATAAATGTATTTTTAGTCAACTTACAAATTATTGACTAATTTTGAGGAGAAATAAAAATAATTTACTGTTAAATATATATGAAAAGTTGGCAAAATCTTTTTTTTTTTTTTGTTCCTTCTGAAAAGAGTAGGAATAATACATGTAAGAATTGTTAAGAAAGTAGTATTGCTTGTGTTGACAAATATATATATATATTTTTTTTTTACGTGTTTGGATCGGGTACTTTTCATGCGATTGATCCACCGTAACCGCGCATAGTAATTGAAGTATTTCGCGGCATAATGTTGCTGCAATTTTTTTCATTTTGGTCCACCGCTGTGGTCTCGAGGTAGCGTGCTGCCTTGTCACGCAGTGGGCCCAGGTTCGATCCCCGGTCGGAGCAGTTTTTCTGGGTGAAGTTTTTATCGGGGTTTTTCCTCACCTGTAAGACAAATGTCAGGAAAACTTTAAGGCCCAAACGGTCCCCGAAATCATATAGCCATCGCAATCATCATCATTCATATTCATCTTAGGTTAAGCTTACGATTAAGGACTCTCTTGGCGCACCATTATCATCATCACCACCCATCATATCATCGGGGCAACGTAACCTCACCTTCCAGGCGCCCCAACCTCAGAAATGGGTTACAAGTACGCCATGCCAGGAGAGAAACCAGGAATGTCGAACGACAAACCTGGGGCATTTGAAAAAAAAAAGTAATCATTTTGTGGTAGCTCTATTCGTTTTGTATCTCTACGTTCTCTATGCAAGCGACTTGTTAAGGATTAAAGGACCTAGGTTAAAGGAGGCCGTGAAATGGCTTAATGATTTGGAATGCAACGTAAATGTTTGCCAGAATTTGATTTATTAGTTAATTTTCATATTGTTTCTTTAATGTATAAAATAAACGCACCTTGCTGTTTGTATTTATCTTCGATTTGTATGGTTTACTAATATGAAATCGTCGTTCCATTGGGGATATTAAAATAACAGTTAATATTCGAGGAGGATTTTGAGATTTTTTTTAAATTTGCAGTGAACTTAGAAGGCCTTGCTAATTTAGAGATTGGTAGTATGACTATTAAAGTTATTTCGTGTTTAGTGTGATTTATTTTGTTGCAGGGATGACTTAGAAAATTGCTCAGTCCGTGGTGAAACTGTAATTGATTTAGAGTAATTTCGCACCATAGCACTCCTAATCAATAATTTCATAATTTAATGTTTCTAACCTCTTTCCTTATTTTGTTTGAATTCACAAAATTGACTTTTATCTAAACACACCAATGGGCAAATATTTATGTATTGTTTCGCGACAATCACCACATTTATTGAATAAAGTTTCAGTCAGAATAGTATGCAGAAAGATAATTCTTAAAGTAAAATAAAAATATTGAAGTAAAATTAAAACATTTTGTGTCTCAATATAGCGAAAAAGTGTTTTCAGATGATGAAAAAATACTTTTATCAGCTATGCAACATAATAACCAAAAATGTATATTTTTTTACTTTTATCTAAACACACCAATGAGCAAATATTTATGTATTGTTTCGCGACAATCACCACATTTATTGAATAAAGTTTCAGTCAGAATAGTATGCAGAAAGATAATTCTTAAATTAAAATAAAAATATTGAAGTAAAATTAAAACATTTTGTGTCTCAATATAGCGAAAAAGTGTTTTCAGATGATGAAAAAATACTTTTATCAGCTATGCAACATAATAACCAAAAATGTATATTTTAATGTTTAGCAACACACAATATCATCAGCAGCAGCACTACAGCCCTTTTCGAGCCTCAGCTTCCCTCAGAACCCTTTTATCTGATTCTTTGGGTTTCCTAGCAAAAGTTTTTTTACAGAGTTTGATTAGCCAGGCCTATGCCTAATCATCCAGCGATCCTCAAGGACAATGATTTTCTCCCCTAGCTGATAGGTCTCAAGTATAGCATCAAGAACTCGCTCTTTGCCCCCACATGACTTAGCGCTATCCAGGGATCATGACGTGGCATGCATGCGTAGGACTTTGTAGGATTAAATGGCATATCTTCAGTTTGAAGTGGTACATATTCATCAGCAGGATTGCACCTTTCAGGCCACATACTACCCAAAATTAGACAACAGGAATATAAGTGCAATGAATTGAAAAAGTTTTTATCTTACAACTCCAATTATAGCCTAATTATAATATTTTGTGTTTAAGTGCAATTTTTGTAAATTTTAGATAACTACAAACTTTTTGGTGATTATTAGGTCTTAAAAATCCTTGCTCTACTCATTACATAAAGGAATGTTACAGTGTTAAGTGAGAAATCTTATTAGAGTAACAAAGAAGAATTAAATATAGGGTATTTAATTATGTTATTGGCATTTACAGAATCTGCTATTATAATGAATTGTCAGTTTTCTATTAAACATGAAAACAGCTTGTCTCAAAGTCTAGATGGACTTCAAGTGAGTTATTTTAAAAATGTTTATCAACACTTTTTTTATAATTAAGTACCTAGGTTTGATATCATGATATATTTTGTCTTTTATTTTACAGGATATTAAAGTGGAATTAAAATCTGAAGTTGAAGATCAAATAGGCAATGTTGATATAAAATGTGAGATATTTCCAGGTGTTGATCCTTTAGCTTCTGAAGAAACAGAAGTTGAGGTAATGTTTCTACTGGTATGTTTAGAATTAGGCTTTTGTTGCACAAATTACTTTATTGATATGTATTTTCAACAAGCTTTAGGTTACAAACAATTCAGGTTTCTTCTATTACATATTTTATTATATGTCTTGTTCTCAATTTTTCTTTTCCATTTAATTCAACATCTACTGTCATTGGACTATTATAGGAAATATTTACTGTGAAGTATAATTTAAAATAAATTCTGTCAATTCATCTCATATCCTGTCTTATAATTAGATTGGTTTCAAAACCTAGGTAGTTTCATCATCAGTAATTTCACGAACCGATGTTCTATCATCCAGGAACAATACTTCCTATTCCATCTGTTGCTGGAACGATGAACTTCTAAATAAAATCAATTTCCCTGGGAATTTCAAAATTCATTAATTTTATTTCTTGTTTTTTAAATGTGAATATTTTTTTCTAAACTATGAGCTCATTTGGTTATTCTATTTGTTTTATTATACTAGTCTTTCAATTAGATGTTTTTCTGACCAAGTTTGCTTATTTTCCACTTCACCATTTTTGACACCCTGGTTTTCAAATTTATTTTTGTTTTCCCTATATTTACACTTCTGCATTTAATCTGGTAAATTCCCTGATTTGTTTTCTTCTTCCATTTTGTAATTTTTCTTGTTTTAATTATCTTGTTGAGAGCATATTCATTCCTCGGTGCCAATCTGTTGTTCAAGTTTTGAAAAAAAAATTTGAAACTTATAGTGCTTGAATTTCTTGAAATGTATATTTTCTTCTTTTTGTTTTAGAAGTAAACTTTCATTAATTCATTTTTGTCTTTTAAAGTTATTTATTTTCCTGTACACCATGCTTTCTTCAAACCCATTTTCTATTCTTATATTAGTTAATTGCAAACACAATATTGAAATTTATGCACGAGAGCTCTTTGCATGCCATTGTTAACACAACTATTGTGCCTGTTCTGGGATTTGAACCCAAGGTCTCTAGCTTTACATATTGGCACACTAACCAATTATGCTAATCAGGCAATCCAGAGACACAAATTCTTCTCAATTTTAAATCCTGTGCACTCCTGGTAGTGAACTTCTATTTACATTAGAACAAGGTTTTGCCATGAGGAAAAATATATTATTAGTCTCTTTATTGTTGTTGGCAAGATCTGTATATTATTTTCAGTTAATCTGTGAATAAGTATCTAAAGTATGATTTATTTATGATTTGTAAGGTTTAAGTTAGGCTATAATTTTGAAAAACAAATTGATAAATACTTTTATTTTAGTAACATATTTTTACAAATAGCTATAAAGTTGGAAAACAGTCTGATTTCTTTGAATTAACTTCAATGGAAATTTACAGAAATGTTCCATCTTCTCTTTACTGATTTCTCTCTATTTCACTTTATACATACAAGTAATTTTCTGCTAAAACACAATTATTTTATAACTCAGTTCTTCACACTCACTGATGATTTATTCTTGTCTTTGCCCTTCATACAACTTCACTGGTCCATAAACCAGACACAACTGACCAGACTGACCTTCTCATCTTATTTGGATTCCTGCCTAGACTTTTCTTGAGTAGAAGGCTTCAGAGTCAGATAGGCAGATTCTTCTATAATCAACGCATCTGGAAAATTATTTCTCCAGGAAGAAAGTCTGGAGTGGTTGTCTGCTCGTTGCAAATAAGCTGAACCTATCTAACTCCAATTAATTACTGAGTCCCTGTGAAATTGAAATAATTTGAGCAATGGATCAACAATACGATACTATATAATTTTTAAATTATCTAGGATTTCATTGGTTATTTTTACCACAAATATTAATTATTTGTACAAAATCTCAACTCAAATATAGTAGTAATATGATGCTAAAATATAGATTTGTTTGTGAAGTAGGCCTAAGTAGCCATCTGGATTCCCAATTATCCTGATTCCTTCAGATGTTCCAAATTTATTTATTCTGCTTGAAAACAAAAACATTATAGCAGTCTTATGAAGGTGTTCATTCAAATAATTTACCAGTAATGAGTCCAAACATAGCAGCAGCAGTTAGTAGAGTGACTCTTTGTGATTTTGTATTTGTATTCTTCATGTTCATTCATTAATGTAACTTTATAATTTTAATTTATTAATGTCTACTAATTCACTATATACAGGTGATAGATTTAATAAGATTTTAGTTTAGTTTTTGTGATTTTTTGGCCAGTACTCTAAATTACAGTATACCGAAATCCAATGAAAAAATTTTATTTTGTATTTAATTACTTAATTTACCTTATAATGGAATATTTTCCTCTAAAGTGTGCTCAGAGTCAATAATGCCTATGTATAATGTATAAGTTATTATGACTATTAAATAAGACAGGAGTAAAGAAATGTGTACATTTTATTTGTAAAATTACTAATTAAGTTTGTATATGGTTCTTAAAATTGAGTATTCTGCTAGTATAACTGAGAATGGTACTGTATTTAATGTTCTATTTCCTATAAGAACTGAAGTCAGATACAGTATAAAATGAAATACAAAGTTAAAGTGATGTTGAAGAGTGATCTGCATTTTGTGAGGTATGGTTTCTATGTTGTGGAGCAATGGTACTTACACTTCTATTATAAGATTTTTTTAAGTTATAATAACTTTTTCAGGTGGAGCAGAGTGAAGAAAGTTCAGAGAATGTTATAGAAAATCCACCAATGAATGTAACAGAATGTGACTCAAATATATACAATTTGGGGGATGGTAAATATATTGGAAATGTAAAGAATGTTGCAGGAATATTCACCCCTAGTCAGCATTCAAAAATAGAAGATACTGATTTGTCATCTAACATTAGTGATGATTCAAATGTTTTCTTCCCTGATGTGAATAAACCATTCAGATGTACCGTTTGTAGAAAAGCGTTTTTCTGAAAAGACCTATCTTAAAACACATTTACGTATCCATAACAATGATAAACCATTTAAATGTACGGTTTGTAATAAGCTGTTTGGTCAGAAGTCCAATCTTAATAGACATTTACACATCCATAGCACTGAAAAACCATTTAAATGCTCTGTTTGTAATAAATTATTTGTTCAAAAAGTAACTCTTGATAGGCATTTGAGTGTTCATAATTGTGAGAAACCATACCAATGTAAATTTTTGTAATAAGTCATTTCCTCTGAAATATTATCTTAATGGACATTTACGAATGCATAGCAATGAGAAGCCATACATATGTTCAATTTGTAATAAATCATTTGCTCTGAAAGGCAATCTTAGTGCACATTTACAAATACATAGCGACGAGAAACCGTTCAAATGTATTAAATGTAATAAATCATTCGCTCTGAAGCATTACCTTAATTCTCATTTAAGTATGCATATTACTGTGAAACCATTCAAGTGTTCAGTTTGTAATAAGTCATTTGTTGAGAAGAGGAAATTTAATAGACATTTACAAACTCATAGTAATGTAAAACCTTTCACATGTGTAATTTGTAATAAATCATTTGTTGAGAAGTGTGGTCTAAATAGACATGTACGTACTCACAGTCTTGACAAGCCATTCAAATGATTGTTTGTAATAGGTAATTTGCTGAGAAGTTTATTCAAAACTAGTCATTAGATTTTAAGGAACAAATTATGATTGGTAAGGCTACGAACATTTTTGTGGATTTTTTTTTTTATTTTAAAGGAAGGTATTAATGAATAAATTTATTGAGTTTTAAACTATTTCTTATCCAACACTGTTGTAAACATAAAACATGAATACATTTTGGAGGCAAAATAACATTTACTATGTTTTAATGAATTTGTTATGCTGGACAATGCACAACATTTGAATATTTACACTATTGCTTCAAGCTAAAATTTTCAGATGTAGATAATTTATACTGAATGCCTGTAAAGTCCTTTCTTCTGAGTTCAGTCATAGTGGTGGTTTTATATAAATTGTATATGTACATATGTCACCCACTTCACTTTTTGTACTTTGAGAACCATGCTAGGCTGATAGTTGCATTATTATGATCTACTCGTATTTTTTAAGATGAATTGTACTTGGTTTATTATATTTATTTCATAACTGAATAAATAAGCTAGGTAACAGAAACCATCATAATGAGTCAAAATATATATTCGAAAACACAGGAGAAAGTGAAGGAAATGTACTGAAGCATCAGAAGGAAGTTGAATTGGGAAGATGTACATCATTTCACAAAGCACAATTGTGTTTATTCTGTTCCACATCATGCCTGAAAATACATGTATTGATGTAAAAACTGATATATATATTTGTATAGATGCATCACCCATATGATATGGAGTCAATCTATTACATTACAATATAAAATTATAACCTATGACAAAAACAATAATTTGCAAATATCTCACAAATCAGATCCAAGAACTTCAACTTATGATAAATCTCTGGAGATGAAATGACAGTGTGGCTAAAGGAAGAAATTTTGGTATCAAGCTGAAAACAATGCCAGTTGATATCATAGTTAATGTAGAAGCAGGAATAAGACAAATTGGCTAAACATGGAGGGAAGGAATTTAGAGATAAAATGTCACACTTTCTTTGAAAAGTGAAGCAACTTGCTAGAAATCTATTATCCAGGGAAAAAGTAGCTCTAGAAACTCTCACTGCAGATAGATATATTATCCTTTCTTTAGACAAAATGAATGCTGTGGTTATTATAAGAACTGAAATTTACAGCCAAAAAATACATCAGCTGCTTGTTTCAATTACATATAAAGTACTTACAGATAATGGTATGTTAAAAATGCTTCATTGAGTAAATAAAATTATCAAGACTTCGTCACTTATTTATAAAAAAAGAATAATCAAATCTGAAGCATTGCCACCTAGATAATATGGATTTCTAAAAGAATATATAAAAATGGGTTGCAATTTAGAATCATTGTCTCACCATTAAATCATCTATGAAGGTCACTCGGAAAGTTTCTGGACCTGACTGTACCGTTTACGATAGAAAGATAACAGTGCCAGCATCATGTTGGGAGGTCCTTTGTTAGTCAGCTGACATAGTTTCTACCCGCCCGCATCCCTCATCCCTTAGCTGTGGGTCAAATGGTAGGGGGTGACAGGTACTATCAGACTGCAACATGGAATTGCACCGAGAACATTTTTGAGTAATGATTTTAAAAGTGGCTTAAACCAGGTGCAGTCACTCAAAAGGTTTACACAGGCTTTTGGGGACATTGCCCCTTTCAGTGACAGTTTTGAAATTAGTTTGCGAAGTTTAAGATGAAGAGAGGAGTGGGAGGTCTGTCCATGGCAGTGACTGTGGAAAAATTGATGCTGTGGAGAAGATGGTGCAAGAAGACGTCCGTATGACTTATAACGACATTGAGGTATCCCTGAGGATTGTTGCAAAAATTCTGCACATCTGTCTTAGGGACAGCAAGGTGTTATCTCGTCGGGTGCCACACAGATTCACTGAAAGTGAAATGCTTCTGAGATTCTACAATGGAAACTCTCACTGCATTTCTGAGATCATTATAGGTGATGAGACCTGGATTTACCATATGATGCAGATAAAAAGTGTCAGTCATCAGTATGGGTCTATCCTGATGATCGACCAGTCAAAATGAAGAGAGCAAAAAGTGTTTGGGAGAAAATGGTGCTCACTTTCTATGCTACAGGTGGTCATGTGGCCACAATACCACTTGAACATCAAAGGACAGTGACTGTACAGTTGTACACCACAGTTGCCCTCCCACATGTATTCCAAAAATTGCGAGAAAAGCGCCCAAGAGCTGAACTGAGGGGCATCCTGTTGCACCACAACAATGCCTCTGCCCACACCGCCCATCTGACAAATGATTTTCTGAGAGGGACTATTGTGCAGTTGTTGAACCATCCTCCTTACAGTCTGAAACTGGCACCGTGAGACTTCTTTTTGTTCCCTACGGTGAAAACTCGATTGCTTGGGAAGCTGTTTTAAACACCTGAAGATGCAGTTGCAGCATACCAAGTGGAGCTCTGTGCACTGGATGAAAGTGACTGGCACTAATGCTTCCAGTTGTTGTTCAGGAGGATGCATTGATGCTCAGGGAGAGTACTTTGGGAAGATGTAATGGTAAAGTTTTAGATTATCTCTAAAATTTTGCCAGTACCCCGAAACTTTCTGAGTTACCCTCGTACATGTGAACTTGTCAGTTTCTAGCAATGCTTCTTAAATGATATATGTATATTTGAAAAACTGAATCTATGTAAAAATTTAGCTTCATTTTTTGAAAGAATGAACGCAATAAAACTAAAATGTGATGACTGATCGCTGAGTTTGGACATGATTTATTTTCCTTGTTTACCAAGGTACAACCTTAGACAAAAACAATGACTCATCTCTTGAATACACATTTCTCTAAGTCCTACTTGGCACAGCGCTGGGTTCAAACTAGGAAACTAGTCATAATTGTGCAGTCCCTGAGGTACTGTGTTATGTGGCATGAACTATAGACACACCTATGTGTCCTGTTAGGTCAGCGGTAAAGCATGCAGTCACTGTTTCTGTTAATGAAGGTCACAGGTTTGCATCCTCAATTATTACAGTTTTTTTGTGATATTTGTATTAAAATGATTTGTGAATTAAATACAACATTTTATTTTCACATTTGAATTAAATGAATGTTAATGTCGTTACTGTAACAATTATATTTACCACATTCAGGGTTTATTGTAGGTAATTTCAATGTATTTCATTCAATAGACTGTGATGTGCAGACGTCTGCGCAAAAGCAACAGCCTCTAACATGTTTGTTTATAATGAATAATATCATGTTTTACCATGGCTCAGCGCACACACGACATTGGCACAAGGCAATATCTCCTTGCACTGGTAAACGTTGCAGGTTTTTCTGCTCGTGAGGCTGAAAGGCATTTGAGAATCCCTGCATCTACAGCTCAGACGTGGATAAGATTATCCAGGGAAGGGATTGAAAACCGTCATGTTGGTTCAGGAAGAAGACATGTTTCCACTCCCCAAGAGAATGAAGCTTTAATTGCAGAAGCCCATAGGAACCCCTTCCAAACTGCTTCTCAAATTAAAGCAAATTCTCAATTCCTTGGATCAGCTCGGACAGCTCTGCGTCATTTAAATGATGCAGGGCTTTTTGCACGGAAAGCAGTAAAGAAGGTATACCTGGCAGATGATCACAGATTGTTTCAGCTCGCCTTTGCAGAGGAAAATGCCAACCTTGATTGGAATAATATATTATTCTTAGACAAGGTGACATTTTCTTCTACTCATGATGGAAAAGTGATTGTCTATCGTCCAAAGTGGTCTCAATACGATGCAGAATACATGGCTAGACAATTTTCTCATGGTCACGTATCTGTGTTGTGTTCAGGCTGGATATCACGGGACGGTCTGGGTGAATTGTGGAAGCTGGGGAACAATGTGCAGTATAAGGCTATACTAGAGAACATCTTGATTCCATATGTGAGGATGACATATCCTGATGGAATTATTGAATTTGTACAGGATAGTCATCCTGTCCACATTTGTCGAGCGGTTTCAAACTGGTTCTAGAAGAGGCAGGATATCAGAGTGATAGACTGGTCTCCCTGTTCACCAGATTTGAATCCAATCAAAAATGTGTGCAGATTATGTCTGTTAAACCTCTTGACCACGGAAACACACAAAGCCAAGCTCTCTCTTTCATGTTGCTTGAGTGTGCACTGTGTTAACTAGCAAACAATCCAGTACAATTACTGAAAACGTGTTGATGTGAATGCGGCTTCTGCGGCGGCTCACGAAGTTCCCCAATTGGATGATAGAATCTGCAGATGACTAATTTTTTTTTGTCTAAGGTTATACCTATCCAAGATACTCTGTTCTGAAATACATATATTCACCAGATATAGTAGCATTTTCTGTTTTCATATGTCTTGCAGAACCTATTTCCCATGGTGAGGAAATTTCTATGAACAAATAGATGGTTTTGCAATGGGAGCATTTTATGTCAGATAATAGCACTCTTACATTGAAAAGTTTGAAAAACAGCCCTTTTGGAGTGCGGTAACAAAATCAGTAGTATGGTGAAAGTATGTGGGTGAAAAAATTGTCATTTGGGAACATAGAAAGGTGAAATTATAAAAGTTCCTTAGCCATAAAAACAAAATCTGTCCAAGCGTCCAATTTGCTGTGAAACATGCAGAAAACATCCTACCATTTTTATGTCATGACTATCAGAAACGATCACCCTTAGCAGAAACATGGCATAATAAATAACTGTGGTTTTCCAGGCAAAAAGAATATGTGGACGGCAATGCCTATGTGAAGAGTGATCTTTATTTATGGTTACAGTACAGTCAATTTTTGCCATGCTATAAAACCAATGAAATATGATTGTACCATAGGCACTAGCCTACAGACGAGACTAAATGGAAAGGCTTCTTATCCTTTGTGAAATCTGTGACAGGAGGAATTGACCTAATATTATAGAAATACAATGTTAAGGCATTTTTCAAACAAAGAAAGAAAATCATCAATGTCCTTTCACTAGCAAAAGTGGAGACCTTGGAATTGAAAAGCTTAATATTCCTTTAATAAAAGAGAAGAATCAAGAAAGATAGTTAAAACTGGTATCTTCGCTGTTCACAAGAGAAGAATCAAGCAAATGTAACCAGTGACATCTTGGTTCCATTATCTCAAATCACATGAACTGAGCGCATTTGATAGCAAGACAGATTCTGTTGGTTTAAGGAATGTCCTGGGTGCTTCATTTTGTTAATTAAATCATACGTAACCAGATTAGTTATGTGAAAGCAAATTATGCCTGCTAGAACAATTTTAAAATACAGGATGTCCACAGTGAGATTCCCTCATTTCAAACAAACATAGCGCAAAGGAAATGTTGTGTACTATAATTACTATACCCGAAAATGATAAGTAACTCATAAAGTTTTAATTTTGTGTTTGTGACAAACTCTAGTTCAGTGCACTTGGACATGTGCGCCTCGGGTGGTGCAAAGAATATCCAAGCTATAGTCAATTTCACGCCATGTGTTGAACAGCATGTCGTCTATCATTGAGTTTATAACATCTCTAATGCGTTGTTTTAAGTCCAGTAAAAATGGACTTCGTTTCAGCATACCACCAGACAACCTGGGCACGCTCGTTTGGAATGGAATCTCCATTTTAGAAACAATTGTTTGTTACAGCGCCACTACGGGTATTGTGCGCACTACAACATTACCACATAAACTTTTTGAATCGCTGTTTCTGCTCTTTCAAGATTCACAGTTGTACAACCTGAAATAAAAAAATTACAGACTTTTAAAATGAGGGAATCTCACTGTGGACACACTGTATATATGCAGCCAATATTTACAAAACCTTTTACATCCAAACACGAGAAAGTGATAACTACTTTCCTCATCATTCCCAGTAATCAAACTTTTGTTGATTGGTTTTCAATCATATATGTAAAATGTTAAGTGACAAAAAAGAGTTATTTAATATTTTCCTTTGGATGCAGAAAGTTTCATACTATACTGTGGATTTAAAGATCTTTGAAATTTATCAATTTTAATTGTATTCAATTATGTTGGAAAACATACATTTTAAAATAATTAAATTAATATTTTTTATACCTCACCTCATATCCATTATTCTTCTAGACTGTAGTTTCGGAGCTATATCTCCATCATCAATAGCCTCTCGTCGACCAGTGTTATGTCGTTTCTTGGTGGGTTTTTTTTTCCCCCCTGTGAAAGTTAAATAAAATACATTTTAAACCTTTGTTGTATGCAAATGTATTTGTTTGCAGTCTGATACACATTTTTTTGTACCCTTATTCAAAGTATTAGCTTACTCTCAACCATTGCATGCCGAAACCTATTTTTAAATTTCTCCCAGAGAAGCCTTGTGATATACCCAGGACACATACAAAAAAATTCTGCTGTTTTTAACTGCAAGTGACACAAATCAAAGACAGAATCCTGCAATGGCAACCCACTGTACGGAGCAAATTGACTTCCTGCTTGAGTAAGAGGTGAGTGGAGTGAGACGGGACGTGGCTTTGACGACAGGTAGTGAGGGTTATCCAATCTACCAATTTAGGAGTTGTATTACTCCCTTATAGTTTGAATGAGATATTTGGCGCTAGATTTTAATGTCTTGCAGTTAAAAATTATATTTTTTTGGGCACAGCCTTGACACTTCACAACACTTATCTGGGAGAAATATCAAGGTAGGTTTCGGCATGCATTGGTTGACAGTTCCCTTGTTAGATTGTTCAAATATGTAGGGCATCTCCTTCCACAAAGTGATTTTTCTCCACAATTATAAGTTTGCTGTTTGTTCTAGAGATACTGTTATGAAATGATAGATTATTGCTAACCAATTCAGAAACAAAATGCTTCTTCAGTAGTGTATCTACATCTAAAGGTTTTTCTTCTTTAAAAAATGTTGATTTAGGAGAGGTTCAAGTGACATCTGTGAAACACTCTGCACACTTTTTTTTAATTCTCAAAATTTCGAAAATTCTGTCATTTTTATAAAAAAAATAAGGCTTGGATTATTCATTCGGAAATTTGGGATTTAGACCAAATTTTTTTGCATTATAGATCCCAGGTACACACAGTAAAGTAAATTTTTGCAGTTTTCAAGGTTATGGAAATTTTGATATTTTTGGTAAAAACACCAAGAATATACAATCGGAAATTTTGGGTTTTAGACCGGATTTTTTGCATTTGAAATTCCGGATACACCCTGTAGAGGAAATTTTTGCAGTTTTCAAAATGTTGACTTTTTGGTAAAAACGCCAAGACTATTGCCATGGAATATACAATCGAGAATTTTAGGTTTTGGACGGAATTGTTTGCATTAGAAATCTCGGACACGCCCTGCAGAGTAAATATTTGCAGTTTTCAAAGTTATAGAAATTTTGACAATTTTTGCAAAAACGCCAAGACTATAGCCATGGAATATACAATCGGGAAATTTGGGATTTAGGCGGGAATTTTTGCATTAGAAATCTTGAACATATTCTCTAGCTTTTTTTTTTAATTTTTCAAAGTTCTCTAAATTCTGACATTTTTGGTAAAAATACCAAGACTAAAGCCTTGGAATATAAAATCGGGAAATTTAGGATTTAGACCGCATATCTTGCATTAGAAATCCCGGCCACAACCTGTAGATTGAATTTTAGCAGTTTTCAAAATGCCGAAAATGGTAATACAACCTTCAAGAAACGCGGACATGGGTTCCACTGGAGTAAAATTTTCCGGAGGTAAAATATCCCCCCCCCTTCGGTTCTCAGGATGGGGCTACTTCAGGGAATCCATGTCAAACGCTCAATCACAGGGACATGTTCTTAGGAACATGGAATGTGTAGGACATTATACAATAATGGTGCGCTAGGGGTATTAACGCGGGAATTAGATATATCACCCTTTGATATAGTCGCTTTCAGATCGTGTCCAAAAAATGGTCTACCGTTTTTATATACGAAGTGCAGAAATTGAAGCCAGAATCCAGCGATGTCAACCCACTATATGGAGAAGTTGGTCACTCTGCATGAGTAAGAGTAGAGTGGAGTGATGCGGGACGCGGCACGGACTGCATGTAGTGAGAATTAAACAATCGTACCAACTCAGATGTATTACGGAAGTAATCATCTTTTAAAATAAATCTAAATTCAAATTTGCTCTAACCTCGGCTTCATCATTACCCCATGTAATGTACATGTATTAATTTGTTTTTCTAGTTTCATTTATCATAATAATAATAATAATAATAATAGACCTAATAATAATTACATCATATTATTATTATTGTTAATTAAGACATTTTGTCTGTACATTCTTACTCTTATGGTTGTTTTTGTCGAAGATATGTTTCAAGGCTTCTGAGCCCCATCATCAGCGAATACCAGTCTGTAAACGCTGACGATGGAGCTCAGAAAGCCTTGAAACCAATGTTCGACAAAAACAACCATAAGAGGTAAGAATGTACAGACAAAATGTCTTAATTATTAAAGAAACTTCATAATGTTACTTCCTATTGTATTTTTAAATATTATTATTATCATTATCATTATTATGTTTATCTTATAAAATGTTGTTTGTATATGAAATTTAAATTGAACATTTTAATGTCTTTTTAACCATTCATTCAATCATAGTACGTAATTCTGCCCGAAGGCAGGTCCTTCACCGCAATCATAACATTTTTTCATGCTATGCTCGCAGCTTTACTAGTGAATTGTAGGTGTGGTAGCTTCCTGTTGCTTTCTTTTAACCATTAGTGTATAAAATAATATACAGTAAAAGCATTTGTATATTTCTGTTGGTTGAGTGGAAAAGGTTTTGTGACCTTAACTCTGCCAGAATAAATAAAACATTATTATTATTATTATTATTATTATTATTATTATTATTATTATTATCTCTATTCTATCTATCTTCGGGTTTTTACAGCTGCTGCCGTCTTCCCGTGCCAAACCTCCAAAGCCTACGGTCTTGGGCATCTTCGATGCTTAGCCCTCTAGCTTGCATTACTGTCTTCATGTTTTCCTTCCATGTTAACCTTGGTCTTCCTCTTTTCTTCTTTCTGTTAGGATGCCATTCATATAGTTGCTTCGGCCATCGCTCATCTTCCATTCTTAAAACATGTCCTAACCACTTTAATTCCTTTTCCTCAATTCTTTCAATTATGCTTTCTTCTGCTTCCATTATGTTTCTAATTTCCTTATTTGTGACCCGTTCTAATTTAGACTTTCTGGCACTTCTTCGTAAATAATCCATTTCTAGAGCTATTAGTCTATTCTTGTAGTACTTATTGATTGTCCATACCTCACTTCCGTACATTGCAACAGATTCCACCAATGTTTTACCAATATATTTTTTTGTGTCTTTCCAAATATGCTTATCCCACCATATGGAATTTAATGATGATATTATTTTGCTACTCAATTCAATTCTATGGTTTATGTTCTCTTTGCCTATACCTTCGATGTTATCCATAATCATTCCCAAATATTTAGTTTGTTTCACTTGCTTTATTTGGATTCCATCTTCCAATACTAAATTTTCTCTTTCATTGCTATTTATTGCCAGATATTCTGTTTTTTGTAAATTTACTGTGAGACCCCATGATTCATATGCGTTTTTCAACCTTTTTATCATGAATTCCATATCAAAATTGTCTTGCGCTAAAACCAGTTGATCATCGGCAAATTGTAATGTCAGCAAAAATCTATTGCCTATTGGGATCCCCATACCTTTGCAGCTTTATTATTATTATTATTATTATTATTATTATTATTATTATTATTATTATTATTATTATTATTATTATTATTATTATTATTATTATTATTATTATTATTATTATTATTATTATTATTATTATAAGAAGAAGAAGAAAAAGGAGACGAGTGGAGAAGCAAATAAAACTTTAGGCACAGAAAGATGTTTAAACATTAATTTTTTTTTCTTAGGAATATTCCACAATAAAGTGTTTCTCCTTCAACCCAAAGTGATTTGTCGCCAGAGGTTCCTGTCTAAAGCAACTTCCCTCAAATCTCTAGCTTCCATACTTCTCTTCACTCCATCATCCACCGTTCTCTAGGTCAGCCTCTTCCACTTCTTCCATTAGCTTTCCAATTAAGGATCTTCTTTGGTATTCTCTCTTCTTCCATTCTTATGAGGTGTCCATACCATTTCAAACGTTTTTCTTTTATTTTTCCTAATATGTTTTTTCTTTTTCAACTAGCATAATTTCCCTTATTGTGCTGTTTCTGACCTTATCCCTTCTTGAAATTCTTGTCAATTAGCTCCAAAAATCCATTTCTACTGCTAACAGCTTGTTGGCTTGTTTTCTACTTACTATCCAAGTTTCGGACCCATATAATAAAATGCTAGGTAACAGAACTTGTAATATAATATTCTTCGTTCCAAGAAAAATATAAATAAATAATTAATTATTATAGTTTATTTTTATGTTTTCTTCTTCTTCTTCCTTTCATGTGATAGACCTAGCGGTCTGTTATGGTCTCAATCCAACGTTTGAAGGGTCTGCCCAATGATCTCTTGTCTGGTGGCTGGTAATTTAAGATTTGACTTGGTATTCTCGTTCTGCTCATTCTTCTTAGTGAGATTTCCAGTTGTTTCTGTATTTTTGCACAAATTCCATGATTGATTCTGTTTGTAATTCTTTGAGAATCTCAGAATTCCTTTTATGGTCTGTTCTTGAGTAACCTACAGTACGTCTCATAAATTTCATCTCTGCCGCAGTTAATGTTTATTCTTCTTCTTCTTCTTCTTCTTCTTCTTCCGAATGCAGTATTGGATGATGATGCCTGTTCTGCCTTGTAGTCTTTCGAGTATTTAAAGTTTTCCCCATTATAGGTTACCAGCCTATACAGTAGTTGGGTAAGTCCAGTGGTGGGGTTGCTACCTCAATGCTTCTTGGACAGGCATGCTTTTCTGTAGGGGATGCTCCCTTAGCCTTTGAAGTTTCTCCTTCTCCGCAAGGCAGCGGTTCCTCTCTCTTTCCCTGGGCAATGGCGGAGTTTAGTGTTTATTACACGCTTTATATTAGCTTGACCTGTATCTATCTATCTATCTATCTATGTAACGGAATCTTTCAACGCGATTTTCACCCACTTAAAATCATTGGATCGACTTGAAACTTTGTATGCTTGTAGAGGACCCGTGACAATACAACAATTTCATATTTATTTTCTAAAATCCTGGCCATAATCATCAGAAAATCAAAAAAAGTTTTTTTTGTATCAATGTAACGGAATCTTTCAACGCGATTTTCACCCACTTAGAAACATTGGATCGACTTGAAACTTTGTATACTTGTAGAGGACCCGTGATAATACAATAATTTCATATTTATTTTCTAAAATCCTGGTCATAATCATCAGAAAATCAAAAAAAGTGTTTTTGTATCAATGTAACGGAATCTTTCAACGCGATTTTCACCCACTTAGAAACATTGGATCGACTTGAAACTTTGTATACGTGTAGAGGACCCGTGACAATACAATAATTTCATATTTTGTTTCTAAAATCCTGGCCAGAATCATCCGAAAATCAAAAAAATGAAAACTGGTATAATAGGTTGCGGACTTGTCGACTTTTTAGTCAATCGTTGTAAGAGCTCAGTTGGTAGAGCAGTGAACTCTTAGTGGTAGATAATTTCAGTAATCCATACGTCGCTGGTTCAAATCCGGCTGGGAGGTTTTTTTTTATAGAAGAGTATTACTTTTAGCTCATACTACAATAGTATCGAATTTAAAGACATTTACATTTTTATCTTATTCTGTAAAATATTAAAACTAAAAAATAAAAAATAAATAATAGTTTTAAAAAACTAAAAGAACACGCTTTATTAGAAAACTAAAAAATGAAAAATAATTTTAATTTCCAATACGCTTGGGATAAAATTAAAGTGGTCAACAAAAAAATCATCTCCAACACATATACAATAAAACTAGAGTTATCAACAAAAAGAAAATAATTTTACCATCAAAAGCGTGGGGTGCTTTTTATGATTTTTACATTTTCTTCTTAGAGAGCTTACTTTTACCAATATCTGTTTATTATCAAATATATTAATTGATATAGAGCACCCCACGCTTTTGATGGTAACATTATTTTCTTTTTGTTGATAACTCTAGTTTTATTGTATATGTGTTGGAGATGATTTTTTTGTTGACCCCTTTAATTTTATCTCAAGCGTATTGGGAATTAAAATTATTTTTCATTTTTTAGTTTTCTAATAAGCGTGTTCTTTTAGTTTTTTAAAACTATTATTTATTTTTATGTATAAAATAAAACTCCAGAAAGAGGAAATAATAATGCCTCAAGTTTAATTTGATTCGCTTTATTTCGTTACTTCTATGCACTGGACTCTATGTGAAATCTATTTTGTAAACAAAACTTACAGATGATTGCTGACTCAGTAATACCTACAAGAATCGCAGTAGATACCGTATTGTATACAAAAGTGTCCTTGAATCTGATGTATTGGTTGTGCTAGAATCATTTAGTTTCGTTATATTCCCTTAAAGCTGTCTTCACTAGCTATAGAGATGTGTGCCTATTTGCAGCGTTGTTTAATACTCATGGAAAATGTACAATAACGTTAAATAAATAATAGTTTTAAAAAATTAAAACAACACGCTTTATTAGAAAACCGAACTAAAAAATGAAAAATAATTTTAATTTCCAACACGCTTGGGATAAAATTAAAGTGTTCAACACAAAAATCATCTCCAACACATCTAGAATAAAACTAGAGTTATCAACAAAAAAATAATTTTACCATCAAAAGCGTGGGGTGCTATATATCAATTAATATACTTGATAATAAACAGGTATTGGTAAAAGTAAAATCTCTAAGACGAAAATGTAAAAAACCATAAAAAGCACCCCACGCTTTTGATGGTAAAATTATTATTTTTTTGTAGATAATTCTAGTTTTATTCTATATGTATTGGAGATGATTTTTTTTGTTGAGCACTTTAATTTTATCCCAAGCGTGTTGGAAATTAAAATTATTTGTCATTTTTTAGTTCCGTTTTCTAATAAAGCGTGTTGTTTTAGTTTTTTAGCTATTTTTTTATTTTTAGTTTGGTTTTCATATCGTGTTGTTTTAGTTTTTTAAACTATTATTTTTTTTTAGTTTAATTGATTGTCATAAACCGCAATCCCATGTAAATTTAATTGCTTACGATATTTTTAGTGTCTAGGCACGAATATAGGCCTAATTATATATTTTGTAATTATTATTATTATCTAACATTATTATAATATTTTTTAATATTTTAATGTAGATAAATAGTTACAGTTAATCGTATCCTTCTCATATTTTTTGGATAAATTACAATGTGATAAGTTTACAAAATTGCCATTAATATTTTATAGAATAAGATAAAAATGTAGGTATCTTTAAATTCGATACAATTGTAGTATGAGCTAAAAGTAATACTCTTCTGAACAAAAAAAAAATCCTCCGGGCCCGATTGAACCATCGACCTATGGATTACTGAAATTATATACCACTACAGTCCACCGCTCTATCAACTGAGCTACCAGAGTATATAATATTAATTTCTTACAACGATGGACTAAAAATTCGATAAGTCCGCAACCTATTATACCGCTTTTTTATTTTTCTGATGTCCTGATGATCCTGGCCAGGATCTTAGAAAAAAAAATAATGAAATTATTCATTTTATTGTCATTGGTCCTTTACAAGTATACAAAGTTTCAAGTCGATCCAATGTTTTTAAGTGCGTGAAAATCGTGTTGAAAGATTCCGTTACATAGATAGACACGTCAAGCTAATATAAAACATGTAAAAACGAATGAGTCAGCGATAATATCTTATTGCAGAAACATAACATCTGCGGTTTCCTCTTTTTATTAATTCTGTTATTTCTATAATACCTGATTGATTTATATCTTATAATTAACTCACTGGCACTATCGAACACGTAGGTTCATGGCCGCGCGGATATAAGCTCTCCATACATCCCTATCCTGAGTTAATGTTTCCAGTCATCCCCTGTATAATCTATTTTCATCAAATCATGGTTAATGTTATTCTCCCATCTATTCTTGGCCTACCTACTGGGCGCTTTCCCTCTGGTTTTCCTACATTAAGTTTCCATGTCCCTCTTTCATTCCCCATTCGTACCACATGTCCTGCCCAACGCAGTCTACGAGGCATAACTCTTATTATTATATCTGGTTTCCTATAAAGATCATGTAGCTTAGTTGGCTACTAGATGTTTAATTGGGTCTGTCAACTGGGCACATGCCATTCATGACATATGTAGGGAAATAAGCGTAGCTAAATTGGCTTCGTATAGAAGCTCCAAACAAAGGAGAAGCTATCGCTAGACTCAAAGGTTCGTAAAGCTAATAATTAAGTAAATGTATAACTTAAAAAAAATTAAAAATATATCAAACCATAGTTCAGAACATTTTTCCATACGGTGCTGAAGTTTGGCAAATTCCTACCAGGAAAATCAAAATAATTTTAAGTACAGAAAGTAATGTTTTAAGATCAGCTGGAAAATCTATAATGGATAGAATACGAAATAAAGAAAGAAGAGAGAGAAATTATGGGTGTACAAGAGGAGCCGGACATCACAGACATTATAGAAAAGAAAAGATTACAGTGGTATGGCCATGTCAAAAGATTGCCTAAACGTATTATGGGATAGATCCCAATGGAAATGAGGAGGAAAGGAAGACCAAAGAAAACCTGGATAGAAGGTGTGCGAGCGGCTATGATTGTCAGTGGATTGGAGGAAGATCAATGGATGTACAGAAGAAATGGCGTTTGGTTTCCGGAAGACGGCGGCAGCTGCCATGATACCTGATGATGATGATGATGATGATGATGATGATGATGATGATGATGTAACTTTTCATGAAACTAGTACCTTCACCATTCGTTTCTATTTATTCTAAACTAACTCACTGGCACTATCGAACCCATAGGTTCATGGTCGCGCTGACAAACTTTTCATATATGCCCATCCTGAGCCTATGTTTTCCAATCATTCCCTGTATAATCTACTTCTCTTGAACCATGCTTAATGTTATTCTTCCACCTCATTCTTTGCCTGCCTACTGGGCGCTTTCCCCTGGTTATCCTACAAGAAGTTTCCAAGCTCCTTTTCCATTCCCTGTTCGTGCGACTTGTCCTGCCCATCTGAGTCTACGAGACTTCACTGTTCTTATTATATCTGATTCCATATAAAGATCATGTAGCTCATTGTTATGTAATTTTCTCCATTTCCCTCTCTGTTCATCGCTCACAAAAGATATTGAACTAAATTCTAGAATTTGTTTGTACTGGAATACAACAGTATATTACGATGCGAGATTGGGAAGTGGTTTTTACAGAATCGAAGAAATTGTTTAAAAACCGAGCGACAGCGAGGTTTTTAATTTCCGAGATTCTGTAAAACATTTCACAAACGTTCGTTGTACATTATTTTTTGCGCGATGGTGTTTTCAAAATAATAAATAATAGTAAAATAATAATATCTTTGTTGGAAATATTTGCGTTCATTATAAACAATTGACTAATGTTAACAGTATAGGCAATGTTTATTAGTTGAAACTACAGGAGACCGAGAAACCAATTTAGTGATAAAATGGCGGCAAGTACGTATTTATTGTTTTATATTGTTTCAAATAAAGTTCAGTTCATTTAAAATGCAGTGATTTGTTTCGTATAATGTATATTAACACTATCTTTTGGATATTATTTTTATATATACATTGTATGTAGTATAATAGAGGACAGTGATTTTACTTCCCACACGCGTGTTTGTAATATTTAGTATTAGTATAGTGTAGGAAGTTGAACTTATGGTTGCCATTGCTGTAAGTACGACAAAACGCACTATCGCCCAAAAAAAGTTTTATTTATTGGGCCAATATTAAATTGTAATGAATTTAGAGTGGTGTTTTATTTTCTAGACATATTGTAAGAATTTTTAATAGAAAATTTATATTTATGTTTGATCCATTGCTGTAGTATCGAGGTAGAGTCGCTGCATTGTGCGCAGGCGGCCAGGTTCGATCCCCGGTCTAGAAAGTTTCCTGCGTGAAATTTTTCAGGGTTTTTCCTCACATGTAAGACAAATGTCCCAAACAGTCCCCGAATATCATCTGGCCATCATCATCATATTCGCCATGTTTAGTTCAAATGTGTGTGCGAATTATGTGTTTCGTCTTAATGTTGTGAGGCCCTGACAATAATAATAATAATAATAATAATAATAATAATAATAATAATAATAATAATAATAATAATAATAATAATAATAATAATAGCAGCAGCAGCAGCTTTATTTTACCAGGCAGAGTTAAGGCCTTGAGGCCTTATCTGCCACTCGACCAGGTTTAAAAAAAAAAAACAAAAAATAGTCTTACATCTAAATTTCAATAAACATAAACGATTATATGTTATAAATATAATACAATTATTATTTGATTTACTCTAGATTTCCATCCATTCATAATAATTCTGCCCGAGGGTAGGTCTTTCACTGCAATCATAGCATTTCCATGCTATGCTTTGCAGCTTTACTAGGGAATTATAGGTGTGGTAGCTTCCCGTTGCTTTCGACACCGATGAAGGATGATGATGAAGATAGTGATAAGGATGATAGTGATCCATCCATAGTAATTCTGCCCGAAGGCAGGTCCTTCACTGCAATCATAGCATTTTCATGCTATGCTTGCAGCTTTACTAGGGAATTGTAGGTGTGCTAGCTTCCCTAGCTTTCCACACCGGTGAAGGATGATTATGATATAATTATAAGGATGATGATGATGGCCATATGATTTCGGGGACCGTTTGGGCCTTAAAGTTTTCCTGACATTTGTCTTACAGGTGAGGAAAACCCCCGATAAAAACCTCACCCAGAAAAACTGCCCCGACCGGGGATCGAACCCGGGCCCGCTGCGTGACTAGGCAGCACGCTACCTTGATGAGACCACAGCGGTGGACATGATAATGATGGCCGGATGATTTTCGGAACCCCAAAAAAACCTCACCCACGAGCCTGTCCCGACCGGGGATCGAACCCGGGCCCGCTGCGTGACTAGACAGCACGCTACCTTGAGACCACAGCGGTGGACATGATAATGATGGCCGGATGATTTTCGGAACCCCGAAAAAACCTCACCCACGAATCTGTCCCGACCGGGAATCGAACCCGGGCCCGCTGCGTGACAAGGCAGCACGCTACCTCGAGACCACAGAGGTGGACTACTCTAGACTTAACGAATTAAATATAATATGTACAAGATATATAAAAAAAGATAACAAATTGTTAATGACATAGTATAAATTTAAATAAATAGAGAAACATTAATTATGTGCCTGATCACTCAATCGAGAAGGCCCTCCATGTCCTTCTGTGGTCAAAAAAGCATTGTTAAAATCCCTCTCCCGACAGGTGGTGTCACTCTAAGGCCCGGATGTTGTGTGGCACCTAAAAGTGAGAGGTCAACTACGTTAATTAAATGGAATATTTATTTATGAGAGATTTTGTTTTTAAGAAATTCATTTTATTATATTAGTATTTTCATTTACGATGTCTAGTTTATTTTTATGTATCAAATAAAACTCCACGAAGACGAAATATACAGTATAATGTTGCCTCAATATTAAATTGCTTCGCTGTCTTTCAGTAGACACGACGCTAGTGAAATCTGTTTTGTAAACAAAACGTACAGATGATTGCTGACTCAGTTATAGCTACAATAACTGCAGTTAAATATCCTGTCCTTGAATCTGATGTATTGACTGCGGTAATATAATTTCGTTTCATGATATTCCTTTAAAGCTATCAACATTAGCTACACAGATGTTTACCTTCTGCTTTGCAATGTTGTTTATTACTCGTGGAAAATGTACATCAAAAAAATGAATGAGTGAGCAATAAAATCTTACTGCAGAAACAAAACATCCGCGTTTTTCTCTCTTTTTTAATTTTATTATTTCTATAATATCTAATTATCTCTTATAACTAACTCATTGGAACTATCGAACTCGTAGGTTCAGGGCCGCACGAACATAAGCTCTTCATGCATCCCTATCCTGAGCTGTTTTCAATCATCTCCTGTATAACCTTTCCCCAAATCATGGTTAATGTTATTTCCCCCCTCATTCTTGGTCTACCTTATGGGCGTTTTCCCTGTGGTTTTCCTAGAAGAATCTTCCATTAATCTCTTTCAATCCCCATTCGTGCCATATGTCCTGCCCATCGCAGTCTACGTGACATTACTGTTATTATTATATAATAATCTTTAGGCGTATAGGAAAAAATATATTATATAATATATTTTTCCTATACGTCTAAAGATCATGTATCTCATTGTTATGTAGTCTTCTCCATTCGCCTCTGGAATCCACTCTTAAAGTAGCTTTAATCGGGTATTATTGTTAAGCTAATACCCGCATGCACAGCTACGCCTAAATTAGTTAAATACTTAGGGTTAATTAAATTGTATGGTGTAACTATGACTAACCAAACGTGGCAGTTACTAGATTCAATTTTTAATTACGAGTCTCAGATAAACCCCCACTTTTGTTGATCGGATTAGACTGATTTTTTGACAATACCTATCTGGATTTATTTTAATAGGACACACCGAGTTACATTGTGAAACATAGAAAATTGCGACCGCTAAAGCGATTTTTAGATAGTATTTTCAGGTGAACTCCTACACCTAATGGTTTTAGAGAATAATCGATAGCGACTAAACACTCTCCGTACCTGAAAACTTGTATGTACAAATTTTCATGAAGATGTCTTGCGTGGTTTAGAAATCACAAACATACGCACATTAGCTTTTATATAATAAATATCTATAATCTTGTACCCTAATAACTATTATGATTTTAGTATTTGATGTATTTATGTTAAAATCATATGTGAATTTTAGAACTGACAAAACAGCACGATATTAAACAATGAATAACATTTATGAACATGGCTGGTAGAGTAAAATGAAGATTTTTTTCTATATAGTACTGCCCTTACATCAGAGATTGAGAGACTAAAATAATATTTTGTATTAATATCTACATTTTCGACAATATTAGATTTTAAAGTCATGTCATTTCTTGTTTTATACATAATACAATTATCTTTTAACAAAAATTGAAAAAATATTACCGGTATGTAGGAAAATATTTGGACCAAAGAGAGATGGAAAGGTGAATGGAGAAGACTACTAACAGTGAACTACATGGTCTTTATAGGGAGCCAGATATAATGAAAACAGTTATGTCTCGTAGACTGCGATGGGCAGGACATGTGGCACGAATGGGGAATGAAAGGCGTGCATGGAAGCTTCTTGTAGGAAAACCAGAAGGAAAACGTCCAGTTGGTTGACTAAGACTGAGGTGGGAGAATAACATTAACTATGATTTAAGGGAAGTAGATTATACAGGGGATGACTGAAAACATTGGCTCAGGATAGGGATGTATGGAGAGCTTATGTCCGCGCGGCCATGAACCTACGGGTTCGATACTGCCAGTGAGTTAGTTATGTACTATAAATTAATGCGTTAGTCTATTTACGCGATGAACAAGACTTTGTAAGGTCATTCGAATACGAGATTGCAAACGTTGTTTTAACTTGGTTTTATTGTAATGGTTAATAAAAATAAAACTTTTATGGCCCCAAAGATGAGGCTCAATTCTGGAAATGCATGTTATTATGTATTACAGAGACTCTAGTCGTCCCAACTTCTCTTAAAAATCGTTAAACTAAAAATATATAAAACTGTTATCCTCCCAGTTATATTATATGGATGTGAAAGATGGACTCTTACTTTAAAGGAGGAGAAAAGATTACGAGTTTTTGAGAATAAAGTTCTTAGGAATTTTTCTTAGAACAGACAGGTGAATGGAAAAGACTACATAACAGTGAGCTATATGACCTTTATAGGAAACCAGTTACAATTATAACAGTTAAGTCTCGTAGACAGTGATAGGCAAGACATGTGACACGAATGGGGAATGAAAGGGGGGCATGGAAGCTTCTACGAAAACCAGAAGGAAAACGCCTAGTTGGTAGACCGAGAATAAGGTGGGAGAATAACATTAACCATGATTTGAGGGAAGTAGATTATACAGGAGATGTTGGAAATCATTAACTCAGGATAGGGATGTATGGAGAGCTTATGTCCGCGCTGTCATGAACCTATGGGTTCGATAGTGCCAGTGAGTTAGATAGTTTTAAAGGTTAGATTGTTCTATGTTTGTCTATTATAGACTTCTAAACCGTTCAACAGATTTTCATGAACATTTGTACATACAGGATTTTAGGCACATCTGTTCTGTTCTAAAACCATTAGGTGTAGTATTATTAATAATAATAATAATAATAATAATAATAATAATATTAATGTTTTATTTATTCTGGCAGAGTTAAGGCCATAAGGCCTTCTCTTCCACTCAACCAGCACAAATACAAATAAATATTTGACAAATATAGATATACACTATACTAATTATAAACAGTTAAAGATACATTAAATATTTGACAAATATAGATATACACTATACTAATTATAAACAGTTAAAGATACATTAAATGTAGCAATGTAAATTGCATGTACAAACAACATTTTATACGATAATAACAATAATAATACTTACGAAACGAAAATTTAAAAATCACTCTAGCGGTCGCAATATTTTATATTTCACAACAAAACTCAGTATATGCTATTAAAATAAATCGGGGTAGTTATTATAAAAAAATCAGCGAAATCCGATCATTAGTAATGGAGGTTTACCTGAAATCTTAAATTAAAAATTGACTCTAGCAAATTTGGTTCGTCCCATTGTAAACCTTTGTACAAGCAGGTTTTCAGGTACGGCGAGTGTTTAATCGCTATCTATTGTTCTAAAATCATTAGGTTTAGGAGTTCAACTCAAACGAAAATTTAAAAATCGCTCTAGCGGTCGCAATTTTCGCTGTTGCTGGTTTGCATTTGGAAAATCCGTTTCTCCTACGGCCAGCTATATGTTGCTTGCTCTATATTGGGCACGTTGAAAAAAATAATTTATGCACCAAATGGAAAAACTAAAAATATTGTTTATCCACTCCCATTAAAGTTAAAATATTATTAAAATCTACTTATTAATCTATTTCATTTTTAGACGCACGGGGTATCTAAAAAGAATAAATTACTATATAAATTTATTCAACTAAAAATAAAAACACATTTATTTTCTTTATGCGAACGCACACCGGGTATTAGCTAGTTTTATCATAAATCTATTCGTATCATTCTTAAGCCAATCAGATAAGAGTTTCTCACGCTACGGTCCCTGCTACGCAATAATTAACTTTATTTTATTACATATTTAATAAATATGATACTCAAATTAAATATTAGGCCAGGATTTGGTATTAAATTTACATATTTAACATTACACTATTTAGATTAACTAAATATATTAATTATTTTACATAAATGTATTTCTTCATCATTATCAGCCAATCAGATAAGAGTTTTTTCGCCCTTCCACCACCACATTTTAGCTTTAGAAGCAAGGAAAATGTTACATTAGTAGCATTCAGTTTAGCGTATGATAACTACAAGCCGGTTCTCTCAGTGTGGTAAGCAGTTTAATTTGTATTTGGCCTGTAGGTATGAATATTTTTAATTCTTGTATTTGTAAAAGTGCTACGCAATATTAATAATTAATCATAATTCTTATAAAAAGTTTAAAAATAACGGAACCGTGAATAAGGAGATTTTACTGTGTTAATTTATACAGACTTATTTTTATTATTTTTGTAGAATTTCTTTTGAACATGAGTTTTTACTCATAAATTTATATATATAAAAAAAATTAGAGCGAATATGTCTTATTGAACTTTTTATAAGGATGTTGATTAAATAAAATAAAGAATGTAAAACTTTAGGCACGTAAAGATTTGTAAACATTAATAATCTGTATATAAATAAAGAAATTGTTACCATTGTGTAGCACTTGTACAATTGCAACGGCATAACTAATTATTAGAGCGTTTTCATTATTCACGGGTTAAAAAATTATGGAAATAGTAATATTAAACTACCAGAGGAATATAGTAAATTATTTTTTTATTTGAATAAATTTGTCGAAATTATATTCAGATACCTGGAGAGTCTGAAAATGAAATGCATTTATAAAGTGGATTTAATTGAAATTTTAACTTTATGGGAGTGAATAAAGAATATTGTTTTTCAATTTGGTGTATAAAGGAACTTTTTTTTTCGGTGTGCCAACTGTGGAATAAGGAACATATAGCTGACAATGGGGGAAAAAATGCAGATTTGCCAAACACTTAGCGAAAATTCGGACATCTAGAGCGATTTTTAAATTTAAGTTAAACTCCTACACCTATTGCTTTCAGAGCGTAATAGATAGCGGCGCAAACACTCGCCGTAACTGAAAACTTGTATTTGTACATACAAAACCGCTAAACATGGCGGTTGATGAAACATTTGAATTTCAGATTTTAGGTAAACATCACTTATGGATTTAATTATTTTAATAATACCTACGTCGGTTTATTATAATATACTGAATTTCGTTGTGAAACTTTGAAAATTGCGCCATCTATAGAGATTCTTTAATACAATAAAATAATTAACAATTTATTTTCAACATTGTTAACTCACTGACACTATCGAACCGATCCTGGCTGCGCGGACGTAAGCTCTCCATATATCCGTATCCTGAACTGTTTCCAGTTATCTCTTGTATAGTATACTTATCTCAAACCATGATTTTTTTATACTCGCACCTTCTTCTTGGACTACCAACAAGGCGTTTACCCTCTGATTTTCCTAAAAGAAGCTTCCATGGCCCTCTTTCATTCCCCATTTGTGTCACATGTCCTGTCGATCTGTCCATGTGACTTGATTATAATTATCATTATTATTATCGTTATCATTGTCATTGTCATTATCATTGTCATTATTATTATTATTATTATTATTATTATTATTATTATTATTAAAATATTCGTAAATTAATACATATCCTAGCTTCATTAGCACATGTTTTATTTCTATTGAACATTATAACTAACTCACTGGCTCTATCGAACCCGTAGGTTCATGGCCGCGCGCACATACATCCCTATCCTGAGCTAACTTTTCCAATCATCCCTGTATAATCTACTTCCTTCAAATCATGAATAGTTATTCTCCCACCTCACTCTTGGTCTATCAACTGGGCATTTTCCCTCTGGTTTTTTTTGTAAGATAGCTTCCATGCACCACTTTCATCTCCTATTTGTGCCACATGTCCTGCCTGTCTGAGACTTAACTGTTCTTATTTTATCTGGCTTCTTATACATGTCATGTAGCTCACTATTACATAGTTTTTTTTTTCATTCATCTGTCTGTTAGTCTTTTTTGACCCAAAAATTTTCTTAAGGACTTTATTCTCGAATACTCGTAATATAAAAGCAAATTAAAATGTATTTTTGTATTGAATTGCAATTTCTTATTTATTATGAAATAATATATTGAAACAAAAAACAAACTCTATGTATTAAGTTATTTTTTATCCATCGGAACATCTGGTATTTTAGGACTTAATAATAATGAACAATGTTTTTTTATTTTTAAAAATTTTTGTTACTGTATGTCAAATATTCAGTTTCTTCAATATTTTTTATTTTTTAGGGAACAATAAAGGTAAAGGTAAAAAAGGTAATGTGATCCCACTACAAGCCTCAGGAGGCTCTTCGGGTAATAGGAGGTTAAGGCTCCCACTTTTTCTGGACAATCGGCACTTGTCAGCTAGGTTGTCAGCCCTGCATGATGGCCGCTTTTACCCCGAACAAGCGTCTGGTATTCATTTGTTAGATGCTGAGTCGACCCCAGCACCATACTGCTGCCAGAAGGTTTTGGTCAGTTTAAATTCTTGACCCCATCAGGACTCAAAACCTCGTCCTTCCAGCTTGTAGTGCAGTGCCTTAACCACTATGCTATAAAGAAATATTCAATGTTTTAAGACTTGTCTACAATTTATATCTAGTTTGAACCAGACAGACGAATTGCAGACTAGGATTTGTCAGTTGAAACAGAATTTCATTTTTTTTAGAAAATGACAAAATTTAGAAAATCTTAGAAAGTGCAAAAAGCAGTCTACATGACTTGATTGAGATTTTGTAATCTGTGATTCTATCTGACCTAATTTTCCAAGGATAACTTAGCCATCTTGGGGTTGTAACAAGAAATTTTAAGCAAGAAAAATGTTAGTATATAAAATGTCCAGGATTTTTGCAGCAAAAAAAAAAGTATTTCAAAATTTCAGACTTGATTTCCCAAGGCTTTTATTTAAATAAAGCAGAATTTCTAAGAAAAATTGAAATGTGTAACAGCGTGGACTACAGTGTGTCCATTTTTGCTGCAAAAAAGCTACTTCATTCAAAGATTCCATACTTAAACTTTCTAAGAGATCAATTTGGCTCAACAGTACATTACCTTCCCTTCTTTTTCCATACTATATTTTTGTAATACTGTTGCTCTACTTATTTCTTCTGTCTTTACTAACATTTTGTAATATTTTAAACATCTTTCAACAATACTTGTAACATTATTTTACAATTTTACATATCTTCATTTTTAAACAAAATTGATACTCGCTTACTATTTTCACTCTTCCAATGTTGCCAATATCAACTCATTTATACTAGTTTTTACTATTTTTGTTAGGTTAGAGTACCTACATCGGATTAGTATACACTTCACTAAATAATATGCATGTAATTTATTTTGTTAGGTTAGGAAGGGAGAAGTTAGTGTACATAAATTTCAATAACGTTCGGGAATTTATATCATAGGTTGGTCATATTGTATGTGCTGCTATGTAGCGACTGCTCTAAAAAATTTCTGTAAGACTTAAAAAAGATGTGTAGTTCCACCTAATGACAACTCTTGCAACTCATGCGCATGTGCATTGTTATTCTGCAGGACTTAGAAAATATATTGGGGAAGGAAAACTACAGTTTTTCTAATCAATTTTTTAGAAATTTTTAGTATTTTGATGAGGCTCGAATGGGCTGTAGTGGTACTGCTGATGATTTTACTATCACTAAAGGGCGAGAGGAAGAAAGAAAAAGTATGATTTTAGTAGACCTGTCCACTAGGAATAAAAACTGCCAGGTCGCATTTGCTATAGAGAATATCATAATTGCTTTATATTTAATATGTTAACAATGTTAGCAATTTTTGGTTCAACTATAGATTACTTCTCGTTATACTATACCATGCAATATTTACGATACTGTTACTCTTTACTTTTGTTTTTACTAACATTTTCTAAAAACAAAGATTTTTTAATGATTCTTAGAATTTTGTCACAATTGTTTTTTTATATATAGTATGTGAAATCTCTATAATTTTTTCTGCATTCTATAGAACTATAGTGTGCATACACAAAGCCTTGTCAATAGATGGCAGGACTATCTGTGCTACCAGTATAACCAACATTTAACAATATGAAATTATACTACTTTATTTTTTGTTAGTTTAAGAAGGGGTACAGTAGTGTACACCGAATTATTGAAATACCGTAAATGAATTACTTTGTTAGGTTATGAATTAGGAGTTAGTGTACATGCATTTTTAAAAGCACATTTGGGGATTTATTGCAAAGGTTGGTCATTCCAACTGCATAGATTGTCCTGCCATCTATGGAACAAGCTTAG
The DNA here is from genome assembly GCA_030220185.1 of Diploptera punctata. Lineage (NCBI taxonomy): Eukaryota > Metazoa > Arthropoda > Insecta > Blattodea > Blaberidae > Diploptera > Diploptera punctata. The sequence continues at coordinate 1,003,271 of JASPKZ010007270.1, forward strand.
AACCCTTGTGGATATGCACTGCTATTCTGCAGGACTTAGAAGAATTCATGGCAAGGCATTTTCTCAAATTAATAAAATTAAAAATGCATCGTACATCATCTCACCTCATACACTCCATATTCATGACAGCACAGGACCACAGTTTCAGGAATATTAATTAGTATCTTCAGCTGTCTTTTCAACTGTTGAATTTTTGTCTTCACCATCTTCTAAACTGCCATTTAGTGTTGGTTTCATGAACTTTGAATTTAAATCTTGCTTGCTGGGAATTTCAAAATTTATGGATCTAAATTTCTTTTTCTGAATGTATATATTTTGCCAAACTATCAATTTTAAATTCTCAAAGTTCATCAAATCAACACTAGATGGCAGTTTACAAGTTGATGAAATGAAAATTAAAGTTGTAAAGATGGCTGAAGATATGAACAACGTTCCTCAAACTACCGTCTTGTGCTGTGAAGAAGACGGAGTGTATGAAGTGAGAGTTAAGACTTGTTTAAATTTTATTAATTTGAAGTAACAATGTATGAGAAAATTTTGCATTTAGATTGTTATGCTCAGGTAACTCGGTTGATAGAGCATTAGCATAGAAAGCCAAAGGTCCTGGGTTCAAACTCCAGTCTGAGTGTATAATTTTTTTCTTCAAATATAATTTGTCCTTCAATGAGAAGTATTTAATTAACCCATTCGCCTCAGAAGACGAGGTACGCTTGCTTAACTCTGCTGTTACTGTATATATTTTGCAATAGTTATTTGCAATAGTTGGCTAGTTATCTTTTGTTAACATTTATGATTAGTAGAGGAATGTGTTTTGGTCTTCATTCGTTTTGTGATCTCAAGTACAGTTATCTTTTGTTCGTTTTGAATATCTGAAAGTAGAGAATATAATTTACGGTGACTTAAATCCGGATTTTGTGGAAATGCATTGAGCATTTAAACCTGAAGAGAATGGGTTAATAATAAAGATTGAAATTCATTGGAGAATATTTCTTGACAACTCACCTCATAAATTTCACGTTTTTCACAAGACTGCAATTTCAGACGATATGACATCCATTTCAGCCATAACTCCGACTGATGAAATTCTTTGACTGGCAACTCCTCTATTGTCACAATCTTCAGCTTGCCATATATAGTTGAATTTATGAACTTCAAAATCAAATTTTGTTCATTAGGAATATATCAATGTTCATTGGTCTATATTTATTTTTCTGAATTTGATATTTCTAACGAACAAAATTTGATCTCAAAGTTAATAAATTCAACATAGATGGCAGCGCTGAAGGTGGTGACAATAGAAGAGTTGATAGCCAAAGAATTTCATCAGAGTTATGGCTGATGATAGATGTGATATCGTCTGAAACTGCAGTATCATGAAAAATATGACATTTATGAGGTGAGTTGTCAAAAAATGTTTTGTGATGAATTTCAATGATTATACCTCATAATGCTTACTTTCCAACATTAATATAATATAATAATGAAGACCTAGAAAAAAGCCCTACTGGCTTTATAAAGTAGTGTTTAAATTCCCAATCAATGTCTTCTTAAAAAAAGCTATTTCGTTACCGAGCAAAGGTTCGTAGCATTTGGCAATTGGGAATTAATGTATAAGAGAAAAATTTGCATTTAGATTGATGTGCTCGGGTAACTTACTGGAAAGAGCATTAGCATAGAAAGCTGAAGGTCCTGGGTTCAAACCCCAGTCTGAGCATATAATTTTTCTCCAAATATTTTGTATTGTTAATTATAATAGCTATAATATATTTTATATTTATTTTGTTTTATTTTCAGATAAGTGTTTTCGTGTGAAGTGCAGTGAAGTTCTCCACAATCCCCCCATCACACTATAGTTTTCAATATTAATTAAATAATTATGTAATTATTGCAGTATATTTTTTTCAGGCAGTTCTTATTACTAGGATATATGAAGTTCTACAAATTAATATTTTATTTATATTTGGATATAATTTAAAAAAAGTTTGATAATTTCGGTTAATGTCATGATTTTAGTGTTAAGAATGCAAGTAGTTAAACTACATCATCTGTAGTTTAAAGTACTCAGATTGTGTTGCTCCAGAATTTTCTTATGGTTTCAACAGTATTGTGGCATTTTAGTTTGATAATAGTTTTGATGGTGATAGGATTTCTCATGAATTTGATTATACTTCATTACACATAATGACTGTTTCTGGCTTGTGGATTTTATCACATTTTTTCCTGGAATTTTTCTAGTATATGGTTTCGTTGTTCTTCTACATTAGACTTGAGAATTATGATTTTTTCTGAAATTTTTGTGGTATGATTTTATTAATCTTTGTTTCTTTGGTGTGGCTATGTCTTATGGTTTGCAAGTGAATTTTTATCATCAAAGTGGTTTTAGTTATTTGTTGATTGTCTTAGTCTGCAGCTAGTTTGTTTATAAAATTGTTGATGCTTGCAAAGTGGTTTCAATGTTAATGCATCGTTGTTGTCTGGTCTTCAGCATAAATTTTATTTTGGTAGATGGTTTCTTTCGAATTTCTTTGATTAGCAAGTACATGAATTTTGGTCGTTTCCATGAATCTTCTTATAATCAATGTATATTTTTCACAAGTTTTCGTAATTCGTATAATCGAGTTGGTACATTCTTTCATCATGGATGTAGTTCGTAAATTTGCTTGCATTCTAACACTACAGACATGATTTATAATGAAAAATAAATTTATCAAAAATAATTTTCATAAAATTTTGATGTATAAAATTAAAAAGTTGTTAGATTTTCAAAATTTATATTTTTAAAATGTAGAACTTGATAAATGATAGTAATCTTTGTAGCTTGAAGTAGACTTGAAAATGACAGGTTCAAGTCTGATGTAGGTCAGTGATTTTTAGTGATATATGAAGTGCAGTTAACCTATTTATAGCTTATTCTTGAAACAAATATTTTTTAAAGTAACTTTAAAGAGCTAAATGTATATTGAATTAAAATTCAGTGCAATATTAGCCTATTGATAGTTCATTATTGAAAAAAATCAATATTTAGAGTAACTTGAAACAGCTAAATATAAAAAATTAAAATTGTTAGGTTTTTTAAATATTTATGGTTAATTTGCAAAATATCATCACTTATTTATTAGTGTTTGCCCACATTCTTGCCCTTTATCTTGTGCTACGAGGGAATCATCCACCGAGGGAACAACCAGGTAGGACATCAACAGTTATATTTTTATGTCACAGTTACATTTTTATGGCTTAGTAACTTCACCAGCTCTTCACTGTTTAGTGATTTAATTTTAATTAAATCCTATATATTTTTAAAAATTACAATAGGAAGTAACATTGAGGAAAGTCCAAAACTTAATATAAGGCCATATGAATGATGATGGTCATGTTTGTGGACTGTTTGGGTCTGTTTCCTGACATTTGTCTTACAAGTGAGGAAAAACAAAAAAATCTCTCCCAGGAAATTTGTTCCAACTGGGGTTTGAACCCAGGCCTGCTGCATAAGACAGCTTACTGCCTCGAGACCACAGAGGTGTATAAGTCTCATCAGTGTTTTTATTTATGCTATTTTTCTGGTTCTTCTATGTTATTAATATCATTACTGTCACCTGTTCCATTGTTGATATATTCTTCATAATATTCCGACCATCTATTCAATATTTTAGTGTCTCTCCAAGTAGTTCTATTGTTCTAATATTACAGATTTTAGGTTGAAGTCCAGTTCTAATTTTCTCCATTACTTTCTACAATTTTCTTGTCTCACTTTGTTTCAATTTCTTAAAGTTCTTTCATGTAAATTTCTTTTTCCTTGTTGTTGCACATCTTATTAGCTTCCCTTCCTTTTTTGTTTATATCTGTCAATGTTCATCAAATGGTGCTACAGCCCATAGTAGGTCCAGGCCTTCTTGATGCGAGACCTCCAATCTTCTCTATATGAGACCATCCATTCCTTCTTCTTCGGCTTTCCCCCATTTATAGATTTGCCGTCTTCAGTTTCCATTTATCTCTATCATTCCAATCTCCCTCTTCCAAATTCCTATCCTCCATTGTTGTTCTGACGTAGGTTTTCCATTTCCATCTAGGTCTGCCATGTTTATTTCTTCCAGGGGGTGACCATTGGTATATATTTTTTGGCCATCTTTCATTTTCAATTCTTTGTACATGGCCATACCATTTAAGCGTTTGATTTTCAATCCTCTTAACAGATGTGGTGACCTTCATTTCTCTCCAAAGGAATTAATTTCTTATTTTATCCTGTCTTGTTTTTTGGAGGCTTCTTCTAAAATAAACTCAACTGTTCTAATTTTATTCTTTTGTAAATCAGTCAAAGACAAAGTTTCGCTTCCATATGACAAAATATTCTGTATTAATGCTCTTATAAATTTTCATCCATTCCAAGGCCTCATATTAGATTTCCTTAGTGAATGGATTTTTTACAAGAGAGGACATCAACCACCTCTCAAACCCCCTTACCTGGAGGACCAGGTAATTTGTAGTTTTCTTCCCCTGATCTTTGAGGATCCAACTCATCCTACAAGGCAGCGGATAGGATTTCTCTTCTGCCTTCTCTGTCATTGGGAATGTTGTTCCTCATCCTTCATCAAAACCGTTGGAGTCCTTGTCTGGATTATTTCTTAATCTGATCACTTATCTTTGTGCCTGTCCAGCTTGGGAGACCCTACCAGTAGCTAAGCTACCACTGGCATAGACAAAGGATCATTGTGATATGCAAGGACCTAACCAACGACAAGGTCATGTAATCCATAGGGGGCCATATCTGTCAATATTGCCTTTGGTTTCTCTCTGGATCATAATTCCTCATGCTTTTTCTTTTATAGCTATTTTACTAGACAAACTTTTTATGATTTCTTATTAATATCTTCTACTTAACGGTGAGCTACATATTTATAGGAAACAAGATATAAGACTAGTCTTGTAGATGGGGATGGATGGAACATGTAGCATGAATGGGAAATGAAAAAGGAGCATCTTGTAGGAAAACAGATGGAAAGTGTCTAGTAGGCAGGCAAAGAATGAGGTGGAAGAAAAATATTAAAGAAGTAGATGATACAGGGGATGATTGGAATGCATTAGCTAAAGGTAGGGATATTTGGAGAACTTATGTCTCCACGAGCATGAAGATTCAGGTTTAATAATAATAATAATAATAATAATAATAATAATGCTAGTCAGTTATAATATAATTTTTTTAAAATTATTCTTGAAAGATTTTAATCATTAGAAGTGAGGTTTATTATAGCCTACATAATTTTTATCAAGTAATTTTGAAAATTGTTAGCTGAAGACTGCAATTTTTGTGCAGTAGGAACAAAATTTAGAGCTGGTAGAAATGTTACAAGGACAGACTGTGATAAACAAGTGAATGATGCCTCGGACAGAGTAGTTTACAGGAGTTTGAAATATATAGCTTCGAGAACTGTCAACGTTTACATAACAAAACCTACCTTGTGATTTCTCCCAGAGAAGCTTTGTGATGTACCAAGTCACTGCCAAAAAAAATCATCTGCTTTTTTTTTAACTGCAAGGCACAGAAATCAAAGCCAGATTTCAGCAATTGCAACCCACTGTATGGAGCAAGTGGACTCCCTGCTTGAATAAGAGCAGAGCAGAGTGGAGTGAGGCAGGTAGTGAGGGTTATCCAATCTACCAATTCAGGGTTGTATTACTTCCCTGTAGTTTAAATGTGAGATTTGGCAGTAGATTTTAGTACCTTGAAGTTAAAAAGGTAGATAATTTTTTGTACATGGTCTTGGTACATCACAATGCTTCTCTGGGAGAAATTTTAAGGTAGGTTTCAGCATGCAATGGTTGAGAGTTCCCTTGTAGGTTGCAGCATGCAATGGTTGAGAGTTCCCTTGTTAGAATATCTGTAGACAGTAGTTAGGGTCGAGGCAGACTGTCACTTGAATACATCAGAAGGAATGAATTTGAAAAAAAAAATAAAAAATAAAATTGCTCAGGCATTATAAAATTATTTTAGTTTTTATTATAAAATGTTGTATGAATCAAAATTTTTTATTGCTCTTAAATTTTGGAGTATATATTTCTTTGAAATCTTAACTTAAGTAGAAATAAACTCGATAACTAAAGGAACTTCATATTTATTAAGTTTTGCATCATGGTGTATAATGTTTTTGTATATTAGTCTTCATTCATAAAGATACTAAATTTATTTTGCAATAAATGTTAAATTCTTTGATCCTTGTAAATTTTTATACAAGAATATTTTGCATAATTTAATTTTAAATATTGAATTTTTAAAATATTAAATAAAAAATGCATTCCTCAGTATGTAAAAAGTAGACATGGGCATAAAAATGTGAAGCATTTACTTAATTTATTAGTAATAAGTGCACGGGCAAAATGTCTAGTAGGGATTGTGCCCAATTGAAGTTATTTGTTGTAGAAAGATTAAAGATGACTTTATCTATAGTTTTGCTCTGTAGTCGAATGGTTAAGGCAAAGATGCCTTGGCACAGAGCTACAGGACTTGCACTGGTTCGAATCCCCATGGGGAAGAAATTATCTCATGCAATTTCACCCAGTATGTGACTGGTGCCCACTCAGCATTTTGTGGCATTTGGATAGCTACAATAAGTAGCGGCTTCAGGTTAAGGAAACCAGCTATAACAGCTGGGGAACTGACATGGTTATCATGTCACCCATAAGCTAGCTGGATCATCTACCTCTGTGATTAACATGTGGAAGTGAGGCCAGCAGCTGGCTATAGGCAAAGGGTCTTCTAGTCCTGTTGTGCCATGGATTTTTTTTATTTTATAGACTATATAAAATAAATAAAACTTGCATTTCATGGAAATTATTTTAACAGTATCAATTTTTTTTTAAATTTGATAAATAGAATTTCAAACAATTTAATAAATAATTGTGGGTTACAATTATGCCAATGCCTGGAAAAAAACCAGAAATGTCCAAAAGGACAACCTGGGGCATAAAAAATAAATAAATAAAAATTGTAATAAAAAGTGACATTGTGTTTTATTTTCAATAATTATGTTCTTTACATCTTACCTCATGAATTGATGTTCCTGAGAACGTTACAATTTAGAACTATTATAGGAAATACCACTACAATGTTTAATTGGAAACTTGAAATTAAATTCTTTCCATCTCACCCTATGTCCTGTCTCCTAATGGAAAGAATTTTTTACAATTTTATGTTTGAATTTGTTTTCATTTTATCGTCGGCTCATGATTAAAAAAGCTGATGTGAAGACATATTGAAACATGTTCTGAAGAACACAATTCATGAGGCAAGATTAATTAATAATTATAAAGTTAAATATCATTTATGGCTTCACAGTTTTATTCCCATTTTAGAACATAGTACTTCCTTTTATGTAGCCAATTATTTTTGTAGATATTTTCAACATTTTTGAAGAAAGTGTATTAAATATTTCACTGCAGAATATGCAGAACAACACTATGTACCAGATTAACATGGGCCAATTGTGTCCAATACTTGGTTTTGTTCAGATATTTGTAATCTTGTTGGAGCAATATTTATTACCGCGTATAGGATGGTTAGGTTAAGTCTAATAGGAGCACAAATTCTGAATAACACCAATTCTAATGTTGCTTCTTACAAAGTAAAAAAAAATGTATTTTAAGCAAAATTGTTGTAGTTTGAGGTTGATAAATTTGAACATCAATTCATAATTTTTTTATTATAATTTATGTAATATAGATAATTATGCTTTCAAGATATAACTTAAATTAAAGATAAATTATTCAACATTTAGGTCAAATTATTAACATTACTTACAACAATGCAGTGGAAATCTAAATTTGTATCAACTGCATGACTGATCTTTTTTTTAAGAGTTACTGCAAAATAGAATCAACATGGAAAGGAGTTAAATTTCTTGATTAGAATTTTTCTAAATAGATTATTTTTGAATGTAGTATATAATAATGAATAAACATAATTCTGTAAATTTCAATTGAATTTATAGATTTAGTGTCTTTTCAATTGTAATAATGCATTTTAATTTTTGTTTTAAATTTTAAAGTTATAATAATTCAAATTAAGATGCAGGGACTTAAATAAAATGTATATTAATTTTAAAATAATTAAATAGTTAAGTTATATTAAGTAATTGTAGATTGAATATAAAATATTGAATCACTGTTTTATCTGCAAAATAAAGATTCTAGGTCAAGGATTGTAAGACCAAGAGTCAGCATTTTGTTTCTGGTAAAACTGTAGACAAGATTCACATTAAATATGGAATATAATTTGAGGTGAGATAGTGAAGAGTTCAGTCAAGCAGTTTGGATACACTGGTACAGGTGTTGCAATGCAGTCTGCAGTAAGCAAATAGCGTTACTCCCAGACCATGTTTAGTGTCCCAAATAAGGTTAGGGTCGGTGGTAACGTTGTTTGAGCAGCATAGCCCTGTGAGGCACCTCGCTTAATGCGAGTTGCTGCTACCTCAATTGAATTGGCAACCTGTGGCATTTTTATTATTCAAGTAGGACTATATCACATAACATTTTTAATATTAAATATTATAATTCAAATATAATAGAGGTGAATATGCAATACCAACAGGCTTTAAGATTAAGAATTATAGGTTATTAATTTCAGTAATTTAATTCAATGTTGGTTTTACAATAGCTTTTTTAACTTTGTTTTTTTTTACAATATTTTTTATTTAAATATTTGGCAATTTTAAATATATTCAGAAATTTTCATTTAAACAATTTTCAAATATTGTAAGTAAATTTAAGAAATATTCATGAAAGATTTTCCAAGGTTGCCTATTCTTTTCATTAGTTTTGCATTTTTACTTTTTGAACCCATTTTTTTTTTTTTGTAGAAACTTTTCAGGATTCTTCTTTCTTCAGCTGCGTATTTTAACAAAAGTCAAAGCCTAGTTTTAGGCTCGTTCATTAGGCAATTAGATTTTTTTTAATCTTAGTGGCATTGAAATGTCCAGCATTAATTGCAAGAATTTTTGGACAGCAGTTGTACTATTTGATTGCTGTCAGTTTGTATTTGACTCCAATAATGGAGGATGTTGAATTTATGTGCAACGTTTGATTACTCTACGATACTGAAGCCCTTTAAGGGCTTTACTGTTAGGCATTTAGAGATTTTTAATAGAATTAAATGCAAAAATCTTAATTTTTGGATTACATTTATTGCTATAAAATTATTATAACATTGAATGCTGTCCATCTTAAAATTTAATTTTTGCATTCAACTCCTGGAATAAGGGGCTTGATTTTTAACACAATGTTTAGTGATATGACACCATTTAATACTATTTTTAGTATCGAATGCTGTTTTTTAATCCTTGTCTTAACATTCAGCCTCCAGGATATACATTACTGACAAATTAGAGAATGAATCTGCATTCAATTTAAATTTATGCTGATGAATATTAGAATGATTTTTTATTTAGGCAGAGCTTTAAAATGTCAAAATGACATAACTACTTATTTCTGCCAAGTAGCTGCACAGTGCCTTCAGCACATCCCATCCCCACAGCAAACGGTAGAAATAAGTATTTTAATTTTTTTTTTTTAGGTTAGGGAAGATGAGTTTTGGAGACGGGAGCCATGTTTGTTGGTGAACGATCTCGCACTCTTCTTCACTGCACTAATGAATATTTTTTCTTTCAGCATTACTAATTATTTTTTATGCATAGGTTTAAGGTTTAATTTTATGATTAAGAAAATTAGGGTCCAATTGCAAAAAAAAAAAATAATTGTTCGACAATATATAATGTTATAAGTTTGACATTGAATATTGTTGTTACTTATATTTGCATTTGGGTTCTAAAGTATAGGTTTATTAGTGTAAAAGAATAAGGGAATTGTGTAAATAATGAACAAGTTAGGGTGTAAAAGTGAAAGTGACAGAACCACTTATTTCTACTGAGTAGCAACAAAGCACCTTCAGTGCACCCCCTGCCCCTGTGAAACGTAGAAATAAGAGGTGGTTCACTTATATATTTGCAACTTTTTTTTTGTTAGGAAAGTAGAGTTTTGGAGATGGGAGCCACGTTTGGTGGTGAACTGTCTCACATTCTACTTGAATGTGCTAATCAATTTTCTCTTTCAGCAAAACTAATTGTTTGCTTGTATGTTTCAGGTCTTCTCATATTTGTAATGGCAAGAAAATTACCAATATCAATCTGATATTGTATTTTATCACTTCAAGAACGACAGCGATGATATAAGAGAAATATTTAAAATTAAGTTGTATCGATCGCAAATTATGTCTTAGCTTCGTAATTAAAATAATGTAGGAATATTATAAAGAACAATGTAGGTAGGGCTTAAAAAAACAAGGTGACAGAATCACTTATTTCTGCAAAGTAGCAACAAAGCACCTTCAGTGCACCCCTCCCCCCTGTGAAATGTAGAAATAAGAGATTGTTCACTAGTGTATTAGGAATTTTTTTGTGTTAGGGAAGTAGAGTTTTGGAGATGGAAGCCATGTTTGGTGGTGACAATCTCGCACTTTACTTGATTGTACTAACCAATTCTATGGTGCACGGTACAATGGACTTAAGTCAAGAAAAAACCAAACTCTTCAGGACAATCAAAATAAACTTTAATACGATCTCTAAAAAAAGTTTGTCTAGATATTCTATGTTTTGGAATATAAAAAATATATATTCTAAAACACAGAATATCTAGTCCAACATATTATTTTAGAGATCACCTTGAAGTTTATTTTGCTTGTCCTGAAAAGTTTGGTTTCATGACTTAAGTCCATTGTACCATGCACCATAGAATTTTCTTTTTCAGCAAAACTAATTGTTTGCTTGTATGTTTCAGGTTTTTTCACATTCTTAATAGCAATATCAATCTGATATTGTATTTTATCACTTCAAGAATGACAGCAATGATAAAAGAGAAAGATTTAAAATTAAAAGTTGTATCGATCGCAAATTTAAAGTCTTAGCTTCGTAATTAAAAGAAATGTAGGAATATTATAAAGAATAATGTAGGAATATTATAAAGAATAATGTAGGTAGGGCTTAAAAATAATACAGTGACAGAATCACTTATTTCTGCAAAGTAGCAACAAAGCACCTTCAGTGCACCCCTCCCCCCTGCGAAACGTAGAAATAAGAGATTGTTCACTAGTGTATTAGGAACTTTTTGTGTTAGGGAAGTAGAATTTTGGAGATGGAAGCCATGTTTGATGGTGACAATCTCGCACCCTACTTGATTGTACTAATCAATTCTATGGTGCACGGTACAATGGACTTGAGTCAAGAAAAAACCTAACTCTTCAGGACAAGGTAAATAAACTTCAATATGATCTCTAAAAAAGAATATTTGTCTAGATATTGTGTGTTTTGGAATATAAGAAATAAGTATTCTAAATCACAGAATATCTATCCCAACATATTATTTTAAAAATCACCTTGAAGTTTATTTTGCTTGTCTGAAAAGTTTGGTTTTATGACTTAAGTCCATTCTACCATGCATCATAGAATTTTCTTTTTCAGCAAAACTAATTGTTTGCTTGTATGTTCCAGGTTTTTTCATACGTCTAAAATGGCAAGAAAAATACAAATATCATCTGTCTGATATTGTATTTTATACTTAAAAATTAATATGGTGATAACGTACAAGAAATATAAAATTTGATTGATCTTGAATTTTAAAAATCTTGGGTCGTGAGATTGGGAGTGAAAAGGAATGTACGGATATTTTAAAGAATGTTGATAGGACTTAAAATAACAAGGTGACCACCACTTACGTCTGCCGAGTAGCAACTCAGTGCCTTCAGCGCATCCCTACCCCTGCAAGCAGTAGAGGTAACTGGTGGTAAACTTGTTAATTTAATTTTTTTGTTAGAGATGAGTTTGGAGACAGGAACTGCATTTGATGATGTACTATTAAGATACCAGACTTGGTCATGTTCTTGAAGCTAGTTGAAGGAATGCACCACTTTTTCTATTCTCGATGAGATGGTGCCTTCAGCACACTCCCCACATTCTTGTCGAGAGTAGAAACACTGGTAATCGTAATTGACTTTAGACCGTTATTTTTATTTTGCTAATTGTGAATCATGGATAACAGAACAGGCACCACAGAGAGGCAAACCATGTCACTGCTGAGGTAAATGGTCTCTTATTCATTGTTCACCCCGCGCCCCCCTCTTGCTCTGTGCCTCAATGTGGCGAGGGGGTGTAACAAGCAATGCCACAATTATCAATTAGGTCTATTCGATTTTCTACATGAAATAAGATTAGACTTGACTATTTTGATTGTTGAAGTGTCAATTTGCTCAAATTATTAAATATGAATAAAATTGTAATAAATATCACAAGATATTATTTGTCGAAAGAATGAATCTGTTCATCATTAATCCAGAATTCAAATACATAAGAGGTTATGTAAAGCATGTTCCAAGCAGCATTCACAGATCCTAAATCTGTGAAAGATTGTAATAAATTCATAAGCTGGAATTAAAAATAAAGTAATCTTTCGCTGAGGGTGTACCATAGTATAGTTCATTAGGGCAATATGCTACAAACTGGAAGGTCAGGGGTTAGAGTAGTGTGTGTGGGTCATAACAAACAACCATATATATATATATATATATATATATTAGGCTCGCATTACTTAATGTCAAAATGTAATTAGAACATCTAAGATCTAAATAAAGAAGTGTCATGTCTATAAAGTAAAAATTCTCTTTAATTTGCTTACTTGTTATAGTACCATAGCCACTGGAGTGCAGTGAGACAGCATTCCTGCTACCTCTCATGATAGAGAATATATATAAAGAAAGATGTTTGTGCTAAGATGCCTGGATAGCATAAGTGGTAGTGCACTGAAGTATCAATTCAGAGGTCTGGGTTCAAATCTTGGTTCAGGCATTGATTTTTCTTTCCATGACATATGTACTTATGTACCTGCTAAATTGTTTATCAAGCATAATCTTTATTATTTCATTGACTAGATGACTTTTAGAAAGTCCATGTTTAACTTTTATGGATGTTTCAAATCACGTACGTGTCTATCCACAATGAATTGTAATCCCAAGCTGAGCAAAAAGAAAGCAAAATAATTATTTACCAATAACTGCAAATTCACATTTTTGTATAGTGACCTGTTGAGTTGTGTAAGAGATTTTTTATCATTAGTCATTGTTTTATGCACATATTTAATCTTGGATGTCATGACAGCTTAGCCCTAATTCTGTCTTCATAACATAGTGATTCTTTATAATAATTTTATTTAATTCATCACAAACACTTTCACATCGACAACTCACAATAAGAAGTTAACACCACAGATGGCAAGAATGCTACTGAAGGCACTCGTAAAGTGATTGGCTTCAGAAATTTTAGGAACAGTCTTTGGTACCACAAATTGAGTGTTGTTTCTTATTAGCATAGTATCTGTAAAGTTCATGCCCATGGATGAGTAACTTACTACAGACCCTACACAAGGGTGATGGATGGGGTGAGAGAACTCGTACATTTTTCATTCTGCATGGTTTTCATCACTGAATTCATACTATGAATGTGCCCCAAACACTACCTAAAGTTGGAATGTTCTGTCTCGTATATGCCACAAGAACACTCTATAGGAAATTCTGGTCACAGGGTTCTTGTTTGTCTTCATATTGCTTTACTGGTCCACAGTCTATACAAAACTGATCCTCTTATTGTGTCCTCCCTTCGGAAGGTAAATTCCAAAATTTGCCTCCAACCATCTCTATCTTCCTATGATATGCTTCTTTTTAGTTCTTCCCAGTCATATCATCTCTTGTAGACTTTTCTTCACTTAATTAATCCATCTTTCTAGTGATCTACCTCGTGGTCATTTTACTTGTATCTTGAGATTTAAGTCTTTGTGGTAGACTTTCTTTTCCATTGTTTTTAAATGCCCAAACCATTTAAGTCGACATTTTTTCCATATTTGAGAGGACTATATTGATTTGAATTAGGATTTATGGAGTTTTAGTACTTTAGGTGTATCTATAATGACGTAACAACCCACTGTTGGAACTTGGCTTCTCCTTTGTTAGTTCTTAGATCAAGTTAATTTAGTTATTTTTCTGAAGATGTCATGAATGGTATGTGGTCAACATACTGACCCAGTGAGACATCTAGTAGCCAGCTAAGTAAATATAGGATTATGAAGGTCGATAAATTTTGTTTAGAGGCCTTTTTATTCATGATTAAGGATCTTTTGTGAGCCTAAAAATATTCAGACTTGGGACCCATGGTTTAAAGACCCTCATAGAGGACTTGCTCCTAGTATTTTTCCATTCTAAAGAAATCCATTGACCCTGGCCAGGTTTGAACCTGTGACATCTCAGGACTACAGTCCACTGTATTGGACTTCTACAGTGGTAATTGCTGAATGGTCTTCTAACTCCAATTATTCTCTATTGGGTTGTTTGTGTGCTGTAGATCAATTTCTTACCGAGTCTCAATAAATGAATTAACTGAATTTATAACTTAAGAGAATCATCAGTTGACCAAAGGCAACTCAACGTATCTTTTCACATTTAGTCCATAAACAAGCACGTCCAGTTTTACACTTATACTCTGTGGTTGCACTTACTGAGTAGCAGATGACAGTAACAGGAGACATTCACTTTGCCATAAGTCATTACCGTACTGAATTTCACTATCGGTAATAACTTAATGTATCATGTATCTACTTAGACAATAAAGAACATGTATAACTATAGGCAGTCAATAGTTCTATAGATCACGGTATTTTCTGAAAGATGAACAGATAATAGAATACAAATTTATTGAAATGTGGCATTGTTTGGCTAAACAGAGCATTTTATTTCCAGTGACCATCATAAACTCTAATGGTAAATTGCATCAAGGTAAGATTGAAATGAAGGGATCGGGATCAGTGTCCTATGCTACAATAATATTGAAATTGAGATACAAGACTTTCTGAAGCAAAGAGTATCAATAAACAAACGTAGGTGTAGTAATGTTAAGAGGTTTTACTTAATAAATTTTGTTCTGTATTTTTCTTACATACAGTTGTTTCTTTAAGACATATGTTTCAAAGCATATTTGCTCCATCTTCAATAGATACTGATTTTTCCCAAGTTGTCAGCCCTGGATAACAACTCTTGCTTCCTTTTTGTGTGGCCCAAACAACTTGCTGATTAGGTTCCTCTCCCCTGGAATTTCAAAATTCGTAATTCTACACACAGAAGAACAAGGAGAAAATTGAGTTTTGAAATTCCTGGGAAGAGGTGTCTAATTAGCAAGTTCTTTGGACCATAGAAACAGGAAACAAGAGTAGAAAACCAGGGTGACAACTTACAAAAAATCAGTCTGTACAAGCTGAAGATGTAGCAAACATTCTCTGAATAGAAACAGCTACTAAAATTATTTATTATAGATGAATTACTCTGCCATCTGTTGAGAACACTTGACAGTGAGAAGAATGAGTGCTCAGAGCTCTGTAGATGGCTGTACCTCAGTTTTTTTTTCCATAATGTGGTATAGGACTATCTGTTCCCAAGCCCTTCAAATAAACTTAATTTATTACAAAATACTGTAAAATGGAGTGAATACAATCACTTCTCAAGTTTAATGATTGTCAGATGGATGACTTCTGTTAATTATTTAAAAATGTTATTACACGAGTTTGTTCAACCCATATATTAGTATACTTCATATTTGAAGTGAAAAATTATACACTTGGACTGGGGCTTGAACCCAGGACCTTTGGCTTTCTAGGCCAATACTCTACCAACTGAGCTACCTGAGCAAATTCCAATCTATATATAAGAGAAAGATTTGCATTTAGATTGCAACTTGCTCAGGTAACTCAGTTGGTACAGTTTTGACCTAGAAAGCCGAAGGTCCTGGATTCAAGCCCCAGTCTAAGCTTATAAATTTCTCTTCAAATATGATTCATCCGTCATTGAGATGTATGAAATAAAAAAATAAAAATAATAGTATACTTGCCTAAATGACTATTAACCCATTGGAGACTTTTAACGAGTCTCCCTCGTGAGCAGGTAGAAAGGCCAAAGAGCTCAACAACGACCTACACTCGTTATTGTGTTAAATCCCACCACTATAAGAAGATGGCACTCTCTTTAGTGATTAAAGTATTCTGTTCGCCGTCTGTAAAATTTTTTGCAGGTTTATATAAAGCATATATGTAGGACTAGTATATTGTAGAGTATATTATAGAAATAATTTATAGAATAATTTACTTTTTAGATACTTATTACGGTAATATATATATATGTAGTTTCAATGTTTTTTTTCGAATATCATGGCTGGTAATATAACTTTTTTAGAAACACCCCTGATGAAGTGAAGGCCTATTTTACACTATAAGTCAAGATATAAAACCTAACATAAAACGGTTCTGGAACAGTAGACCAATTTTATAAATGCCCATTTACAGCAAAACTGTGCCTTTCAAAAGTTTATTCCTAATTTCGATGTTTCTTCACTTCAAAGACAATGAATCCGTAATTAGAGATGACAGAATTTACAAAATTAGACCTCCTCTAGAGTATGTGAATACAACATTTCTGTCCTTGTATGTTCAAAGTGAAGACATTTCACTTGAAAAATCTCTTACGAAATTACGAAGTATATTGGCTTACGACCAGTTCAAAATCTCTAATCGGAATAAAACGGCGCGATTTGGAATAAAATATTAGAAATTGTGCTAGACCTCTTCGGGATGTGATCCAAATAAACACTGAACGAGATGCACCAGAAAATTCAGATTTTACTGCAAATTAGAGTGTAGTCCTAGAATTAACAAATCCGTTCGTAGACAAAGGTTACACATTACAATTAGACAACTTGTGTTCTCCTAATTTACTTTTAGAGCTCAATAGACGAGAGACATATTAGGGACAGTAAAATCTAACAGAAGAAACATACCTATGGATTTAGTGAACATCAAATTAAAAAAAAAAAAGGAGAGGTAACATTATCTAGTCGGAGACTTCCTGCATTGAAGTGGAAAGATAGGAAATACGTTTATTATTATCATCCAAACACGAAAATGCCGACATCACTGTCACCAGTAAGAAGCAATGGAAGAATAAAGGCAGATAAGAAGAAGAAAAATTCACAAAGGCTAAATGTATTCTAGAATACAATACAGAAAAATTGCTTTTTTACATTATCGATAATTTGAGAAGAACTTTCTATGATTTGATAATGTATAGGTCTATGCTTTTATATATTTAATTTCATTTATTTTTAAAGTATACTGTATTGTATATTGTTGTTATATTTACAGTTCCTGTTAGAACATATGATTCATGTTTACTTCAAATTTAATGACCAAGAAATGTTAGTAAAGGACGGTTTTTGAAAGGTTTCTCAACTTTCACAGCCTTCAAACTAACAATAAATAACGGTTAAATTACACAAAAGAGGGTTGTAAGCAGGCCACATTCCTTTGCAATTCTAAGTACAAAATACTACAAGAAAAAACAGGGGTAAACAAACTATCTGAAATTCATAAGTCCTGGGACGCAGAACGCATGGTCTGGGTATTCTGATTTAAAACCCAGTGCAGCGCTGGGGTGATTTAAATGGGTTTCCAGTGAACGTACCAGGCGCTTTAAACGTGTCTTCAATGGGTTAAGGTTTTTTAGTGCTATGATTCTATTGGTTTGAGATTTGGAGTGAATGGGATCGCATAAAAAGCACCTAACTTGAAGTGATTAAAGGAATAAATTAAAGCATAAAAAAAGCTTAAAAATGCTGTGGTCTTATGCATGAAACATGTTTGCGATGGTTTCCCTTCCGTGGAGTTGAATCACTGTTGGCCTGTTCTGGTCCCACTCTAGGCTTAGTTTCAAAGTCTGTTCATTGGATGTCCTCGTAGTCTTTTCCCAATTGGTTTGTAAACTTCAGAATTGTTGGTATTCTGTAGTTTGCCATTTTGACAAGTTCCAACCACTCAGTTCTGTAATTTTCTATGTTTTACTAATGGTACTGTAGTAATTTTTGGTTTCATAGCTTGATCATTTGTACTCTTAAGTTTTTCACATAAATCTAATCTCTGTTGCTCCTATTCTTCAGATGTCAGCTGCTCTGATAGTTCCACGTTTAATTTGATCTAAAAATAATGTAATGAAAAATAATAAAGCACGTTTTAATAAATTTATAAGTTTCTATTAGCAACTTTATATATCTATTCATTTAAATGCAGTTGTGTTCGAAATTTCTCATTAGCTAACAATGACTGGGGAAAACAAGCAATAACAATGAAGATTATAAAAGGTTCATCTTTTCCTTGGCTTCCCAGTATGTCCACAAAATTGTTGGTTGTTTGGGATGGAAAAGTTTGGATGTGGTCAGCATCCATATCTTCCATAGTTTTGCATAGGATACATTGTTGAGTTGGTAGAAGACCGAAGGTGATGAAGGTGTTTACCTAGCAGTCGTGTCCTAATGGAGTACGGAATGATGCAGGCTACTCTTCTAGGCCAATCTGGGAGTGTAGTTAGGATGTAACTTTCTATATTAAATTCATGATGTCTTAAAATTCATGATGTCTTAAAATTCATGGTATGACAAGCCTAGAAGGCCCTTGGCCTACCATCCGGCTGCTGGTCTCACATCCACATCGATCTTCCAGCCAGTGTAGGGGTGATGTGGTCAGCATATTGGGTCCCCCAGCCATTATAGCCGGTTTTCCCAAATGCCTCATGATGCTGTGTGGATACAGGTTCCATACTGGCTGTATTTCCATGAGAAAATTTCTTCCCTCATGGAGACTCAAACCAGCGCAACTTCCATAGCTCTGTTCAGGTGTCTTGCCTTAACCACTTGGCTACAGCCTGGGACCAATGATCTCTAGATGTTGATAATTGATACATCTTCTTAATCATAATTTGTAGGATTTTTATTCTGTTTATTTCCAAAATCACTCCTTGGAGGAAGATTTATTGAGTGTGCATTCACTGTCTATCCATCTCTTGGCTGGTCTTCCTCTTGTTCTTCTCCCTTCCATTGGTCTATCTTCTTCAGCTCTTTTCGCAAGTCGGTTGTCTCCTATTTTCTATATGACCTTTCCAATATTTTCATCTATCTATGTATAATAAATTTGGTTGTCTTGAATGACATTTCTCCCTAATTTCTGTGTCGTATATCTTGTCAAATGTTTTCACTTGAATAGTTCTTAAGGGGGAAAACATGCGCCAAGAAAACAGGCTAGCAACCCACTTCAAGGTGCATCTTATAAAATGCTTGCAGACCTATTGATACATATATTATCCCAATTACAAAACAAAAATTTTTTAAATTGTCAACACATTTCAGTAGCAAAGATATCAAGTCACTTTCAAAATTTGTTGTGATGTGTATATTTCCAATTATATGTTTCTATGTGTGTGCCATTTCTATAGTGGCACTTTTATTTGGTTCTGCCATAATCATTGATTTTTTATTTGGACAAATTTTCCTTCATCAGTCCCTCTTAGCTCTCCTAAAGTTTGGATCATAGATTGATCTATACTTTAATTTAGTCCTTTATGCGAACATTTGCTACTTCTTCAGATGGTACCTGTTATTCACTTCTGATGGTTCGATTGGTGATGTCCCACGTTTATAAAATCCAACCTTTTTTCAGCTGTTTTCATCTCTTTATCAAGTTAAACTTGAGATATTACATGTAGACATCTCCTTAGGTACAAAGCTTTCTAGTTTTCGGTGTAACACTTTCCATTTTGTTAATATTTTCTTCCAGCTCTGGTTAAATGGCCTAAAAACAAAAGACTGCATCTAGTAGTTGTCTGAGATGTGTTGAGTTTGAGGGTAAAAAATCCAAATTAAATTGTGTTCATATAGTCTAAATGGAGTCTACAGACAGGTGTGTTGAAAGGTTGTCCCCAATCAGTATATTGGTTCCAGTAAGTAAGTTACAATAAGAAGTAACATTATGAGGTTTTTTTAATAATTATTAATTAAATAAAAATAAAACTACTAATTAATAAATATGGATTTTCATCAAGTAAACACCAACTCAATTGATTTTCTTAATAATGTGAATCTGGTACATCTTACCTCATAAATATTTGTTTCAATTTAAATGTTTTGATATGTTGTCCACATTATCAACTTTTCCAGACTGTTGAATTTTGTCAGCTCTGGATATAGACTTCACCCCATCTTTTGGTTGATTAAAGAACTTGTAAATCAAATATTTTTCTCTGGAATTTTAAAATTCATAATCCTATTTTATGTTCTGGATATATTCTCCCAGATATTCAGCTCTTTACCGTTCATTTTAATAATTTAATATTACTTAAATAAAAATAAAACGTAGTTTTATTTGATTTTCATATTTATTATATAATTCAGTGACGGCTGTTTTGGTACACTGTACCTTCTTCAGACATGTTAACAAATTATGAATTGTGTTCCAACTAATTTAACATGTCTGAAGAAGGTACGGTGTATCAAAACAGCTGTCACTGAATTATATAATAAATATGAAAATCAAATAAAACTGTTTTATTTTTATTTAATTAATAAATATGGATTTTCATCAAGTAAACACAAACTCAATTGATAATTTAATAATTTAACACATTCAGTACCAGGCACTGAGCAGGGCATTTAAACCCACAGGCCAGCCATTAAATACCCCAGCTACCCTTTTCGTGGCACTTCAGAAAATGGACCATTATTCACAAACTATTAGTCCTAGAAAATTAAAATTTTGTACATACTTAAAGGAGATATCCTAGTAGGATTTGATGGTGAAATAACTTGGGTGATTGACATCACATGGTATCGGCGTATCAATTTCAGAAAGTGGAAATTCATCTTCACTTTCACTTTGTGAATCTTCTAATTCAGGAATCAGTTCATCACCTGAATCATTATTATACAAAATATTCACTAATTCTTCTTCAGTGAGATATATCTTTCGCCATGGTTTCACTCACACTCAAACAGCGCAATAATGAAAAACTTATACAACTGCATTGGAGCCTGCAGTCAAGTTTGGGTGAACAAACTCCATGTGTTGTTTGTTTTAAAAATAAAAGGGGATTCACCAAGGTTAAACGTGTCAAACAGGAATAGAAAATGTAAATTTATTTGCCATCTATGATCTCCAAGACATACTAAGCCAACACAATATTTAGGCGCCGAATATAAACGCGGTTTGTTTGCGCCTGCTCTAAAACGAGTTAACTGACCGACGGCTGCATACATGAGCCTCTTTAAATGCCTTAACTGGTTTACGGTATGGAATGTGTTAATGTTAAATTGATTTTGTTTTTCTGATCACGTGTGGGGTAGCTACTGCAGACTTTAATTCTTTTTTCTATTTCTCTTATTCTTATTTTTTACATTTCTAATGTGTTCTTTTGATCATTAGAATGAAAGAACACATTATATATCTAAAAAAAAATAGAGGAATAGAAAAATCAGCAGTAGCTGCTCATGTATGGCCAGAAAACATAAAATCAATTTAACACTAACATATTACGAGTTAGGAAACATAAGTGTCTATCATTCGGGATAAGATCTACATCCAGTAGAATACAAATAAGATTATGAATTTCAAAATTTCTGGGCAAAAAGATTTGATTTAGAGGTTCTTCGGTCAACCAAAATATGTAGTGAGTCAACATCCAAGGCCAACAACATAAAATTAAGGCTGGATAATTGATATGGACAGCATTTTGAAACATCTAAAATAAAACAAAAATATTTAAAATGCACCACATTCACCTTTATATTTCAGTAAATAATCTTGTTCTTTTTAACATTCTAGGTGCTGTTTGCCAACTAAATCAACCCTAATGTTTTTCTATCCATTAGCCTTGTGCTACCTGCTGAGAATGCTAGCGCTTCCTACATACAAAAACCAGAAATTGATTACCAAGACTATTTAACTCGTGTCCCAAATGGGTGTTAATGACCAATAACGTTTCAGTGAACTTTGTTTTACAATCAACCAGTCATGTTTCACCTCAACATTTATTAACTTGAGTTTATCATATTAAACAAGGCTCCCCCTTTTTAATATTCTGAATAAGTCTGAGCATTATTTTGCAGTGACTATGTAAGAAAATGCATTGAATACAGCAGTTTATATATTAAGGTGTAAGAATCCTAGAATGCAGGTGGCTCCCAGATTGTATATATATATATAGGGTTTCCAGTATAAAACCGGACACTCTGCGGCTGGCAGAGTGAAATGCGGACGAGGAGAGAGCGCTGCCTGACGGGTGAAACCCCGTGAGGCGTGTCCGGTTTTATATTGGAAGCCCTGTATATATATATATATATATAGTGCACGAATGTAAGGAAGTACCGCTTGCAAGATATAATAGAAAAAATTGTAGCAATTGATCATACCACAATAAAAAGAAACCACTGTTTTCAATTTCTCCAACATATTATTTAGAATGTAATAATGTTCCAGAAAAATATGATTGACATTTACAATGTAGGACATCAGAAATTAATAACCTATGTTGGTTATAATATACAGCTTTTCATTTTTTCCCCACTAGGGTGCATTCTTAAGTGATCCCACAACAGGCCCGGAGGCCCTTGAGGTAGTAGGAGGTTAAGACTCCGACTTTTTCTAGACAATCGGCACTTTGTCAGCCGGGTTGTCAGCCCTGCGTGACGGCCGCCTTTACCCCCGAACAAGCGTCTGGTACTCATTTCCGTTAGAGGCTGAGTCGACTCCAGGGCCATGGTTCCGCCAGAGGGTTTGGGTCAGTTTAAAAATCCTGACCCCAACAGGACTTGAACCCTCGACTCTCCGGCTTGTAGCTCAGTGCCTTAACCACTACGCTATGGCATGCCTACAATATTTATTTGGCAATAAATATGATCTGGTTACAGTGGATGAACAAATGAAACATAAAAAACATTCCTCATTTGTTTTCAATCATCACCATTTATATAAAATATAAATATTTTAAAATAGCTATATTTAAATACTGATATGAGTAAACAGATTAATTTTATTCGTTAACCCGTTAACCCTCTGCATGCCACTGGTAAAATCTCTTGTGTCAGAGATTTAAATTGTATCTGCCATGTGATCGGCTTTGCAAGTAGTTTAAGTATATTGTCTGGCAGGTAATGGACAGGAGCATCAGAGTCGATCAAATCAGCTCCTGGCACCTAAAGGGTTAAATAGTCATAACAAATGCCACTCTTGATTTCCAAATTCTTTACATAAATTCACTCGTCATTTTGTGACTCGTGAATTTATTGATAATTTGGAAATCACTCGTGGCATTACTAACGATAATTCTAAAGTGAAAATATAATTTATTTTAAATATTATACATGATGTCTGTAATTTAAATAACACAGAAATATGAAGTATTTATGTTGAATTATCTCAATGTTTAATAATTAAATTTAAAATTTGATGACATAACCATATTACTTTTTAATTATTATTAGTTGCTTGATTTAAAATGTATTACTTTTATTACCAATACTGACAAAATGTATCAACAAATTACAACAGGAAGTAACATTTATGAAGTTCTTCTTAATAAACGTCATTGTCATATCTCATAAAATATTGTTCTTTTGATCATGTTTCAATATAATTTCATTATTCATTTCATACATCTATCTCAATGATGGAGAAATTATATTTGAATAGAAAAATATATGCTCAGACTAGGGTTTGAATCCAGGACCTTTTGCTTTCTCTGCAAATGCTCTACCAACTGAGCTAGATTGTTTCTCACATAGCTCAGTTGGTAGAGCATTTACATAGAAAGTGAAAGGTCCTGGGTTCAAGGCCCAATTTGAGCATATATTTTTCTCTTCAAATATAATATATTCATCATTGAGATGTGTGAAATGAATGATAAAATCATCAAAAGAGGCCGAATTGGCTTTAAAATGTAATGTAAATTTCCAAATAAAATCTTTAAAAAAGAAGCCACAATTTGCAAGATCGAAGCAAGGATTTCGTAGCATTTGGCATTTGGGAATTAAGTGTATATAAGAGAAAAATTGCGTTTAGATTCTGAGTTTCTCAGATAGCTCAGTTGGTAGAGCATTTGCATAGAAAGCAAAAGATACTGATTTCAAACCCCAGTCTGAGTATATATTTTTCTCTTCAATTAAGTTTCAATATGCTTGTGTTGTCAGCTTTTCCAGACTGTTGAATTTTTGGTTGTCAGCCATCGTTTGCCAAACCGAAGAACTTCCAAATCAAATCTAAATCATGAATTTTGAAAATGCCACAAAAAAGGATTTGATTTGGAATTTCTTTAGTCAGCCAAAATATGGAATGTGAGTTGACATCCAAAAAAAAATTAAGTTCTTGAAATTTGGTACCACCATCTTGTTAAGTTGTTCATACTGTTCGTATCTCGTTATTCTCATATGGGGTGAGTCAATATCACCCACTCTTCAACAATATTGAAACATGTTGAAATAGAGTATGTGTTTTGAGGTAAAATAAAACTCCCTTTATTGATATCTGTACATTATTATTTGTATGCAATATTATTATAGTGATTATTTGTATAAAATATTGATAAAATATATGGATACTTACGAATAAAATTGCAAATTAAAAATGAAAATACGTTAACTATGGGTGATAAAATTGTATTGCATGTTATCAGTAAAATCCAAATTGCCAAACTAAAGCAGTCGACATGTTTTGAAAGTCTTCTTCTTATTCAAAATTTGTTGGGTTTTCATCCTGTTTATTTCCAAAATCGCTCCTCGGTGGAAGATATATTGGATGTGCAGCCACCATCTATCCACCTCTTCACTGGTCTTCATCTTGTTCTTCTGTCGATTGGTCTATTGGTTAATTACATATAAAACCGTCTGTTTTAAAAGTGTTAGTTAGCTACTTTATTTAGTTTGGCAATTTGAATTTTAATGAAAATGTTATTGGTGAATGTAATCATTCACCAGCACACTTGTTCAGTTATTCTGGTGATTTTAGAATAAGCATTAATTTTGAAAAAAAGTTTTCTTGGTTTGCATTGAAATTTTTTTCAGTTTCAAATATTCCACTGTCAACATTAATAGAACACTAATAAAATTTGAAGAGAAAAATTATACACTCAGACCGGGACTTGAACCCGGGACCCTTGGTTCTCTAGACCAAGTGCTCTACCAACTGAGCTACCTGAGCAAGTACCGATCTAAACGCAAATCTTTCTCTATATACATTGTAATTCCCATCCACCAAATGCTGTGAAGCAATGCTTCTATCTTGGAAATGGCGGCTCCTTTATTAAGAAGACATATTTGGGAATTATACATTACAGCCAGTACGGCTTTTTCCAAGTTTTTATTATTGATTTCGTACATCTCAATGATGGATAAATCATATTTGAAGAGAAAAATTATATGCTCAGACCGGGACTTGAACCCGGGACCCTTGGTTCTCTAGACCAAGTGCTCTACCAACTGAGCTACCTGAGCAAGTACCGATCTAAACGCAAATCTTTCTCTATATACATTGTAATTCCCATCCACCAAATGCTGTGAAGCCATGCTTCTATCTTGCAAATGGCAGCTCCTTTATTAAGAAGACATATTTGGGAATTATACATTACAGCCAGTATGGCTTTTTCTCTTCAAATATGATTTATCCATCATTGAGATGTACGAAATCAATAATAAAAACTTGGAAAAAGCCGTACTGGCTGTAATGTATAATTCCCAAATATGTCTTCTTAATAAAGGAGTCGCCATTTGCAAGATAGAAGCATGGCTTCACAGCATTTGGTGGATGGGAATTACAATGTATATAGAGAAAGATTTGCGTTTAGATCGGTACTTGCTCAGGTAGCTCAGTTGGTAGAGCACTTGGTCTAGAGAACCAAGGGTCCCGGGTTCAAGTCCCGGTCTGAGCGTATAATTTTTCTCTTCAAATATGATTTATCCATCATTGAGATGTATGAAATCAATAATAAAAACTAATAAAATGTTTGAATAAACAAACTGTAAAGTTATCTAATACCAGAAAATGTGTATAAAGCATGTGATAGTAGGGTTTTAGACTATCATACCTTAATATTTTCAAAATTTCTGTTTAGAGTCGTAGGAATATTAATGTTAAGGATATATGAATGAAATATATATGCTGAGTTATCAAATATATTTGAATAGAAAAATTATACTCAGACTGGGGCTTGAACCCAGGATCTTTGGCTTTCTAGGCCAATACTCTACTGAGTTACCTGAGCAAGTTCCAATCTAAATGAAAATTGACAGCATATATGGAAAAAATTTGCATTTATGTTGGAACTTGCTCAGGTAGCTCAGTTGGTAGAGTATTGGCCTAGAAAGCCAAAGATCCTGGGTTCAAGCCCCGTCTGAGAATATAATTTTTCTCTTTAAATATAATGTATTAATCATTGAGATGTATGAAATGAATAATGAAAACATGTCAAATATATATTTTTTTATTTTATTACCAATATAACATGACATATATTTTTTTCTGGAAGTTTGTAGAACTCCAGTAATTTCATGATAGAATTACTGTAAATTCGTAATAAACTTTTTAATCTCTCCATGTTACATCCAATGCATTTGAAACCCCACTTACAAAGTCAGCCCTTGACACGTTTCATGGAATTGCAGATCACATTTTCGACATTGTATCCATTCACCTTTAGTGTCGAAGAATATCTACTCAAAAATGTTCTTCAAACACAGACAAATGTGAAAACACAGCAAGAAAGTAGACTGTCATCTAAGAGACAGAATTTTTTTTTTCTTGCCAGTAGAACTTTGTTACAAACTAAAGAAAAAATATAACTAAATTATGTAATGAAATTAGCAGTTTGCCATACATTATATTTTACTCTTGTTTACTTATGTATTTAGTGTGTAACCCATTTCTACACGCAAGTTAAAGATCTTGTGTTGGGGAGAGGTGACACAACAATAACATTCTTTGTTCATATCTTGTTTTGGGACAAATACCATTGGGTCAAAGTAACCTGTATGCATGGTATGACACATGTATACTAAATATAGTATATCATGATTAAGTATAT
This sequence comes from Diploptera punctata, assembly GCA_030220185.1. Classification (NCBI taxonomy): domain Eukaryota; kingdom Metazoa; phylum Arthropoda; class Insecta; order Blattodea; family Blaberidae; genus Diploptera; species Diploptera punctata. The sequence goes on from JASPKZ010007270.1 coordinate 1,030,284, forward strand.
CAAAACTTGATTCTAATTGTATTATAATTTTGTTTGTCTACTGCTAAGTTGGGCTTATTTAAAATGTCTGTAATTACTTACAAATGATTAAATAAACAATTTATAAATGAATAATTTCCTTGATAAAACGACTGATACTATCATATACAGGTATAACCTCTCCATACAACCCTATCCTATGCTAGTTTTCCAATTATCCCCTTACAATTCACCTCCCACAAATCATGATTTAATCCTACATATTGATGCCAAAATCACACATGATTATATTTTGCCAGTTTTCAGGAGAAAAAATTTTCTTTACTATAAACAATATCTGGTGATTTGAACTTTTATAGGAAAAATCACTAGGTTTAATTTAGATTTCTAATTTAAATTTTAAACATCTGGTAGGTCTATGTGATGGTATCTTGACAAAAAACTTAGCATGACATAATTGCTATAACACATCAGATAATAGTAAAGAGAACATTTTACGCCTGAATTGGGAATCGAACCCCTAACCTTCAGCTATACCTGCTGATGCTCTGACCACTGACCTATACTCTATCTGCTCTTAGAGTGATCCTAACATCAACAAACACCAAATGTATCAATCTGCCATTCATGCCACAATTAGTCACTTTTAACAGAGGTAACATAGCAACAGAAGACTTGATACTTTCAGCCATTTTGTTTCATGACAATAGATTGAAGTATGTCTCAAAAGCATCATCCATATGTAATAAACTGTTTAAAGTTACAATTATTGAGTAGGTATGTTTTAGAAGATTCTCTAAGTTTTGAATATAATTTTCATTCACAAAGAATAAGTATATTCAGAGGACATATTTTTAATTTAATGAAGGGAACTACAATTTGGGTAGTTATTGCTTCTACAATGTACATCAGCGTCTGTGACCACCAATTAAAAGTGAGTAGGTCACATGGTTTTGTTTTGATGAGGATCATTTTAGGAGCAGATAAGCCTTCAATTCAGCTTACATTCCCACCTAAGCATAAATCCTCCCTTTATCTTTTGATCCCACATTCAATGCAATGAATCATTCACAAATACACAATGAATAGCTTCTACATTAAGAAGAGACGAAGGGATTCCACACAGCTCTAGCTCTATTTATTAAATTAATATTAAAAACCTAAAGCTATTAATATGAATAAAATAGGTAAATTAATGAACACAAACTATTGTAATCAGTGATAGACAATTTTTTGCCTGAACTATTGATTAATTCAGGCAAACATTTTTCTCTTTATTGCCGATTGCAATAGTTTGCTTAACTAACTCACTGGCACTGTCAAACCAGTAGGTTCAGGGCTGCACCAACATAACTCTTCATACATCCCTATCCTGAACTGTTTTCCAATTATTCTCTGTATAATCCACTTCCTCAAATCACAGTTAATGTTATTCTCCCATCTCATTCTTGGCCTACCAACTGGGCATTTTCCCTCTAGTTTTCCTACAAGATGCTTCCTTCCACATTTTTTATTCCCCTTTAGAGCCACATGCCCTGCCCATCACAGTCTATGAGACTTGACTGTTATATCTGGCTTCCGATAAAGACCATGTAGTTCACTATAATGTAGTATGTTCATATTTCTTTGGTCTAAAAATGTTCCTAGGAACTTTATTCTCTAACAATAGTTTAGCTGTGTACATTAATTTACTTATTTCAATCATAGTAATGGCTTTAGCTTCTTAATATTAATTTAATATCAGATAATCTTCTCTCTTCTTCTTCCTTTCAAGTATTAGGCCAAGGCCTGTTACGATCCTATAGAAAATTTTCCCTTATGGGAAATTCTCATATAAGACTTGAAAGCATAATAATAGTCCCTTCGATTGGTTGCTGGCCAAAGGAAGGCAAGACCAGTGATGGGGCTGCCATCTTATAGCCTCTGGTCAGGCTTTCTGGAGAAGAAAAGAAAATAAAGGAAAGAAGAAATGGAAGAAAGGAAGGACTCCCTAGCCCTCGGATGCCCTAATAGCGTCGGGGTCGAAAAAACAAGAGTTAACCAAGAGAGGTTAGATAGTAAAGTTAAAAGAGTGCAAAACACAAGTAAGTGGAAGAAATGTTTTGCACAGCTTGGGCACCTTGTGGTCGCCATCCACATATCCCCTAGATGAGGACCCCTGAGGGCTCAGATAATCTTTATACTGATAAAGGGATATTTTTTTCTCTCCCCTCAAAACCTGGCATAATACAATATCATGCTGGGATTTTGGCATTGATTTACATGATGGAAGTAATAAAAGTGCAGTATTTAAAGATGTTATATTACAATAAAACACATCTTCCAATATTTTTTATTATTAATTTAATACTTCTCACTGAAGGATGAATTATATTTGAAGAGAAAAATTGTACACTCAGACAAGGATTTGAACCCAGGGCCTTTGATTTTCATTTTGTGATTAAACCCACAGTTAAAGAAATACAATCATTTTACAATGTCACAACAGTATACAATATTTGATTGATTCTTGTAACATACACAAACGGCTGTTCTGGGAGCAATGATCGGAAGACCATGGCTCAGTGTTGTAACATTTATCTTTTTATGTTCCAGAAGTCAAAAGTTTTCACTTATTTTGAATGAGAACTATAAATTTTGTTGCAAAACTGCAGGGGATCAAAACGTTCCTGTTTTTTGTCTTCAGTTATCTAATTAAATATTAGACCTGTGTAACAAATTAGGCAACATTTAAAGTTTTGGGAGAAACATCGTTTTTAAAGAAAAATACATCTCGAGAAGTTCCTTGAACTTTTTTGTATTCCACTTAACATGTACGTTATTAAAATAAATGCACTTATTACTTCCACCCTGTATTTCTCAGTGAAATTAACTCCATATTCGGGTGAAATCGTGGAAAATACCAGTGTGACTCAAGACAAAATACATTTAACAGCTGGCAAATTTTAGGTAAGTGGAAAAGTCAGCCAGTCATACAGTGCGTTAATAAATGCTTACAACTGGATTAGCAGAGATGAACTTTATAATTTTTTAAAATTTAATTTTGTATTCTCTAAATATTATATTCATAAAAATATGCTTGCAAGATACAGAGTAAAGTATGACTAGATAAACATGTTATCTGGCTTCTACATCAAGAATTAATTGAATCAGGGAGATACATCATTATTTATATATTAAATTTGGGAATTTTTAACATTATGAGGTTCAATTAATAATAATTAAATGAATCATGATTTCTTCTTACCTCATACTTCTATGTTTTTTTAAACACAGCACTGCAGTATCGGCGACACATTGTCGTCATACTGCAGTGCTGTGTTTAAAAAAACATAGAAGTATGAGGTAAGAAGAAATCACGATTCGTTTAATTATTACATCATTATTGTTTAATATCACTTTGACATTGCTATTACTCTGGGCTTAAATACAGGGTGTAAAACAATTTTGTATACAAACCTTGAGAGTTTGTAGATGAGGTAAAACAAAACTCTTGTCATGTGAAAAAAAAATTGACAGGTTTTCAGTTTCCCTACTAGGGATCCTTGTAGTGTGGATAATTTCACGAAGAAGGTAATTTCCTCCACCAAATCGGTTAGTCAGAACATACCACCCAATCAGATGGTCGTGAACAATACCAACCAACACATTTATGGTAAATCTATTTGATAGTGGAATATACGAACCACCTTAGGATTAGAAAACTTCCTATTGTGGACGTTGCATAAATAATTGCTATAAATAATATTTAATTTTAGGAAGTTATATTTTGAGGTTATTTTAATTATATTATTTTTAGTCTGAACATCTTATCTCAATATTAATGTTCAAGAACAAATCAACATTAACCTTTCCACTGCTGAGATATTTCCAGCCTTTAAAACCCTCCTTGCTCAATGCAGGGAGAAATATGGAAAAAGTTTATTTAGGTTCCTAAGAGATGGCAGTATATGCCTGCTTAGTTTGAAAGCAATGCAATACGTATTATATAACTAGCAGACGTTTGGAGTTGAGAATGGATATACACACCCATAGCATGGCAAGCATTTTCTTTGCCAACGGATATACCCGTTCGTAACAGTGTAAAGGTTAATATTGAGGTAAGATGTTCAGACTAAAAATAATATAATTAATTGCTATAAATGTTTATCCACTACTGGCGTAATGATAACCTTCCAATATCAATATTCAAAACTACAGTGAACGGTGGCCTAAGGGAAGTCCGGTATCAAGACCATCAAGGACCCCTAGCGGGGAAACGGAGAATGCCATTTTTTTATATGGGGTCCTTCCCATGAAATGCCATAATTTTAGTTTTGTTAATTGATATTTCCATATTAAATTTGGCAGCTATTTTTTGTAAATTATAAATTAATCGTTGCAAATCATCTTCTGAGTACATCAAGTTCTGAGTTGAAGCCCATTTAACTGCCAGCGAGTCTACCTCGTCTTTTGAGGCAAATGGATTAATACAAATTTCATATAAATCTATTTCTTCGAAACCTTACAAAGTTTGTATCACAAATGTTTTTCTTTTCTTTTTTTTTAGCACAATCCTGAATGTTACAGCAGAGCAAGTTAATAAGGTGTATGGATGTTAACAAAAAATCTGTGTTATTACGAATTGTATAGAGAGTGGTACTGGTAATCGTAAATTTTTCATTCATGATATTACTGCACACATGTAGTGTTGAAATCGTTGCGACTCCATGTATCTTTTGTGATGTGATCAAACATTCAAACAGTTGATAATTGACTTAAAATTTGTATTACGCGACTTCAGAGAGATGTTAGTTATGTACTTTAGTTTTTTACTCATATTCTACAAAAGATTCACTTTCCTATTATATTTCTCAGACATGTTACTTCCTCATAATATATTTCATTTAATTATTTTTAAATCGTGAAGGAGTGGTGGCCCTAGTGAATTGAAAACTTAATACCTGTTTCCCGTAAGTTGTATTCTTTGTTATTTAATTTATCAGATTCTATTTCTCAGAATTAGGTAAAATGTTTAGAGTACATTTGTTAAAGTCCTATAGATATTTTAAGAGTTTTTCTTTAATTTTTCTTTATTTAGAAATTTGAGAATATACTGAATAATGCAAATGTTGCAAAATTCATATTTTTAAAACTTCTCAGTGTTGACATTATCACTGATATTCAATATAAATCTCTTTTGTTTTCTATATTCAACTACTATGTGCTCTGAAAATTAGAATAAAAGTATATAGATCATCGGTTGATTAATGTCTTTGACATCGCCTGATTCCTAATAGCCAATTTTGTTGGTTCATCCAATCTCCTGGTTGTAGAAGTTTCTCCTTCATGTATTCCCTGACTCCAGGAGGTTTTAGGTCTTCCTCTGCCTCGTCTTCCCTCAGGTTTCCATTCCAAAACAGATTTTGGTAGTCGATCCTGTTCCATTCACTATACATGTCCGTACCATCTTAATTGCTGAGTTTTAATATAATCTAAAATAGTGTCTTCAAATCTTCATTTTCTCCGTTATAACTGAGTTCCTAATTTTTCTCTTCTTGAAATTCTTGCTGCCCTTCATATAAAATCCATTTCTGTTGCCAAAAGATACTTAAAAAAAAAAGTATTATAATTTTAACATTAAAACATAGGAATCTTCTTAAATGAATCCATTCGCTCTGTTGTACTTGAGTATCACAAGGACAGTACATGAACATTGTCCGACATTAATTTAATGTGGTATAAGTATAACTGATGACTGAATTTCAATTATTTGCAAGTGTTACGGTTTGCTTGTAGGAATGACATTATGAAGTATGAAGACAGTATGAAGTGTACTTTAAAATTTAGGTCAATTATATTTTTGGAAAATTTTCCAGTAATAATAATTGTTGGATAAAATTAAAATTATGATTAAGTTTCATTTATTTGTCAATTAATGAAACTAATGGTTTATTTTATAAATGTGCTTTACCACAAAAACATCTCCTGGTGCTTCATTATTTTTGATCACCTGTGATATCATTGGGATAACTCATATAAGCCTTGCAGGCACCGCAACCTCAGAAGTAAGTTAAAATTCTGCCTGGGTCAGGATGGAATTCTAGAAATGTCTTAAGCCAATGAGGTGACAAAAAAGAAAAATAAGACTGTAAAATGTTAAACTATAATTAAAGCCTACTTCCATATCATAAACACATGGCGGATGTTATAGCTAACTAACCGAATAAATGTTTGTAACTTCTCAAAGCAAGAATAGAGGCATTGATATGGGAAAGGTAGTAAATCATAAAAATCAAAATTTACAGGGGAAGCAAAAAACAATTTTGATACTTTTCAATTTAAATATATTTTGTAAAGCTAATATGGATATTTTGTAACTATTTTGCAAATAAAATATCTTGTATACTAGTGTCAAATTCATATTAAAATTAATGTTGGGAAAATTGTTTTTTTCCTTCCTTTGTAAAATTTGCTTTCATGACTTACTATTTTTCCCATGTCTACGCAACTTATTACTTTCAACAATTCAAAATTAATGGTAACACAATTACACTAATTTCTTGTACCATGCTTGACTACATTGAGTCACCTTATTAAAACAATAATTATGTGAATATGATGTAATAAAATATCCATCCATCCATAGTAATTCTGCCCGAAGGCAGGTCCTTCACTTCAATCATAGCATTTTCATGCTATGCTTGCAGCTTTACTAGGGAATTGTAGGTGTGGTAGCTTCCCGTTCTCTCCACACCGGTGAAGGATGATGATGATGGTATTGATAAGGATGATGATGGTGGCCATATGATTTCGGGGACCATTTGGGCCTTAAAGTTTTCCTGACATTTGTCTTACAGGTGAAGAAACACCCCGATAAAAAACCTCACCCAGAAAAACTGCCCCGACCGGGGATCGAACCCAGGCCCGCTCCATGACAAGGCAGCATGCTACCTCGAGACCACAGCGGTGGACTCTAATAAAATATAATGTATTTTATAAGAAAACAATGACATGAAATGTAACTAATTTTAACTTATAACTTATTGTACTCCATAGCGTTACGAAAGGATAACATTTAAAAAAAATGGAATGAAACAAGTAGAGCGAGATGTAGTGATTTTCAAATGAAATTGTAAATTTGAATTTGTGTACTATCAGTCTTAGTATAAATTAAATAATATTTGATTTTATTACTGTTATTATTATTATCTTCACAGCTTTACTAGGGAATTATAGGTGTGGTAGCTTCCTGTTGCTTTCCACACCGTGGATGGTAAGGATGATGATGATGATGATGGCACAGATGTTGTTCGGGGACCGTTTGGGCCTCAAAGTTTCCTGACATTTATCTTACAGGTGAGAAAAACCCTGAAAAAGCCTCACCCAGGAAGCTTGTCCCGACTGGGAATCAAACCTGGGCCTGCTGCATTAGAAGATAGCACGTAATCTTGAGACCACAGCGGTGGGCAACTGTGCACATTTACTTCAGAATTTCAGAACTTACCATTTATTTTTTGGGCATTGCATTAATTCACAGGTTAGAATGCTTAAATTGCATTACTGTAGGTTAGCTTTTAGGTTGGTCTTTCACAGGTTAGAGTACTTAAATTGCAATAGGTTCAAATAGTGAAATAGTGTTCATGTTGGCTATATCCCATGACACCATAGTGTAAACCACTTTGCGTGTGTTGGCGCTTGAGCATGGTAATGTATTGCATCACATGTTGTAAAGTATTTCCACACACTCTTTTGAGTAACACTATGAAAATTGGGACTGGAAGTAAACATCAATAAAACAAAATATATGTTCAAACATAGAAATACATTATATAATAGAAATGGACAGTTAATGAAAAATGAGAGAAATTTTGAAGAAGTGGCTGAAATCAAATTCATAGAAACAATAATTACAAATGGGAATAAGACATACATACTTACTCAGTGGCACTATCAAACCCATAGGTTCATGGCCGCATGGACATAAGCTCTCCAAATATCCCGATCCTGAGCTAATGCTTTCCAATCATTCCCTGTATAATCTATTTCCCTCAAATCATACTTAATGTTATTCTCACACTTCATTCTTGGTCTATCATCTGGGCGTTTTCCCTCTGGTTTTCCTACAAGAAGCTTCCATGCATGTTTTTCATTCTGGGAATGAGACAAACAAATAAATGAAACATAGGCTATTTGTGGAAATGCATTCAATTACGTATTACAGGGACTATTGTAGTCCCAACTCCACTCAAAGATGTTTAACTGAAAATATATAAAATTGTTATTCTTCTAGTTACATTATATTACGCAAAACATGGACTCTTACCATAAGGGAGAAGAAAAATATGAGTATTTGCAAATAAAATGCAGGAGGAGATTAAACATAGGCGCAATTCTGGAAATGCATGCTATTATGCATTTCAAAGACTCTTGACATCCCAACTCCTTTCAAAAAACGTTAAACTGAAAATATTTAAAACTATTTTTCACCCAGTTATATTATATGGATGCAAAACATATACTCTTACTTTAAGGGAGGAAAGGAGATTACGAGTATTTGAGAATAAAGTTTTTAGGAAAAATTTTGGACCAAAGGGAGATGAACAGACAGGTGAATGGAGAAGACGTCATAACAGTGAACTACATGGACTTTATAGGAAGCCAGATATAATGAGAACAGTAAGTCTCATAGACTGCAAAGGGCAGGGCATGTGGCATGAATGGGGAATGAAAGAAGTGCATGGAAACTTCTTGTAGGAAAAACAGAGGGAAAACGCCCAGTTGGTAGACCAAGAATGAGGTGGGAGAATAACATTAACTATGATTTGAGGGAAGTAGATTATACGGGGGATGACTGGAAAACATTGGCTCAGGATAGGGATGTATGGAGAGCTTATGTCCGTGCGGCCATGAACCTATGGGTTCGATAGTGCCAGTGAGTTAGTTATTTGTAAATAAAATTCTTAAGATATTATTTGGACGAAAGACAGGTGATGGAAAAGACCACGTAAAAGTCAGCTGTATGATCTTTATAGGAAACCGAATATAATAAGAACAGTTAGTGCAATGGAAAGGACATGAGGAATGAAAGGGGGGAGCATGAAAGCTTCTCGTAGGAAATTCAGAGGGAAAACGCCCAGTTGGTAGGCTAAGAATGAGATGGGAGAATAACATTAGCCATGATTTGGGGAAGTAGATTATATAGGGGATTTTGAAAAATATTAGCTTAGGATAGGGATTTATGGAGTTATGTCCGCGCGGCCATGAACCAACTGATTTGATTGTGACAATGAGTTAGTTAGAGAGTGGACTAAAAGCGCCACCATTGCTTCCTTTATTATATTTTACATTTTTTTTTGTATTTATTGAGGCAGTTTTGTTTATTTCTCTATGGACTTAACCTGTTCACGGCGAAGTTTGTCTATGGTTCACGGCCTCCTCGAAGCTTTCATATGATCCATGAAGGACGCTGGTAATAAACATATCTTTTGGTAACTATAAATTTGTATTATAATTTTAGAAATAATATGTAATTTTTAACAACCAATTAATTGGCTTTGGTACCACATAAATTACCGTTTATGAAAATTATCAATCAGAAAAATTCAAAACACTGGAATTGCCACAACCAAAGAGTTTTAATAATTGTGTAACAGTACCTGATATCTCAGTCCTCAATAATTTCAAAATGAAAGCAGAAGATGATACATAAGTTATCGAAAGGCCTACTATATGAAAGCAGAAGATGATACATAAGTTATCGAAAGGCCTCCTATAAAACAACAATGCAAATTATTGACGACTGAGATACCAGGTACTGTTATACAATTATTGAAACTTTAACACAGTAACCTCAACGGAGTTTCATAATGCATTTTAAAAACATTGACACAACCGTTAGGTACTAATTTTAATGCTATCGTTTGATATTAATATATTTTGTAGAACAAACAGCTTTTTCCTGAAAAGCTTTAGTAATCGAAGTATCTTTTAATTCCAATTAGTAATAACTATATTGTCTACCATGGATGTTTCCATTAAGCGCAGTGAGAATTTTTCTAAGTCCCAGGCGGATACCACGCACATGCATGGCGGTTTACTCTATGGAATATCGCGATGCAGCCAACATTATACATGCTATTTCTTCTTCTTCCTTCCAAGTATTAGGCCAAGACATGTTATGATCCTATAGAAAATTTTCCCTCCAGCGTTTCATAGGACGGCCCAGAGATCTTCATCCTCTTGGCATATAATTATGAACAGCTTTGGTGATCTGATTTGATCTCATTCTTTCAAAATGGCGTTTCCAATTTAGTTGGTACTGTTTAATATATTCCAAAATTGGTGTAGACTTCATGTCTTTTAAGATATTGGTGTTCCTTTTCCGATCCCATCTGGTGTAACCCGCTGTATTGCGCATGAATCTCATTTCACAAGCCGTTATTCTGTTTTCATGTTGTCTTTTTTGTGTCCATGCTTCACTACCATAGGTCAACATTGGTCTAGCCAAAGTGTTATATAAACGTAATCTGGTGTTTTTTTGTACAAGGGATGGTTTCATAACTTAATTAATATTTCCCAAACTTTTATTATAACTAGTAATTTTTTCAGGGATATCCTTTTCATCCCAGATAGAGAGATAATATCCAAGATATTTAAATTGATTAGATTTCTTTAAAATTTTATTCTGGAGACAGATTTTACTTTGTATGGGGTACTTTCCATGAAATGCCATAATTTAGGGCTGTACTTTCCTTTAGGTCCGAAAAATTTTCCAATTTTATATCTTATTCCACTGATGCACTAAACACTCTTAAACACTTTCAAAACATTTTGCAACACTTTTTAACACATTTTAAACATATTCCAATGTTCCAACGAGTTTTTTTCCATATTTATATATTTGCGTAAAACATGGTCGTGCTACATTTCTTACTTCCTGCTCTTTGTCTTTTTCCCTCCACTTCCTATGTTGTTCCAGCGTTGCCACCATCAACAACCCGAACTTGCTTTTTAAATGTGATTCCACGTTCCCTGGATTTCACCTACGTTAGAGTAATTGATTTGTATTACAGTAATTGATTTAGGTTTGGTTAGCTTTTAGGTTCCTTGCTTTTTAAAAGTGATTTGATACGTAAAATAAATTATACATTTTTAGACAAGTTCTGCGAATTTTGTGTCAATGTTGGTCATACTGATTTCACATATATACACCGCCAACTGCTGGAGGCTGCATTTATCTACCTGGGATAATTGGAGCACTAGCGCATGCGCACTGCGATTCTATAGAACTTAGAAAAATTTTCTCCGGACCTAAAGGAAAGTATATCCTAATTTTAGTTTTGTTAATTGATATTTCCATTTTAAATTTGGCACCTATTTTTTGTAAATTATAAATTGATCGTTGCAAATCATTTTCGGAAAGTGCCAGAAGCGCTAAAATGTCTGCAAAAAGAATAGCATCGAGTTTGAGGTTCCTATTGATGGGTATATATCCCCGTTGTGTTTTCCTCCATTCGTTTATTATTCTATTCATATATATAATGAAAAGCACTGGCGAAAGTCCACATCCCTGTCTTACTCCAGTGTTGATCTTTTTCCTATAAGATAGTTTGCCATCTTGTTTAACAGAGATTTCATTATCTTTATTTCTTTCTTTCTTCTTCCTTCCAAGTATTAGGCCAAGGCCTGTTACGATCCTATAGAAAATTTTCCCTCCAGCGTTTCATAGGACGGCCCAGTGATCTTCGTCCTCTTGGTATATAATTATAAACAGCTTTGGGGATCCGATTTGAACTCATTCTTTCAAAATGGTGTTTCCAATTTAGTTGGTACTGTTTAATATATTCCAAAATTGGCATAGTCTTCAATTCTTTTAAGATATCGGTGTTCCTTTTCCGATCCCATCTGGTGTAACCCGCTGTTCTGCGCATGAATCTCATTTCACAAGCCGTTATTCTGCTTTCATGTTGTTTTCTTAGTGTCCATGCTTCACTACCATAGGTCAACACTGGTCTAGCCAAAGTGTTATATAAACGTAATCTGGTGTTTTTTTGTACAAGGGATGGTTTCATAACTTGATTAATAATTCTTAAACTTTTATTATAACTAGTAACTTTTTCAGGGATATCCTTTTCATCCCAGATAGAGAGATAATATCCAAGATATTTAAATTGATTAGATCTCTCTAAAATTTTATTCTGGAGACAGATTTTACTTTGTATGGGGTCCTTCCCATGAAATGCCATAATTTTAGTTTTGTTAATTGATATTTCCATATTAAATTTGGCACCTATTTTTTGTAAATTATAAATTGATCGTTGCAAATCATTTTCGGAAAGTGCCAGAAGAGCTAAATCATCTGCAAAAAGAATAGCATCGAGTTTGAGGTTCCTATTGATGGGTATATCTTTATAGATGTTGATATTAGTAATATATTGCTATTTAACAGACTTAAAAGCTAACCTAACGCAATTTAACTACTCTAACCTATGAAAGACCAACCTAAAAGCTGACCTAACACAATTTAAGCACTCTAACCTGTGAAAGAATGCAATGCCCAAAAATAAATAGTAAGTTTTTGAAATTCTAAAGTACATACTCTCTGTTGGCTGCACTGTTGTTGTATAGAATATTCGTTACAGTGAATATGGCTGCCATGTTTTCAAATTACATATATAGTTAAATATCATAGAAAAATATGTTGAAATAATCGGTGGAAAAAATGTAAAATTTATTGTAAATAGTGGGAAATAATTTTAAAATATAACCTGCTGGCGCATACGTGTGGTGTCTACCGGAACTTAGAAAAAATTCTCAGTGCGCTTAATGGAAACATTAGCATTTAGCCTTTACATTTCCCTGCCTGTTGTAATTAAGTTGTATGTTTAGGATGACTATTTAACTCATGTTGCAAATGGTAGTCAATGACCAATCACGTTTCAATGAATTCTGTTTACACCAATGACAGTCGTGTTTCACCTCACTCTTTATCGATTCCTCTTTATCAGCTCCTGCTTTTGTGGTAAAGGAAGCTCCTCCTTTTTTTAATATTCTGAACAGGTTAGACCATTATTTTTCTCCAACAAATACATTGAATGTAGCAAATAATGAATAGATTCAGTGATTTTACTGAGTTGTTTATTCAAAATATAAATGATTATCCTATAATGTTGATTATAATAGTTTGATGTGTTTCATTATTTCTCCACTAGAGTGTATTCTTACAATATTGTGATCCTATTTGGCAATAAATAATATGATCAAGTTGCAGTGAATATACATAACCTCACATTTCTAATTTGTTTTCAAACATCGCCATTTACATTAACTATATAAATATTTTAAAACACTTCGTGAGTCAAGAATTTATCGATAATTTCGAAATCACTCATGGCATTACTTATGTTAACTATTTAATTGTTAACTAATGATTTCGTTCAATCTAATCGTTCATATACGATCCCTGTACAAGATATCTTAAAAACTAACCTACTGAAATTCATTCTAACCAATGACACTAAACAATGTCATGTGTAAGGTTATTTTTGTTTGTCAGCTTTTTAAGTTTTAAGAACTATAAACTTAATTATTCACGTCAAGAGGCATAATTTCAAAATAACTTCTGGACATACCATTTGTTAATGACAGGTTTGCAATAAAATAGTTTACATTTGACTGTTCATTTGAATGAAATCCATGGTTGAGAAGTATATAATTACAAAGTTTGAAAAAAAATCTAGTATTTGTCTAAGTTTTACAGAATCGCAGTGCACATGCACAACGTACTCTCTAGCTTAATGAAGCGTAAACTAGATGGCTCTGAAATTGGTGTTATCAACTCTTATAATTAATTCCCAAATTTTTATAAGACTGTTGTATGGAAAAGCATGATCGACAAATACTAGACTTGTGCCCAAAGTTTAATATATGTTTGTTTTGCTTATTAGATAAGTTAAAGCTATAATGATCTGTTAAATTATTAATGTAATCCAATAATGTAACTGTAAAGGCTAATATTACTGTACATCAGTTAACATATGTGAATGTATAGTCTGTATAAAATGTATCATTCTTCACTTAAGTGCTGTCTCTTGTTAATAGTAGTAAATGTGAGCTCAAGTATCCAACATGTGACACAACTTTTAAAAGTACATCATGCAACTTCAGTTAAATGTTGCCCTTATAGTAATTTTTCAAACATTTATTGCACAATTATAAATTTGTTTTTACTATGCTACACCATGCAATATTCATAGACACTGTTGCACTATTTGCTTTCTATTGACATTTGCTACTATTTTAACATTTTGTAAGAACTCTTAAAAGATTTCTTATATCTGTCAAAACATTAAAGACATGCTTGGTACAAGAGAATTTGTAGTTGCTGTATATGTTGACTTTAAAAATGCATATGACTCTGTGCCTTGGCTAAAACTTCTAAATGAAATGATGAATCTTGGAATAAAAAACAAAATGCTAAAATTTATAATTTTCTTATTCAAAGATTCTGCACAACAATTTACAATAATAATGCCTAACTGATACCTATGTTAGACAAAAAGGGCAAACATAAAGTTATTGTAAATTATTTTGTGTTAACTAACCAATTAACTGCCTCTCGAACCAGTAGGTTCATGGTCGCGAGGACATAAGCTCTCCTTAGATCACTATCCTCACCTAATGCTTTCCAATCATCTCCTGTATAATCTACTTTGCTCAGAGCATGGTTAATGTTACCCTCCAACCTCATTCTTGGTCTACCAACTGGGTGTTTTTCTCTCTGGTTTTCCATTCCACTCTTTCATTCCCCATTCATACCACATGTCCTGCCCATCACAGTCTACAAGACTTAACTGTTTGTATTTTTTCTGGTTTCATATAAATATCAAGTAGCTCACTATTATTTAGTCTTCTCCATTTGCCTGTCTGTTTATCTCTCTTTGGTCTAATATTTTCATAAGAACTTCATTCTCAAATACTTGTAATCTTTTCTCCTCCTTAAAGTAAGTACATGGATGTTCACATCCATATAATATAAATGGCAGAATAACAGTTTCATATATCTTCAGTTTAACCTTTTGAGAGAAGTTGAGGACGACAAGTGTCCTGTAGTGTATAACAACATGCATTTCCAGAATTGAGTCTCCATTTAATTTGTTTGTACGTCTCATTCCTATTTATAGTTGTTGTTCCTAGATATTTGAATTCAGCCACTTCTTCAAAATTTCTACTTTCATTTACATTAATAATGTATTTCTATGTGTGAACAAAATTATCTTGTGTTACACATTTTAATTTAAGACCATTGTGTTTAAATACAAAGTGAAACATCCTTATTGGATATAATGTACTAAGATTCGTCCATCTTGATAATATTAAAACATGTTAACACATTCCCATAAACATGACTCAATAAAATGAAATACCAATGAAAAAGAAGGTGAATGACAGATACTAAGAAAGTACGAATGTTAAATAAGAAATTATTGAGAATAAGTTGCTAAATAATTTGTAGTTGGGATTGTTATTTTTATTAGGTTTGTAAGTAGAAGTCTGAAGTATTTATGTTTAGGGGGAACTTACGATACTTGACCCATAAGGATACTTGACCCCAAGGACCCTTTCTCATAGTAAGGGTATTTTGGATGCATGGTGTTTCTACCACTGTAAGCCCTTGATACCCTCTCTCATTTCCTTAGAAAGAAATTACATTGCTTACTGAGATAAGTGAAGGAAGGGAAAAAATGTGTTTTGTACTGCCATAAGTAAATTTTGAGTGATTGAATTTTCATCAGTCTACATTGGGTTTACTTAGATGTAAGAAACTTTATTATTTATTGTTATTAGTAATGTATCTGTCCTTATTTTTGCACAATGCCACCTAGCTGCTTTATAATAGAGACAGTGAAATATTGGATTATGTTTATGAACTCAGTGCAGGGATACTTACCCACATTTGATATACGTAAATAAAAACTACATTATAAGTTTTAGATTCCAGATATCACATCTCCACAAAAGTAAAGAGAATGCCAAACCCGGGCAGTCCATCCCCAGGAAATTATGAAAAAGCCAGTCAAGCAAGTTTTAGTTACTGGTGCCCTAAATACAATTATAACAAAAAAAAAACAAAATGGCATTAATGGGAATACTTCGTGGATATACGTTAAAAAGATTTGGCAGGCCAAATACAAGAAGAGAAAAGACAAGTTGAAGAAAAAGTTCATAAAAAAAAAAGAAAAATGACGATTTGGTAGGTTTTCTGAAACGAAGTTCTGAATCTGATCTGAAACCTGTTCAGAGTGATTTAGAAGTAGAAATGAATGATGTGACACAAGTTATAAAGCAATAGTTCCAAGTCTAAATAATTGGGTGATTGTAAAATTTTGTGGAAAGTGAAATGTTCTCAGGTTTGTGGGCCAAATTAGCAAAGTATGTTCTGAAGTGTTTGCAGAAATATATCGGTTCAAGATTCAAGTGACCAGAATGTGACATTGTCCCAGAGGTTGATTCAAAGTAAATTAAATTTTTAATTGGTTTCTCTTGAATTTATAACAGAAAATTATAGAATTTTGAACTTCAGTTTGAATTTCTCATTAAGTAGGCTTAACAGTTACATTTATGTTAATGTTATATAAGCCGACAGGTTATATAATAAATGCAATTTTACTTAAAAATGACAACTATCATAGTAACCACTTTAATGTCATCTCTGTTCTAGCATTATTTGAAAATAATTAGACATGGGTCGAGTATCCCAAATGGATGGTCAAGTATCTCTAACTTGAGGGATACTTCACCCTTTTTACACACAAGGAAAAATTAAAATTTTGCACATTTAAAATGTGAAATTTCTTCATATTGAAATTGGATGCAATGAGGATATGACTATAATATGCAATGATGCTATTCAGTATTTTTTTCATTCCATTAAAATATTCCTAAAAATAAAAGAGTGGTTCTTGGGTCAAGTATCCTAAGTTCTTATGGTGAAATAAAATATTTCTTACCTCTCCTCATATAAATTTTCTAAGTTGATCGCGATTTCGAGACTATAACTGTCTCATCATCAGAACTTTCTGCTTTGCTCCGAAGACATCTGGAATTTGGTATAGTTATTAAAGTAACAAACACACTATAATAGACCATAACAGCCCATGGGAAATGCCTGATAGATATCTTTGTTGATAGAAGGAATAGGAAAGAGAGAAATTAGCAGCCTAGATCTGTATTAGTTAACTGTTGATCCTGGTACTCATTTTAGAGGAATTTTAATGTACCCATGTGCCAGTGTTAGACATAAGTTCTGATGATGAGACAGTTATAGTCTCGAAATCGCGATCAACTTAGAAAATTTATATGAGGAGAGGTAAGAAACATTTATTTCACCATAAATTAAACCTCATAGTGATTAATTCCTATAAAAGTTAAATATCCTAATTTCCCCTATATAATAAATATATATATATATATATATATATGTAGATGAATAATGAAGTTGCATTTTGAAAATATATGAAATGGGCTGAAAATAAAGATTTAGCTAATTGACAATGTTTAGCATCTTGTTCATAATAACCTAAACATTCAGTTTCTTGTGTGTATTGTAATTTTCAATTTTCTTAGTGAGTTACACGAAAAACAGAAATTCTCTATTCTTTAATCTTATTAATTACATTTTCAGAAAATATTCACACTGAGTTCTGAGTTTACTATGGATCCTGAAGGTTGTCACTCAAGCAATTTAATGGAAATTCTACCACAAGTAAGTTATAGTACAAGTTTGTATACTCTTCCAATTATTCTTGAAAAGTACAGATACACATAACATGATATTCATTTTACAGGACATCAAGCAGGAAAATGAATCAGAAGAAATAGAATTTGAAAATGTTGTTATTAAACAGGAGATGTATCCTGATGTTGATTTACATACTTACGAAGAAATGAAGTCGGAGGTAAGGTTTTTATTGATAGATGATACAAATGTAAAAATTTTTACAACAGATTTATGTATTGTAGTAATATAGTTAATTATACAGCAGGAAGACTTCAACAGTATTACTATTGCCATCACATTATGGTTTGTAGATTGAAAAGGCTGTTTACAAATCCATGAGTCGTATATTGCACAAAAAATTATTTTCATTTCCCAAAATGTAGCCCAGGTATTACCTCTATAAAACTATAAAAATATATTCTTTCCCATTGTACAAGAAAAGAATGGTGAAGCCAGATTTGCGACCATATCAGATTAAAATTAAAGTTCATAATTAAATATGGGAAATAACATTATGAGGTTCTTAATTCGTAAATTAATGAGTAACTTTTTTTACATCTTACCTCATATTTCATGTTTTCTTTAAACATGGGAACTGCAGTGTGATTAAGAAATATGGCTATACGTTTGATCGCATTTTGTGACAAAAATATTATTATTAAAGGAAATATGATATCATTGGAAAGGGAATCCTTCAAATTACAACAATAGAACAAAACAAATCACTTACAACAACACTTTATTGCTTCAAACTGTTCGCCGTTTACATTCAAGCATATTTAGCAACGCTTTGGGAAGTCATTCATTGCATTAAGATACATGTTTAGAGGAATAGCTCTAATTTCTTCCTCAATCACTAATTTCAGCATCTCAATGTCTTGAGGTTTCCGGGCATAACCCTTCTCCTTCAAATAACCCCACAATTAATAGTCACATGCTGTGAATTGAGGGGAACGGGCTGGCCATTCAATGGTGCCTCTTCTTCCCACCCACCTGTTTTGAAAATGATCATCCAAAATATCCCTCACCGCAATTTCATAGTGAGGAGGCGCACCATCCTGCTGGAATGAACATTGTAGATGTTCAGCACTTTGCATTACCGGCAGCACAATTTGTCTAAGGATATCACTATACCTATCACCATTAACAGTCTCATCCAAAATTCGCATTCCTAACAGTCCTTCGCATCCGATCATAGCCCAAACAGTGACTTTGCCGCATCTTAAACATGTCTCTTCAATAACATTAGGATTCTCTTTACCATAATAGTGACAATTCTGTCGATTAACAGATTAACACGTCCGTTCACATGGAAAACAGCTTCATCAGAAATGTGCAATTTTCTGTACCAATGTTCATCATTTGCTGATTCCCTTACAACAAATTCACAAAATTCCATCTGCCTGTCAGCGTCGTTTTCATTAAGTTCATGGACACGAATCGCTTCAAAACACGACACACATTTGATTGACTGATAGGAAGCTCATGTGCAGCTTGGCGGGTTGATTTTTGTGGGCTAGCATTGAACACCTCCACAATTCTCTTTGTTGTTTCTGCATTCGTGCTAATGGCAGGCCTTCCAGGAGGTTTGATTTTCTGCATCCTTACCATTTCCAGCAGTCGTTTTCTCCACTTCCCCACAGTCGATGGCTGCAATGCTATGTTAAACTCATGTCTTGCCCATCTTGTGGCCTAACAATACGTTATTGCCCATGCAGCAATTCTAATTTGCTGTTGCATATTCAACGCCATTATGACTAATGACGTAAGTTTTACACTGTTTTGTGTTATTCCATTGTTGTAATTTTAATAATTGCCTTTCCAATGGTAATTTAATATTTCCTGTAATGGTAATATTTTCATCACGCAACACGATCAAACGTATAGCCATATTTATGATTCACCCCGTAGTTTTCAACGAAAACATCTCTCATTTTCAACCAACATTATGAAAATGAGAGAGGTGGGTTTCTCTTGAAAACTAGTTTCCGTGTTTAGTGAAAACATGAAATATGAGGTAAGATGTAAAAAAATGACTCATTAATTTACGAATGAAATTAAAGTGTTTCACATCATGTGCCTCATGAGCAAACACATTGACTGTAGAAGCATTCAGTTGCTGAGACTGAATTCTGCATTTGTCTTCCTGCAGTTATGAGTCCTGATTTCCCTTTTGATATTGTAGTTTTGAGAATATGATTTCCCATCAACACTTGCTAATGCTAGAGTACTTTCATTTACTGTATTCACAAGACCTTTGGGTATGGATTTCATCAAACACTTTACAATAATCTAATCATCTAAGTGCCATTCCAAAATAATTTCTCCTTCAAATAGTCAATTCTGTTAGGCTAGTATAATTATCATTCTCACCTCCTTTTGCTAGATTCGTTATATTTAGTTGTATTATGTATTTTCTAAGCGCATGAATTCTTTAGTATTTAATACGGAACAAAAGAAAAGTTTTGGCTCCCACATGTATGTGGCACATAAAATTATCTGAAGCCTGCACTGAAAGAACTTTTAACTATTTCTGTTAGCGCTTTTACACCCGGCTATGATTTGTAACACTATAGATTTTGGCTCTTAAAGAGCACATTTACATAAAAATTCAGCATGTCACATAATATCTCCATAATGTTCCATTGCCAGCTTTCCCATATCACATGGCTTGCAGTAAATGGTCATGTACAAAACATCTGATTTGTCAATCTTGTCTTTCTCTGCTCTTATCAGTACAAATTTGCATATTCAGTGTGATGTTCCCTCATCTTTACTACTTGTAGAAGGTACTTTGAAGGAAAATGGTCTGTGCATACAAGTCTTCCTGCAGAACTGTGTACAGATTGTTCTGTCAGCTGCCTGCCAGCACTTGCCACAAGACTCTCTACAAATGTTTGCAGGAACACATTTAGTGAAATTTTATTGTTATTCTGCTTAAGTATGAGGAGATAGGCATTGAGCAAGATCAAATAAACGGAAAAATATTTTTCTTCAATGGACCATCATGAAATTTTACATTACTCTGTTGATCTGCATATCTGTTTGTGTCTATAGATATGATATCAAAAGCATGTTCATTAAAAATAAACTAAAATAACCAAGAACTGTGCTTTCTGCAGTAAGATCTAAATCTCCATGTAAAGCATATTTGTCTGAAAATTGAGATTTTGAAGGCATCTCTATGTCATATCTCCAACCTAATTTGTTATAGCTATCAAGAAATTGATATCATTTTGTCCTCTCTTATCCTGTGTTTGTAGAGGCAGAGTGGGTTTTGAAGCATCAGTTGGTTCTGTAGTCTCATTTGTAGTGCAGTCCTCTTGAAATTCTCTGAGTTCTTATTCAAAACCATCCATATCAGTATCATAAATTAGCTTGACGATTTATTTATCTACAAGTGGTTTCGATTAAGAACGAACTTTCGTATGCAGCCCTTGCATGCTGACCTAGAGCTAAAGAAAAATAAACAGCTATTTACTTTTTCACCCTCATTGTAAATGGTGAATGGTGTCTCCTTGTTAGTAACAAAAACCGGAGGAGGTTTTTGACAAGAGGAACTTATAAATTGAGGTCAATGTTAAGGTATTTGCAAGAGGAGGAAATGTATGTTTTTTTGTTTTTTTTTAGACTATCCAACACAAATGCAGAAAATTTTTGTTCTCTGATTATCGCACTAAAACTACATTTAGTGAACTCTTGTATACAAAAAAGGATTTCATGACAACTTAATCACTTAGTCCATATTAAAATACTAAGTAATGTGTTGAACTGCATATGGTGATGGTGGTGGTGGTGGTAGCAATACCACGTCCAGATACAAGGATATTTAAACTGCTGCAGTAGCAGCAATACGCCAGGCTCTAAATGTTAATATTTATATTAAAACAGTAGAAAATTAATGATTGGAAATTATTAAATTTGTTTTTAATTACACAATATACAATATTAATTCAAATCTATACATGATTTTGTTTTCACTGTGGCTTCACAAATTTTAATAACTGGCATGATAAATTAAAATTTCATCAACATAAGAGTTAAGCAAAATGGAAATTACAAAGATTGTGAATTGCAGTTTTTGTGATGGTTTTATATGGATTGATACATACACACCTTACTCTAGTTGAATGAAAACTATGTTCATTATTCTGAGAAGTTTAATGGTATCAGCAATTTCCCACAAGTATACATTTGGCGATATTAGAGAAACTTATATATTGGTGGCTTATATGACTATGAAATTAGTTAAATTATTAATTTTTATTCAGTTCTTTAAGTATTTGAATTATATTTTATTTGGTAGGAATGGAAACAAGAGGTGAAGACAGAGGCAGAAGATGATGTGAATTTTCACACATATATTCCCGAGGAGACAAAGGTAAGTCTTTGATATTTGTATAGAATACTGTTGCATACTTACATACTAAGTTGATTTGGTAGGCAATAGCTTCCCCCATTTGAAAGTAAACCTTACTAAGATTATTTTGTAGGCACATAATCTTGTATAAATTGAAACCTAGATATTTAAAACTGTTCACTAGCTATATAATTTTATTATCAATTACTATTTTTGCTCTTAAAGTATCATGTCCTATAAATGCTAAAATTTTAGTTTTATTCTTTGAAATTTTTAAATTGCAATTGGCACTTGCTTTATCTAAATTAAAAATAACTCTTTGTAGAACATCTTCTGAACTGGAAATCACTACTTGATCATCGGCAAATAATATTGTATCCAACAGTTTATTATTTATTTTAAAATGTTTATTTAAATTAATCTGCCACTTTAACATAACCTCATCTATATATAAATTAAAAAGAGAAGGTGATAAAGGACAGCCTTGTCTGACACCGTGATTTATTACTATTTTTTGTTTAGATTTAAAACCCATGTCTATTACAATTTTATTATTTACATATAACCTTTGTATAGCCATAATCAAATGTTGTGGAATACCTTTATTTGACATTATATCCCATAATTAATGATCTGAACAATTTTAACAATTCTGGCTTTCATGAAACCAGAACGAGCCAATAGGCTTAATCCCTGGTTGATGATGATGATCTTGTATATAACTTCCCCCATTTTTAAGTAAACCTATGCATCCTATGCCGTATACCTATGTAATTTAAAAAACATCAAGCTAGAACAAAGTTTGTTATCATATTCATTTCATTAAAATTTACTGACTTGTAATATTAAAGGCTGTCCTTCAATAAACTATAACTACCAGACCTTAGCCAGGTATATTATAGCACCATGCTTTAGTGTGGAATTGTAGGACATCCACTGGTTTTAAGTCCCCATAGGGAAAAGTACTTTTCTCATGAAATTTTGGCCAGTATGGGACCAGTACCTACCTGGCATCATGAGAAATCTGGATCATTTTTCAATAAATAGTTAAAGGTTTAGATATTCAGGTATAAAGGCTGTGACCTTGATATGTTATCCACATGTAACTTGTATACTAGTTGGACAATTAAGCACCTGAATATTTAACAGATGTGTGCCTGGACTTCTAATCAGCTGGTAACCCAACCTCCTTCGAGGTTGGTGCAACATTGAGTTATTACTAGTAGTATGAGGCATGATTTAGGTATTTACCCGTATTGACTTAAATTAGAACATACAATAAATTCAATGTTGGTTCCTTAGTAACATTTTACATATTTTTGTGTTACGTATAGCTTTCATTTGAGTATTTTTTTAATGGTATTAATTTGAAAAAATATGGAATTTTTCTCCCGTAATTCAGACCCAGAGTTTATCCACTTCCAAAATACAGTGTGTAAAATTATGTGCAGACACTAACTGTGTTTTGTTTATGTAATTTGTTGTTTTACAAATAATGAATTATGTTCATTGAATATGTTATTAAGATGCATATGAGTGAATGTAACTAATTTTATAAATGCATAATGTTTTTTTAATATTTCAATGTCTATATAGTGCATTTTGAATTTGTAAGTTTTATTAGTTTTCATATATCTTCATGTTAAACCTAAGGTGTTGTAACTAAATAGTTAGGTTCAAAAACTTACGCTGTTCATCATAAGGTGAGCAATGATGTATATACAGTATATACACTTGGACAGTAAGAAACTTTCACAGTCAAAATCAATCGCTACATTGTTTATTTCTTCTCTGCTGATAAATCATCTTTAATACCTTTCTTTCAGAAGCACGAAAGTGAAAATTTATATTCTACTAGCGTACCTGGCAGACGTCCTGCCCGAACGTTCACTTCTCGCTTCATGGCTATATGATAAAAATATAAGTGTACTTTTCTATCATAAAATTCACTAATTAAGACATAATTAGCTATTATTAAATAAGTTCACAATAACACCTCTCACAGCCATCTGTTGTAGCTCAAGAATCATGCGTTTTGACGTCACATTGTCACGTGGAATATGTCGATAGTGCAGATGACTATATATGTGACAAAAAAATGCCTATACCTGATCGTAGTACCACCTTCTGAGTCCAATTGAGAATCTAAACCATCCAGAAATCCGCTCAAACACACAGAAAATTTCTCATCAAAATTGGTCCAGTCATTTAGGAAAATTTTAATTTCGGATTTCAAGTAAACCTCCACCTCTAATTGTCGGATATCGCTCATTTTTGGACAATACCTACCTTGGTTTATTCTAATAGAATATACTGAGTTTCAATGTGAAACATAAAAAATGTGACCACTAGATTGTCTTTTAAATTTTCACTTCAGGTAACTCCTACATCTAATGGTTTTAGAGGGTCCAATTGTGAATCTAAACCATCGTGGATTCTAATCAGACACACAATAAAATTTCAACAAAATCGATCCAGTCCTTTAGGAGGAGTTCAGTGACAAACACACGTACAGAAGAATTATATATATATATATATATATATAAAGATGGTATATTAAAAGATTAGGAAAGAGACTCAATTGATCAAATAATCAGGATTAAATGGATCACAATAGATATTAATGCAAACATTTTCCAAATTAGATCCTGCTATATGTGATAGCAAATTATCTTAAAAAATCAGAATTCCCATGAATTACAGACATAGTGCACGTGCAATTTACTTTTATATTGTCTGTTATGTTAGTGAACTGGATGAAAATTGGTCCAACACATATGTGGTGTATTGTTTTACAAGAACATATCACAGCTGTTGCAGGAGAAAGTATATATTGTTTTTTCTCCCACTGACTTGGCAACATGCTCTCAGTTCTACAGTATGAAAACAGCTATTTTAAAGAAAATCCTAAGATTAAAATTGTGTATCCTTCAGGCAAAAGAACAGTGCCACATTCTCCTTAACTACCTGACCCTATCTTATGTTCTGTTACAAAGAGTACATAATTTCTTTGTAGCTCAAGAAACATTTCTGGCTTCCTTTGAACCCTTGCAAAACAAAACAATAAATACTTTCTGTAAGTGTAACATAAAATAATACTACTACCTCCTATCCATATAAACATGAGTGAAATAAAAATGAAAATTTTGTGATATTAAACTTGAAGACTTTCTTCCATTTAAACAATGATGCCCTCTCTATTAAGAGAGAGCATTTCTGTCAGTGCTCAAATTAAATAACTATGGACAGATAGCATTTTTGTTGAAATAACTTTATGAGTAACTACCAACTTGGAATCCTTTTTTTCTCTTGTCAGCAGTTTTTTTGGGAATCCAAGGCAGGAAACGGTAACCAAATTATAGACACACTATTAAGAAAACAAAGATACTGTCTTCAGTACCGGTATGTCACTGAGAATCCCCTGATTGCATTCAAATTAAAATTCTCTGCTGAGAACATGGAGATTATAAGTAAAAAATAGGAAATGTGATTTCACAAATATATCTCTACAATAGATGAATATTGTTTCAAAGAAAATGTGATCCAAGTATTGTGAAGTCCAATTATTACTCTTTTTTTTAAGTGGATAAATTAAATCTTCATAACAGGAGAATTTTTTTCTTTTTTAATGTAATGATTTTAATTTCATTATTTTTTGTCAGAGAAGGAGATTTCATGGAAGTTACTTAATATCAGCCTATTTTGTTCATTTTATGGAATTAATTTTTTTAACTAGAATGAATTGTGTTAATTATTAACCATTATTGCTATTATTATTTATGTGGTTATTGTTTATATTATTATTATTACTACTACTATTTTATTAGTATATATATATGTTTTATATTCAATGCCCCCAAGTTTGTCATTTAGACATTTCAGGTATTCTCTCCTGGCATTGATATATTATAATTCACTTGTGAGTTGGGATGAATGGAAGGCAGGGTTATGCTGCCCCTATGATATGATAGGTGGTGATGATGGTGGTAATGTTGCGCCACCAGAGGCCTTAATCCTAGACTTATCTCATGAGGTGAATATGATAATGGTGGCCATGTATAGTGTTCGGGGACCATATGGGCCTTAAGGTTTCCTCACATTTGTCTTACATATGAGGAAAAACACAAAAAAAAGCTTCACCTAGGAAACTCATGACCAAGACTCGAAATTAAGGCCACTGCATGACAAGGCAGCACACTTCGTTGAGACCACAGTGATGGACCATTATTAGTATTAGTAGTATTATTGTTTTTACTTATTATAGTTACTATTAATTTTTATTGTTATCACAATTATTATTATTACTAATTTTTTTCAAGACACCGATATTGATGTATTTTATTTTCTATTATTAATATTGTTATTTTAGTATATTATAACAATAAATATTATTTTTATAATTAAAATCCCTCTTTTTTTTGTGACTGATTTTGATTCAGTGAAATTTCTTTAAACTGAACACCAAAAATTTCCCCAGAAAGTGGTCTTCTAGAGGAAAGAATTTCTTAAAATGGATTGTCTTGGTATCATCATAAGTAGAGCTTCTTTAACTGCAAAATATTAATATCTGAATGTAATTAATTAAAAGTATGTTGTTATAATGGGCCATGCCGTAGCGTAGTGGTTAAGGCACTGAGCTACAAGCCGGAGGGTCGAGGGTTCAAGTCCCGTTGGGGTCAGGATTTTTAAACTGATCCAAACCCTCTGGCGGCTCAGCCTCTAACGGAAATGAGTACCAGACGCTTGTTCTGGGGTAAAGGCGGCCGTCACGCAGGGCTGAGAACCCGGCTGACAAAGTGTCGATTGTCTAGAAAAAAGTGGGAGCCTTAACCTCCTACTACCCCAAGGGCCTCCGGGCCTGTTGTGGGATCACTTTACTTTTTTACTTTATGTTATTATTATTATTATTATTATCATCATCATCTTCATCATCAAATAATCATCGTCATTGCCATTATTATTATTATTATGACATATGTGTTCTGGTTAAAAAAAAATTAATGAGCAGAAATTTGACTTCCGAATTTAATTGTCCTTAATTTATTTACAAATTGAGGACTGTATCAAATGTTTTACAATTGATTAACAATTACATTTCATATTATGTTTTAATGACAGAGATTTTTTTTTCTTCCTCTGATATATCAGTTGATGTCATATTAATTGTTGTTCAATTGATGAATTATTACAATACAGAAATATTTACTGTCTCGCTAGTGTCTTAAAATCATCATATGGTCGTTTGATATCAGTTAAGAATTGTTAATTGTAATTAACTAGTATAGAATAATTTTCAGTTTAGAAAACAAATGTCTATTTATGTATTTATATAGGAAAACATTTTAATTCTTTAATGAGTGATTGTTGTTTTATTAGATTGCTATGTGCTAAAGGTGTGATGAACTCGATTTATATAACTCTCCTCTCTCTTTGACATTCAAGGACAAGAATAGTTGATTGGACTTAGTATATATGGGAAAACAGATGTCTAAAAGGGAATAAAACATTTATAAACCAACAAAAAGCTTGATTGTTTCTTGGGAAAAGAGACATTCAACTTAAATAGGTTCAAATATATTAGTCTTTTGGGGTTTATATTTCATGCCAAGTAAATGCAGTTGGTTAAAACGGGTGGTCATCTGGAGAAATGTGACTAATGGGTTAATATTGTTACAGAGTGGAAGATATTACTGTTTATTAGATACATTTACATGCTAACATTTATTTTTCAGATGGAGGAGCAGAAAGAATATTTGGAGATATCATTGGAAAGTGAAAAGTTAAATGCTAAAGCAAGTAGGTCACTTGCATTGCACTTAGACAATAGTGGAAACTTAAGTAATGAGAAAGAATTTAAGTGTTCGGTTTGTAGTAGGTCGTTTAGTTACAAATCTGGTCTCACTAAACATTTTTATATTCATCATTATCAGAAAGAATATAAATGTTTAGTTTGTAACAAGTCATTTTCTTTAAAAAGTAGTCTTACTGCACATTCAAATATTCATAGTAAATGGGAAAAAATATACATGTTCAGTTTGTAATAAGATATTTTCAACTAAATACAATCTTACTTCACATTCAAATGTTCACAGTACAGACAGACCATTTACTTGTTCAATTTGTAATAGTTCATTTAAAAGCAAATCCTCTCTAACTGCACATTCGATAATTCATAATAATGAGAAACAATTTAAGTGTCCAGTGTGTATGAAGTCGTTTAATTACAAATCAAATCTCGTTGCACATGCAATCATTCACAATAAGGTGAAACAATTTAAATGTTTAATTTGCAATATATCTTTTAAATACAAAATCTGATCATGTTGAACATTCAATTATTCACTCTAAAGAAAAACGATTTGAATGTTTATTTTGCAATAAATCATTTAATTTAAAAGACAGTCTCAATAAACATTTAAATGTTCACAGTAATGAGAAACAATTCACATGTACAGTTTGTAATAAACTGTATAAATACAAATCCAGTCTTATTGCACATGCAAACATTCACAATAAAGAGAGACAATTCAAATGTTCTTTATGTGATAAAACATTTAATTGCAAATCTAATCTTACTAAACATTCAAATATTCACGCTAATTGGAAGCAGTACAAATGTTTGATTTGTAATAAATCATTTAATTACAAATATAGTCTTACCAAACATTCAAATGTCCATAATAGACAGGGTTCAGATGTCTAATTTGTAATAAAAAAATTTTAACGTACACTCAGTTATAGAAAAGAGAATAATTGGAAAGATGATTCGTGTAATAAATCTTACAATAGTAAAAATTACCGTAAGTGCATTCATGTACAGTAAAACTTCCTCATAGCGGAATCACATAGGACCAATTTTTTTTTTTCACATAAGACAAAATTCCACACTACCAAAAAAATTAAAATTGATTAATAATCTTATATTATAGAATACTGTGTATGCCTTTTTACGTACATTGGATTAATTGTAATTCCGCTGCCTTTGAAATGTGAAGTATAGTATGTAGGAGATACTTCGTCGGTAACGAGCAAAAAAAAAAATTCCTGTTTTATCAGTGTTAAGAATATCTCTTAGACTCATATCCTGAAATTAAAGTATATGCAGTTTCGGTTTCCACTAACTAACTACAATTTCGTCCACATCCTTTGATTGCCTGCAAATTTCATTCCACACTACATTGTGTCATCTCTTAAAACCTGTCCAGTCAACCTGAAGATGCCTTGAAATCGTTACTCCCTAGGCATTTAGCAACAACTATAGCTTGACTTTGGAGTATAGGTCTGGAAAATTAGGGATTTATCTTCAATCACTTTCACTTTCTTGTTTAAGATAATGATACATACGTTTTAGCCATTTTTATTCCATAAATTCAAAATGCTACCTGTGAAAGATCGGTCTCTGAACTTATTTAAGATTTTACAGTGCAATGGTTATTTGTAAGACAGGTATCTGTATTTCGCATAACAGGTGTGCAGTGAGGCCGAAATAAAATTTCAGGTAAAGGTTGAATCTAGTAATTCACCCGGCAGCAGGAATCATTCCTTATTTTTTTGGCCTAATGGGAATTCAAAGAACGGGAAACTAATTTATTTCTCTGTCTTTCTGCTTTATAATTTTTTTTAATGAATTGTGTAGAAATACTCTTCTGTTTCCACGTTGGACAGATTCCGTTTTATGCAAAATAAATACATGTAAAATTACTGTTATTTCGCCGGGACCAATAATCTTGTTCACATTGGACATATTTTCGTATTATTCACGTTCCGGATTAAACAAGTTTTACTGTATTTAGAAAACAAGATTTACAATGATTTTTATAGTTATTTTGTAGTGATGCTTAATAGATAATGATATTTATGTTCTTTTTATTATAGTGTTATTAATAAAATTCATATTAAATTCCATTGAGGTAATAGTCATAAAGTAATATATTAGAAATGTATACTGTTGGCAGGTGCCGTCATTATCAAATGTGTTAAAATTTTCTTGATTTTAAAATTAGTAACTATAGTTCTTTCAGAAGTCGACTTCCATCATCAACTGAGTCATTTGCTACCGACAACGTCTTAAGAACATCTAGGCCCAAAACGTTGCATAACAACAACAGTTTAGTAGCACACATTTCTTCTGCTGATGATGAAAGTCGACTTCCAAAAGGCCTACAGTTACTAATTTTAAAATCAAGAGAATGTTAACATAGTTGAGGACGACGGCTCCTGCCATTTTACTTTACAGTGATATGATATGTAACTACCCTGAATCTGTAACTCATGTTAATAATCTGTTATTTCATATTTAATAATAAATAAAATTTCCTGGAGTTTATAAAAATTTTTAATGCAATGTGGCTCTCAAATTTTTCATCCTGCAGTACCATTTAATCTGTTTACCATCAGTCATCCAACAAATGAAGAATTAACAAAACGAAAGGTTCTGTCAATATCAGTGGTGATTTTTGGCTCAAAAGTTCGGTGGTGTACAATAGTTATAAAATGAAACAGTGTATTGCATTTTAATCTAGTTTTGACTCACCTATTTATACAGGAAATTTTCCCATTTTTCCTTATTTCTAGCAAACCTAACTTTGGTATTGAAGTCACTTATTTTCATTACTAATTCTCGCTCTATTGAAATCATTCCCAGAGCAGACAACCTATCTTGTCATACACCATTCCTCAGAAAGGTTTTTGCCCTTTTTAAAGTAGAGAAGCATCATTCTGCCTCAGGAGTACATCGGGATAAGTATGACTTTTTATAATTTATCTAACTAACTCATGGTACTATCGAACCCATAGTTTCATGGTCGCGCATAATGAAAAATTCCCTATTATGGGCTACCAACCCATAACTTGGTAGCTTGATGCTGGGGCTGCCAACTGAGCAAGCTTGTAGAGAGAGTTAGTAAGAAAATAGAAGTGATGCCCTAGGCCTCGGATATCATTGGGTTAAAAAAACAACAGATGGTCAAGATGATAGGAAAGATATGGATCTGGAGGAAATACCACATTAGTTCTTATATAACTTTAATTTGAGTAATGATAAAATAGTTTAGAATTAAATAAATATTGAACTTTAAATCTTAAAGTCAATATTGTTGTATTGTTCATACAGAAATTATATAATTAGTAGTAAGGATCACAAAATTACTATTATTTATTTTAATCAAGCATGTAAAAGGGTTTTAAAATGTATTATTTAATACAATTTAACTTTAAATTACTCTTAAGAGTGTTGTATGTTTTTGTTATGTATAGTTATTTTGTTAATGCACCTGTTATTGTATCATTTTGTATAGCATTATAAAATTAATATGTATAATAATCCAACTCTGAGCACAAGACTTAGGTCTCTTTCAGGGGTGGCTAGATTAAATTAAATATGTATCATTAATAGTTTCCTAACAATAAATTATTTTGATTTGGTTTAAAAAAAACCTATATTGATGGTCAGTTACACCTTAGAATGATAGTGGAAACTTCCAAATATAACCTGTGCTAGATTCGTATAACTCGAAACCTTTGTTCCATACTTGAAAAATTTATGAGCAAATATATTTTGAATGACAGTCTACCCATTCACAGAATACAACTTTCATTGATAGCAATGTTTTGTACTGGACTGTAAACATATTGAAATTTGTCATTGAGTGAATTTTAATAAGTTTTGGCCCAGAAAAGGAGTTCAGTGTATTGTCTGTGAAATGCAAAAATTTTAGACAACTCAAATGTATTTTGTGACATAAACTGGCTGAAAATGGGCTTATTTAGGATAGGATTTTTTGAGAAATATATTTTATGGAGAGTTTTTTTTTATCTACACCCATCAACATACAAGGGCCAAATATACATACATCATATCTCTCTCTCTCTCTCAGTTGATTCATACAACTGATGGGTGTCTAGGTCTGTGTTTGCATATTGTTACTAGCATAACAATTTGTCTCTTTTACAATTATATCCATTATGACATCATCAACATGCAATAAAAAAGACTAAGAGAGAAGAAGCAGATTTATTGCTTCCAGAAACTGCAGAAAATATTAATTTATAAGGTTTATAAAAGTTATCCACTGTTTACCGTGGTCCTGGCATTTTTATTGTAAATGGCATCCTTTTCTAGCAACTTTAACAATATAATTACTAGAAAGACAAAACTGTTAGTGAATAGGCCATGTCACTTTCTCAACTAGAACTGAATATATGCTGTATAACCCTGAAATTCCTTCCCTGTTGTCATCTTAATACTTATTCTTATTTCAACTCCCCAAAAATTCTTATAGCCTAAGGGAAATAGCTTCCTTTCTGAACAAACATCTTGAAAATCATCAACCTTTGAGTGAGATATTGAAGTTAAACCAGAATGCTGCTCATTGTGTATTCAGTTACAGTAAACAGCTACAAAGTAACAAACCCACTACTGAGTACAGCAAACTGGCCTGAAAGGATAAGCTGAGTACAAGCTCTGTTTATCTAGAAAATTTAAAAAATGCTAGTTTACTGTTTATCTTACAGATGGAGATTCACAAGCCCCCAACACAAATATATTCCTTCTCTGTTTCTAAAAAAACCTGTCAATAAATGGATGTTTGCTCCTGCATGATAGTTTTATTTATTATGGCTATCATCAGATTATATGCACAACTTTAATATCTTGGTAGAATAATTAAGTACAATCTCTAAAATCTTCTACTGTTTTTCACCTCTGAAATTAGACCAAAGAATATATAAATAATATAACCAACACTATCCGAACAGTTGTAGAATATAACATGGACAACTGTGTCAAGGAGGAGTAAGGTTGATAAACCTGGTTTGATTAAAAGTATGGAAGTTTTAGCTAACTTAAATTAGAAAATGGACACATTTTTGGGATTAGTGCAAAGCTGCAAACCTTATGGAGAAACCACCCGTGTACAAAATATTTCTAAAATGGTATTGCTGAAGAAAGGAAACTAAAATGCATGCACATAGCTTCTAAAGCCAATACATATTAAAGAACAAGTAACAAATGGCAGAATTAAGCAGCCACAATGGATGATGTGTCAAGATATGTTAATAAGTTAAGTTTACAATGCCTGGTTATATCAATGTGTAAAGTACAACTACTACTATTAGAAATTGTAAAATTACCTGCATCATATAAACTATTGCATTCTGGAACTAGACATGGTTTCTTGGCAACTAACAATTTTGTGGCTATCTACATGTGTTTCAATTCATTAATCCTGGCCCATTTTTCTGTATTTTCATTGATAATTTCATTGAAAGATTCCGTGAGACCATCCCAGAACAGGCCATTGTAATCTGCACTGCCGAAGAGCTTACAAACTAACCAATACCTGACAACGAGCCACGCTGCTCTAAGCATGGGCATAGCATCCATTTTACTAAATTTGATCCATGATTGGGGTATAAACAAGTGAATAAACTTTGGGAACAGCAGCTATCCATGATGTATTGACTGTTTTTATAACAAGGTTTGAGGGATGTTTGCTTATTAAGTACTAAATGATTCAAAACATTTTCTCTCAATGCATGAGAAATGATTCTCTAACTAAAAGAGAAGAGAAGATCATAGAAGCAGCTGAAATGAAGTTTCTGAGAAGTGTAGCTGGCTGCAAACTTCTAGATAAAAGAAGTGAAGATATTAGAAATGAGCTAAATATTTTTAAACTTTTAAATAAAATACAAGAATGTAGAAAAAACTGGAAAGAACATTTTCAAAGAATGAAAGATGAACGGATACCAAAAATTATACTTAATTACAAACCAAAAGGAGATGCAGGAATGTTGGTAGACCAAAAAAGAGATGGATTCAACTTTTTGAATGAGAATCTATGAGACCGGAACAAGCCCCATGGGCTAATCCATGATTGATGATGATTCAAACAACAATTCGCTTATTAAATTAATATTGAGAAGCTAAAGCTATTATTATGATAGAAATAAGTAAATTAATGAACACAATTAAATTATTATAAATCAATGGTAAAGAGAAAAATGTTTGCCTGAACCGGGAATCGAACCCCGAACCTTTAGCTTTCCGTGCTAACACTCTGTTCACTGAGCTAATCCAAGCTTCATTCCCATCCAAGCAGAAATCCTTCCTTTACCTTACTTTTTACCATTGATTTATAATAATTTAATTTTGTTCATTAATTTACTTATTTTTATCATAATAATAGCTTTAGCTTCTCAATATTAATTTAATAAACAATGCTATAGCTGTGTGGAGTCCCTTCATGCCTTCTTCAGGTAGAAGTCATTCATTGTGTATTTGTGAATGATGATTCATTTGATGCATTTGAATGTGGGACCAATAGAGTAAGGTAAAGGAAGGATTTCTGCTTGGATGGGAATGATGCCCTGGATTAGCTCAGTGGACAGAGCATTAGCATGGAAAGCTAAGGTTCGGGATTCGATTCCTGGTTCAGGCAAAAATTTTCTCTTTACCATTGATATATATCAATTCACTTGTTGTGACATGAACAGGAAATGCTCCATAGTATTTGATAATCCAACATTTATTGAATAACCTGAAGGATATGATACAGGCAGAGTTTATGCCTGACGAATGCTGGGTTCAGAGGAGGTAAGGGATTTTGTTCTAGTGACTTCACTAAAAGAAAGAATGGTTTTAACTTTGATGGAATTAAAGAATGAGGTTTAGGAGAAGGCTTGTTATGCTGTTTCATAGGGAGGAGAGCCACAATGGCATGCAGGATAACCCGATGCCCACAATTTGCACAGTAAATTTAGATTTGTCATTTTTTCCCTCGGTTTTATTAGTGTACTCCTTATGATTTTGTGCACATGTGAAGATATCACAGCGAGATGAGCATGTGATTTTAATGCTGGCACCTAAAGCATAACTTCAGGGACCTCTTGGTCTGTAGGCATCTACAGATACAACAGTGTAAAGAAGGTGATTTAGGTTGTACATTTCTCAAGGTACTGATTTTCCAGTTTGAAAATAAATAAGATTAAATGTTTTATTAGGTTTTTTTTTGTAATCTATTTTATAGATTGGATAGAGAAGCCAAGGGACAATAGGTCTTCTTTTATTTCAGGAGGAGAGGCCGATGAGGGAAGTTTCTTTAGTATAACCCTCAGTGAGATATATTTGTTCATTCTAAAGAACACTCCATGACCAAATCACAGTGATTGGTGCCACACATTGTTTTAGATTTTAGTTTACATGAGAAAGCTTGTCCACGATACCTCTGTAGAAATTGTATTGCATGTCCCAGTAGATGAGGATGGACCTGCACCCTGTTCAGACTCAATTGATACAGAGAATTTCTGTGGACAATTACTACTGGTAGCATAGCCAATGTTTTGACCAGTTTGTGTGATAATCTGGATGCTTTTGATTGTTTCCTTTTCTGTTCTTTTCCTGAAATGTTGGTTTGAACTTTCGGTTCCGTTATATTAAAGTCTTATCCTTTTGTTATAGATTCTTTTGGTGTTAGGTTCAGGGGCTTTAGACTGTGGAACAAGCACTATGCTCTCTAAGACAAAACATCCACTGTGTTCTTCCACAGTGATAATCTTCATTTTAATCAGTTTACAAGAAAAATTTGAATGTCTTTTTAATTTATTCATGGCATCCAAGAAAATCTACATTCAAGTCTTTCAACTTAAGATGAATTTGAAAAATTTACTATGATAAAAATATGCCTTGTATTTAAAAGGTTATTGTGTTAAATATAGAACCAGGTTAAATGTTTGTTTCTAATATAACTGGCGCTATCGAACCCGTAGGTTCATGGCCGCGCGGACATAAGCTCTCCACACATCCCTATCCTGAGCTAATGTTTTCCAATCATTCCCTGTATAATCTATTTCCCTCAAATTATAGTTAATGTTATTCTGCCACCTCATTCTTGGTCTGCCCATTGGGCATTTTCCCTCTGGTTTTCCTACCAGAAGCTTCCATGCACGTCTTTCATTCACCATTCGTGCCACATGTCCTGCCCATCCAGCCTACGAGACTTAACTATTCTTATTATATCTGGGCTTCCTATAAATATCATGTAGTTCACTGTTTCGTAGTCTTCTCCATTCACCTGTCTATCTTTCTTCGGTCGAAAATTTTTTCTAAGAACCTTATTCTCAAATACTCGTAATCTCCTTTCCTCCCTTAAAGTGAGAGTCCATGTTTCCCACCCATATAATATAACTGGCAGAATAATAGTTTTATATATTTTCAGTTTAACATTTTTTGAAAGGAGTTGGGACGTCAATGGTCCCTGTAATGCATAATAGCACGCATAGATATCCAAATTCACTAGGGAATCCTCCCAAAGTTCGAGGGACTTGATACCTTCATCTTTTATTTCAGCATCCTAACTAAAATATAAGGCAGGTGCTATGTTGGATTAAGTTAAGTCTTTTTCGTGCTCACACTTTCCACAGAACGCAATTACCAGTTAACAGAGATTTAACACCATCACTAAACTGTCAATACCAAACTGAACATCATGTACTTCCCTCGAGCCACAAGCTTCAACTGGGTTGACCTGGTTCAAGCCTCGCATGTTATTAGGTACTGAGCAGATACCCGATGTAATGCTGCACACAGATAATCATTATTCAAAATCACACTCTTAGCAATAGAAGCACTATTGTTCTGCCTTAGTAGCACTAGATATTGTTATTTCAAAGATTCCAAGAATGGAACATTTTCCTTATGCATCAACCATATTATGGTAACTCATTTCTCTCCTCTACATATAACTTTATATATATATAGTAGAAGTAAGCCCATGCTTCCCTTTACAGAGATTTAGGCACTCTCCCCCTACACGAAAGAATTTGAACCATACTAATTTAGTTACAATTGTTTTCGTATAGATGTCATTTTGAGTGTTCCGTGGTCAGCGTTCCGCCTCATTACTGACATCCAGGAAACGAAGGTAGTACTAGGACGGGAAAATTCGGTAAATTTTGCTTAGATGCCTTTTCATTCAGGCGTAAGGATTTTTATGAGCCTGAAAATCTTCAGACTCGGGACCCACGGCTTAAAGTCCCTCCCGGAGGACTTGCTCCTTGGATTTTTCCGTCCTAAAAATCCATCGACCCCGGCCGGGTTTGAACCCGCGACCCTCGGGATAAGCTAGCTAGGAGCATAACCACTAGTCCACCGCGGTCGATTATATATATATATATATATACAGAGTGTTAATGAATAACTCCGAAAACTTTCAGGTATTGTAGAGGAGTCATAGATAAATAATTTGAGATATGCAACTTGTAGTCTATAAGTTCAAATTTCAAGCCGTTACATAGTGCAGGCTTCTTTTGCGGATTGACTTCCTGTGACCATTTAGCTCAGTGGTAACATGCGAGGTATAAATATCATTTGATAGAAAGTCAGATTCAAGTTCAATCCTCAGACGTGCCGACCTTTTATTTCTATTTTTTATGTTCATTCTTGAGTAAAATGTTTGGAAATTTAGTACAAAATAGTGTACAATTTCTTTTAGTATGACGCACGAAAGTAATAAACAACATTATTCTGTACTAGTGTAAAGAAGGAATAGGGTATAGCACACTAGGTAACTACAGTGATTATTCGTACTTGAAAATCGCATGGTTCAGACGGACTAAATAACAAGCCTATATATTCATTAGCGTAACCATTACTTCATGTTAAAATATTACTGTAAGTATGTAGCATCAAGTCTTATGACGCGAAACTTAGTACAAACATGAAGGAAAGGCATAACAAAATAAATAAACAAATTAAGACCCACTAATGTTTGACTTGACAGTCGAAAAATAATATAGGTACTCTTACCTCATTTTACAGTAAACATGTTAACATTGAGGAATAATAATAATAAATGAAAACCAACTTGTTATATTACATTACAGTACACTTAGTAAAGGAGGCATGATTTAAAGATACAGAATAATAAAATCTCTTTATTTATGTTTGCTTCAAAAACAGATCATAGGAATTGTTCAAAATGTTGCCCTTGATGGAGTAAGCAGAAATTGCACCTGCGCAGAAATGATGCTCGCACTCATTCGAAGATTCCTGGAGTATTTCTGATTTCGTCACAGGCAGCTAAAATTCTCGCCAGTAACTCCTCATCTGAGTCGATTGGAGTCTGATACACGAGGCTCTTAAGATGTCCCCATAGGAAGAAATATGGAGGAGTGAGATCAGATGAATATGGAGGACACGCTACAGGACCGCCGCGATCAATCCAATGTCCAGGGAAGACATCCAGATGATTCCTTACATTGCTCTCAAAGTGAGAAGGAGCTCCGACGTGCTGGATCCACATCAGACGTCGGATATCAAGATTGACATCTTCCAGGAATGCAGGAAGTACGTGTATGAAAACTGTTCGTACACATGACTATTTAACCGTGGGGGCAGAAGATAGGGATCAATGATGTCATTGGAAATTATGTCAACCCATATGTTAACGCCGAACCTGTGTTGATAGTCTGTCTCTGCAATGGAAAATGGATGTTCATGTTCCAAAATATGGTTATTACTTTGGTTAGTACAACCCCTCCCTTGTAAAATAAGTCTCGTCGGTGAAAAGCACTTTTGAAAAGAAATCAGGCTGTTCAAACAGCTGCTCACAGACCCACTTACAAAACTGCACGCGAGGTCCGAGGTGTCAAGCACTGTACCTTCAAAAAATGGAAGGGTGGATCCTTCTTCCTGCAAGACCTGCCACACGCTGACGTGGTTTGTACCCATGACACGTGCAATTGCTCGTGTACTGGTATAACGATCTCTCGAATCCTATAGATCTAGAAAACGCTCTGAACGATTCATTGCCTCGTTATGAACACTTTATTGCCGCAGGCGATTATAATACAAATCTTCTTCTGACTGACTCACCAGTCATACAACTTAAAAATATGTTCTAAAGCTTTAATATGACCATTGTTTCTCTCTCTCTCTCTCTCTCTCTCTCCCACACATCACACTGCTACTGCCGACACTCTACTGGACTTAATAGCGACTGCACATCCACAGAAAGTACTAACATATTGACAAGTTCCTGCTCCTGGCATACCTGCTCATGACATTGTATTCCAAGAATACTCACTCCAAATTCCTAAAAGACCCTCTAAATTAATTACGTATTGAAACTTACAAAACATAGACGAGACTAAACACCTCATGGTCTATGGGATGTAAAAATTCTAATTATGTCAAAATTCCTATATACATAATTTTTTCAGAGTTAAATTTTATTTCCTTCAGGTGTTCCAGAATTACATTTTCATATATATACATCCATAGTAATTTCTGCCCAAGGGCAGGTCTTTCGCTGCAATCATAGCATTTTCATGCTATGATTTGCAGCTTTTACTAGGGTATTATAGGTGTGGTTGCTTCCCATTTCTTTCCACACCGGTGAAGGATGATGATCATGATAATGATAAGGATGATGATGATATGATAAGGATGACGATGATGATGGCCAGATTGTTTTCGGGGACCATTGGGCCCTAAGCTTCCTGACATTTGTCTTACAGGCGAGGAAAATCCCCGAAAAACCTTACCCAGGAGCCTGTCCCGACCGAGAATCGAACATGGGCCCACTGCATGACAAGGCAGCACGCTATATCGAGACTACAGCGGTTGACTATATATATACATACATACACACACACACACACACACACACACACTTAACTTGATCAGGATAATTTTTTTCTGTCAATTGGATTTTAAGCTGAAGAAAGAGCCACGAAAATAATATTTGAGGAACTTCAGAGCTCAACATAATTGACTTCACTTTTCATCATTTCATAATCTAGTTTTTCAGTGGTCTATGTAAGTTATTCCCTAGTGAGAATAATGTCATAAAATTTCAAAATATATTTTCATACATCATACAAATATGTGTACTTAACTATAACCCTGAACATTTAAAAATCTCTGGAAAAAGAGTTATTCATGTTAACTTTTGAATGCCTCATTTTTAACATTTTATTTTTTAATATCTTCAGTACATTCATTTTTGTATTTGTCATTTTGCATTTTTATAACATTTTTCACTTTACACTATATAATTATGATTGTTAATAAAATTCCAGTTGATTCTTGGATGGTACATATCGAACGGCTGTCTGCTTGTACTGAATGTATTATGAACTAATATTTCATAAATATGCTACGCATATTCATATTTTCTTATATCTCACTTCTCAAACATCTTTAATTACACTTTCTCTGAATAATGTATTCATTGAATAGCTAGTTTCTATTAAATTATGAACATTCCTTATAATATTTTAAATCTGTTTTAAATGCTTTATTAATTAACTTTTATTTATTTAATTCTATATATTTCTTTGCAAACTAAATATATTGGTAAAAAATGTATACACACACACACCAGTATTTCAAATATTTATTATCTGGTTTAAAAAATATTGATTCTATTTAATCTGGAATTGCAAGTTATTTCGTTTTTTATATTATTATTAACGTTTTTCTTATTGTGATATTTTATAACAAGTTTAATTAAATAATTCAATTTCTTCTATGAATTGCCAGTCATTTATAAAGCAAATATCATTTAGTATGAACTTAAAATTATTTTAAATGATTTTATTATTTGTATTTGTATAGATATAATTATTTAACATAATAACTTTGAATTATTTTTATTGTGGATGCTGAGGAACATGACATGTTGATAGAACACTTAAATGATTTTTATTATTACACTATTATTAATCAGTTTGGAAAATTTTCATTTGATATTTAATATTATAATTTTTTATTGTTGTATTAGATGAAACAAGTGTTTGCCTCATCAATAGAAACAAGGGCAGTTAACCTAACACCAATAAACCAAATAAATAAAAAAATTAAAAATTCTAAGCACATACAAATATGTAATAAGATGGGGTTTCTAAAAAAATATTACTACAAATCACTTAAAAAATTTAACCTGACTATGCATCCGTAAATGTCTATTAAGATTAGACTTCAAAGAAAAGCTTTTATTAGAAACAGAACATTTAAATGATTTTTCAGAACTATGAACATGTAAATGTGAATAAAGATGGTACTTCAAACCAAATGCCTTTTTACAAACACAACATCCAAATGGTTTCTCTTTTGTATACAGATGTAAATGTGTGATAAGATGGGATTTCTGAGCAAATGATTTGTTACAATACATGTGAATGGTTTCTCATTACTATGCAAAAGTATATGTCTGTTAAGATTGGACTTTTCAGCAAATGACTTACAACAAACAGAACATATATATGGCTTCTCGTGACTATGCATACGTAAATGTCTATTAAGACTTGACTTCACGGAAAACAACTTATTACAAAAAGAACATTTAAATGGTTTTTCAAAACTATAAATACGTAAATGTGAAATAAGATGGGACTTTATACCAAATGACTTATTACAAAGTGAACACTCAAATGGTTTCTCATTATTATGCACAAGTAAATGGTTATTAAGATAAGATTTTTGACCAAATGATTTGTCACAAACAGTACATTTGAATGGTTTTTCATTTATATGCGTACGCAAATGTCCACGAAGACTGAACTTCTGAGTAAATGAATTATTGCAAAGAGAACATTGAAAAGGCTTATTTATATTTACACAAGGGATTAAATGTTCATCAAAACTATCACCGTTACTAGAAAATTCTTCGTCTCCTGTTTGCGAAGACTGAGAAGCCCTGTATGTTCCTGTGTGACCATTTATATTCCCACTGGATTTATCTTGATCTATATGCATTATATTTGAACCACATTTTCTTATATTTTCTCGTGGATGATCCAGTAACGTCTGTAAACTTTCTTCATTTTGAAGCGCCTGTAATTGCAACATTATGATAACTACAAAGTATGTACCAACTTAGAAAACTCTAAGTAGCAATCAATCCTCAAAATAGAAACCACATCTCAGTAGAAAATAATTTTTTTACATTATCTTATGTAAGTCATGAGGTTTTTAGGCTAGTTGACAAATGGTACATCAAAGAACAGTCCTATGTACAGTAATAATGACAGAAAACATGCAACTTTCACTAATATCTGATAAAAGTAATTAGAAAGTAGACAACTGAAATTATGCATGTTAGAACATATCCTCAGAAATAATTTTTTTTTTTCAATTTCATCTTCAGATAGTCTCAATGTCAACATTAAATACAAACCAGGACAAGGAAACTGCCAACCATTGCATACCAAAAGATGCCTTCAAATTGCTTATCACAGAAGCATTATGATATACCAATGACGTAACCAGAAAAAAAATATCTGCTCTTTTTAACTGTAAGGCACTAAAACCAGAGCCAAAACTCTAATTTAGACGATAAGGATGCATTTCAACTCGTGACTCGGTAGATTGGATAACTCTCACTACTTGCCTTTCGCACTACGTCCCACCACATTCTAGCCTGCTCTTAATCAAACAGGGAGTCCATGTGCTCCGTAAAGAAGGTTGCCATTTCTGGATTCTGGCTTTGATTTCTCTGCCTTGCTGTTAAAAAGGTAAATCATTTTTTCGAACACAGTATTTGTACATCACAAGAAATATCAAGATAGGTTTTGGCATGCAATGGTTGACAGTTTGCTTGTGAGAACTTTTTAAAGGTGTAGTCCGGAAATCTATGTAGGAAAAGTAAAATTATCTACATAATATGATACAAACATAATGTATTCTACTAAATACATGTAGTGTAACATACCATACATGTAATAATAATAATCATCCCTGTTCAGGAATTTCTTTTTCTTTTTGTCATATATATATTCTACCGCTGTGGTCTCGAGGTAGCGTGCTGCTTTGTCACGCAGCGGGCCCGGGTTCGATCCCCGGTCGGGGCAGTTTTTTTGGGTGAGGTTTTTATCGGGGTTTTTCCTCACGTGTAAGACAAATGTCAGAAAAACTTTAAGGCCCAAACGGTCCCCGAAATCATATGGCTATCATCATTATCAATCATCATCCTTATCATTATCATCATCATCATCCTTCACCGGTGTGGAAAGCAACGGGAAACTACCACACCTACAATTCCCTAGTAAAGCTGCAAGCATAGCATGAAAATGCAGTGAAGGACCTGCCTTCGGGCAGAATTACTATCGATGGATATATATATATATATATATATATATATATACACATACATACATATATAGTAAAGTCGCATATCAAATTCAACCGCATGCTCTTTAAAATGAGGTGTAAAACAACCCTTTAAAGCAAATGATGACTGAGGACTGATCATATAAAACATAGGTGCAGGGAAAAACAAATTTTCTCCATATTTTAAAAATTGAAGTCATCAAAACCTATCAATATATAGTTTCTCTAAAAATGCATTTTATTTAGACCTCTCTCCAAGCACAACAGGCCTAGAAGGCCATTGGCCTACCATCCGGCTGCTGGCCTCACTCCAGATGTGTTAATCACAGAGGTGGACGATCATCTAGCCAGTGTAGGGGTGACATATGATCAGCATGTCGGGTCCCCCAGCCGTTTTAGCTGGTCTTCTAAACCTGGGCCGCTACTTATTGTAGCTACCCAAATGCCTCACGATGCTGGGTGGGTACTGGTCCCATACTGGCCGAAATTCCACAAGAAAATTTCATTCCCATGAGGACTCGAACCAGCACAAGTCTCGTAGCTCTGCGCCAAGGCTTCTTGCTTTAACCACTCGGCTACGGCACGGGACTTAATTTAGTAACATGAGGAGAATTATTCACCAAATTTTCACTAAAATTCATCATGTATAAATTGAAATCTATTATTTTTTGGTTGGTTTGGCATGGAATCATTCAATTAATTCTTCTTCTTCATCCAACCGAGTCTTAGGCCTACAGGTCTGTTACGATTTCACTGATTAATTTTGTATCCAGCGTTTCCTTGGACGACCCAGAGATCTCTACCCTGTTTGACAGTAACGAAGCATGGCCTTGGGAACTCTATCTGATCTCATTC
Organism: Diploptera punctata; assembly: GCA_030220185.1. Lineage (NCBI taxonomy): Eukaryota > Metazoa > Arthropoda > Insecta > Blattodea > Blaberidae > Diploptera > Diploptera punctata. Next base: position 1,074,348 of record JASPKZ010007270.1, read on the forward strand.
GACGCAAATGATTCATCCTGTTGTTCCAGTATCTATGTATGTACTCAATGTCTGGTTCTAAATGTAGTTCCTTCAAAATATCGTCATTGCGTTTATGATCCCATTTGGTGTATCCTGCTGTATACCTCATGAATCTCATTTCACTAGAAGTTATTCAGCCCTTTTCTCCTTTCCTCAAAGTCCATGCCACATTATCGTAGCAAAGTGCAGGTTTTACTAAGGTTTTGTATAACCGTACTCTGGTATCTCTCTGAACTAGCGAAGGTTTCATTACTGAATTTATTATTCTCATGGTTTTATTAAAATTAATACTTTTATTTGCTATGTCTACTTCATCCAAATATGTTAATGTGTATCCCAGGTAGGTAAATGAATTTACTCTTTCCAGTATTTTTTAATCTATGCATATTTTGCTACGTACAGGGTATTTTCCTTGAAACCCCATTACATTTGTTTTCTCTGTATCGATTTTCATGTTATATTTTATGGCTATTTTGTTAAAGTTATATAATGAATATTGTAATTCGTCCTCTGAGGGTGCCACTAATGCTACATCAACTGCGAAAATTATCATATCTAATTTGATATTTCTATTCAATTGTATATGCCCATGACATTGTTCTCTCCATTCTCGAACTATCTGATTCATATATAGGCTATGATAAATAAAAGTGGTGATAGAGGGCATCTTTGTCTCACTCCCGTGTGAATTTCCTGCCATTGTGATACTTCATTGTCACTTCTTACTGCAATTAAATTAAATTTGTACAGGTTATATATATTTAATATCATTTTTTGTGGCACCTGGTCTGTGGCTAACATTTTTAGTATGGTCAGTGTAGCATTTCAGTTTTAACCCCTTTCTTACAGTTCTGAACATAACAACATAAATATTACGCCGAGTTTTGTTTCCTCGGAAGCAAGAGAGTGAACAGCTGGGAATGTCTCATATTTGATATCAGCACTGTCAACTGATTCTTCTACTTCTGAATTTGTTTCTAACGACAGATTTTGCGCCACATGTCATTTTCTGTGCATGGTTCCTACACTAGTGTGTTGACAATTCCGAATTTCCTCGCCTCATTCTTTTCACAGATGAGGCTTTCTTCACTAAGGAGGCTGTTTTGAACTGTCCAAACAGTCACATTTGGGATGACGCAAATCCTCATACCACACCCCTCTCTCCCACTCTTGAGAAATGCTAGGAGTATCGTAAGTCGAAACCAACTTACTCACTAGCACTTGTGAACAAGACATTTTCTGGCCGCGTGGACATATATTCTCCATACTTACTTACTTACTTACTCACTGGCACTATCGAACCCGTATGATCATGGCCGCACGGACATAAGCTCTCCATACATCCCTATCCTGAGCTAATGCTTTCCAATCATTCCCTGTATAATCCACTTCCCTCAAATCATAGTTAATGTTATTCTCCCACCTCATTCTTGGTCTACCAACTGGGCGTTTTCCCTCTGGCTTTTCCTACAAGAAGCTTCCATGCAAGTCTCTCATTCCCCATACGTGCAACATGTCCTGCCCATCGCAGTCTACGAGACTTAACTGTTCTTATTATATCTGGCTTCCTATAAAGACCATGTAGTTCATTGTTATGTAGTCTCCTCCATTCACCTGTCTGTTCATCTCTCTTTGGTCCAAAATTTTCCTAAGTACTTTATTCTCAAATATTTGTAATCTTCTTTCCTCTCTTAAAGTAAGAGTCCATGTTTCGCACCCATATAATATAACTGGTAGAACAATAGTTTTATATATTTTCAGCTTAACGTTTTTTGAAAGGAGTTGGGACATCAAGAGTCTCTGCAATGCATAATAGCATGCATTTCCAGAATTGAACCTATGTTTAATTTCTTTGTGCATCTCATTCCTACTTGTGATTATTGTTCCTAGGTATTTTAATTCAGCAACCTCCTCAAAATTTCCCTCATTTGTCATTAGCTGTCCATTTTCATTATTTAATGAATTTCTACGTGTGACCATATATTTAGTTTTATTGATATTTACTTCCAGTCCAAATTTCTTAGTGTTACTCAATAGTGTGTGCGTGTTGTCCTTTAGTATCTCCTCGCTATCGGCCAACAATACTACATCATCAGCATAAACTAACAGCTTATTAATACCATTGAGTTGTAAGCCTTCCTCATTCTCTAAAGATTTAATGGCATGCTCTAGTACAAAATTAAATAGTAGAGGAGATAGTGCATCTCCTTGCTTCAACCCATTCTGGATATCAAAAGTGTCCGAAAACTGTTTGCCTACACGCACCCTACTCTTTGTGCCATTTAGACACATTCGTATAAGTCTAACTTTTTAGGAATTCCGAACTCCAGCAGGATACTATATAACTTCTCCCTCTTAATTGAAGTTGATGTACAGTACCATTAGATTCCCATTTATTTTCTAAAATCTGTCTTATACTAAAAATCTGATCTGTTGTAGACCTGTTTCTTCTAAATGCACATTGATGAGTCATCCTAGAATGTCAGTCAATATAAGAGCAGAGTAAGAGTCTGACTTGACCTAATCATAAGTATGTTAGAATTTTGTACGAAGTTGAATGTAATGAGATGCCCCTGTAGTTGTTGCAATCAGTTTTATCTCCTTTCTTATAAATTGGTACGATAATTGATTCCTTCCATTCATCTGGAAGAGCTTCTTTTTTCCAAATCATACTAAGCAACCAGCGTATCTTGTCCATCAATTTTTCTCCCCCTGATTTTATCAGTTCTGCTGTATATTCTCCATACATCCATATTATTTATTTTCATACTAAATTTTAAGAGATTCTTTGTCTTCTTTAATTGAATCTTAAAAATCCAATAAAAATTCGGTATCTATCTTTTTCAATCATTTCGTGTATAATTTATCTCCCTCAGATCATGGGTAATATTATTTTCCCCTTCTCAATTTTGGCCTATTTGCTGGACGCCTCCCCTCTGATTTTCATACAAGAAGTTTCCATTCCTCTCATCAATTCCCAATTTGTGCCAATGCCCTGTTCATCACAGTCTACGAGACTTACAATATCTTATTATGTCTAATATATTATGATCATGTAGCAAACTGTTATGTACAAGTTTTGTATCTCTTCCAGCATCTATTCTCAAGAATGCAATTCATACATATTTTATAGCAAGTTTTGATCAATTTGCTATAGGCCTTAACGAGTTTTACTAGTGTATGTGTGTGTGTGTGTGTTTTACAGACAATTAAGTAAAGTAAAACATTACGCAATTTTCGATACTAACGTCATATCCCATTATTGATCTATATGTGAAAACAATTTAATTATATGAGACCTAAACCTGTGACTCGAACTTATCATTCCTTGATAATGGCATGCGGGATCATGCCGAAACGTCGGAGTCAGTGGCCAGGGCCGAACTTGAATCCAAGACGCGGAAAACCCAAGAAAAATGTCTTATTCATATATATATATATATATATATATATATATATATAATATACACATATATATGCTCTTTGGTGTCAATGGGATTTAATTCTGAAGCAATAGTACATAATTGTCCACCGCAGTGGTCTCGAGGTAGCGTGCTGCCTTGTCACGCAGCGAGCCCGAGTTCGATCCCTGGTCGGGGCAGTTTTTCTGGGTGAGGTTTTTATCGGGGTTTTTCCTCGCCTGTAAGATAAATGTCAGGAAAACTTAAGGCCCAAACGGTCCCCAAAATCATATGGCTATCATCATACTGATCATCTTCATCATCATGTTTCAACGGTGTGGAAAGCAACGGGAAGCTACAACATCTACAATTCCCTAGTGAAGCTGCAAGCATAGCATGAAAATGCTATGATTGCAGTGAAGGACCTGACTTCGTGCAGAATTACTATGGATGGATGGAGTACATACTTTGAAGAATTCAGAAGTAAAATAATTAACTCTACATGTGATCTTTTCAGAATTATAAACATGACAATCTATTATATTTACCATATTTTCAGTCCGCAATCTGATTTACTCCATACTTAAAACAATATAATAAAATTTCAAAAAAGCTACTTTCATATATATCACACTAATATGTGTATTTAAATTTAACCTTAAAGTTATCAAAATATCTGGAAAAGGAATATTTAATCATGTTAATTTCTGAATGGTTTATGCTTCAATGTTAATAACTATTTTCTCTTTAATGTTTTCAAATCCCTGTATGGTTTACAAAAATACAATATATTTATCTTTTCTTCTCTTTTGAAAATTCTATGTAAAATTTTACTCTTAAAGGTTTATATTTCTTAATTACAAAACAATAAGTTCATTTTATATCCAACCAAACTCTCCAGCTTTGAAGTCTTTCATTCCAGTATTTGTCATTTCCCATTCACATAAACTGATTGATTCCTTTTTCACTTATCACTATATAATTATAAGTTTGTAAACAAAATTCTTGTTGGTCAGTGGTGTGGTATATACCAAATAGTTGTCTGGTTCACTTGAATGTATTTTGCAAATAACATTTCACAAAATTTATAACCAAGTGCATGTTTTTTCATAACTTGTTATTTGAGCATCTTTAATGAAATCCCTTTATTTTTGTAAAACAAATCCATAGAATAGTTAGCATGTAATAAATTAAGAACATTCTTTATAAATACTTTGTTAATTTCATTTTCTATTTCTCATTGTAATAAATATATTGGTAGAAAATACAAATGTATATACGATATATATATATATATAATATTTTTTCATCTGGTTTAAAAATTCTTGAATATGTCCAATGTAGAAATAAAATATATTTTCTTCTTTTATATTATTATAACTTTTTCTCTGTGTATTATTTTAACGGGAGTTCAAACAAGTTTTTAATTAAGCTTTTAATTTGTACTCTGCAAATTTTCCAGCCAATTACAAAGTTGAAAATTATCCAATACAAACTAAATTATCTTAAATGATATTCTCTATTATTTGAACTTACACACATCAAATCATTCAACATACAACATTCATTGTAACTTAAAATTATTTCAGTTGTGGTGATTCAGGTATACAACATGCTGAGAGAACACTTATGGTTATTACTTACCACTAACACTAATATAGTATAGACATTATTATTATTAATTATTATTATTATTATTAGTGTTAATATTATTATTATTATTGTTGTCAGTGAGGTAAAATTTTCATTTAGTATTTGACACTATAATTTTGTGTATTCTAATGTAATATATCTTTGTAAGTGGAAGAGAGGGCCACATGGTCTCAACTCAACCAGGCTAAACAAATACATAAGAGTAAAGAATAAATAAAATAAAAAATCCTAAGAAAATGTTAATTAAAATAAGATAGGATTTATGAGCAAATTACTAATTACATAAGATAATTCAAACAATTTTTTATTATACCTTCATCTATATATTATATGCTTAAGCCCTCATTGTGTATTGGGTAGTTTCTTGGCCACGTTAATTTGGTTACATTTATTTCCCTTCAGATGTCAACACAGTTAATGACATGTGGTCAACATACTGCCTCAAATGAGACATATTTTACACATGTATAGTATGACTTGGATGGAGGAGGAAGGTCGGTATATATTTGTGCAGTGGCCTCTTCTTTCAGGCTTCATGTCCTTTTATGAACTCGAAAATCTTCAAACTCGGGATCCTAGCTTAGAGTGCGGAGGACTTGACCCATGGATTTTTCATCTTAAAAATCCATCAATGGGTTTGAACCTGCCACTCTCACAATTAGAAGCAATGAACATAACCACTGCATATTTATTATTACTATGAAGTTGTAATTGAGCAATAAGATGAGATTTCAAATTAGTTATTAATAACATAGCATCTGTACAATTCCTTATAACTATGTATTTGTAAATACATAATGAGATAGAATATCTGAGCACATTGCTTATTACAAACAGAGCATTTAAATAATTTATCATTATTATAAATATGTAAATGTGTAATTATATTCAATTTCTAAGGAAATTACTTATTACAAAGAAAACCACTTCACTAGACTCTTCGATACACATAAATTAGATACCCGATCCCATCAGCACATTGTCCTTTATATCCCTCCTCATCACATTACCTATTACTCAAAATCTTTTACACTTTCTCTTGCTAGAACATGAAATTCCCTTCCACCTCATGTCAGAGACTCCCAAACATTACCATCTTTCAGAAACAAATTGAAAATAAAATTATTAACAGAAACAACTCACTAATATTAATTTTTTAGCAATTAATAATTGTTTTTCATTATTTAGTAAAAATAGTAGTTGATCTGTCAATATATTTACTTCTCGAAATCATATGGCCATCATCCTTATCATTATCATCCTTACCATTATCATGATCATCCTTCACCGGTGTGGAAAGCAACAGGAAGCTACCACACCTACACAATTCCCTAGTAAAGCTGCAAGCATAGCATGAAAATGCTATGATTGCAGTGAAGGACCTGCCTTCGGGCAGAATTACTATGGATGGATGGATAGTTTATTACTTTCTTTGTATTTTCTTCTTTTCTTTTTATGTATAATAGAATCGAGCTGTTAGTCCTTTGTACATTCTGTCATTAGTTTAATTTGAATGTATTATTAGACATTATTTTCATTATTGTTCAGTTTGGTAGATAATTAATTATTCAGTATGTACTATTATTGTAATTTTTTATATTTAAATATAACATAGGTTTGTCCTGGTAGTGGAAGAGAAGGCCACCTATGGCCTTAACTTCAGCAGGCTAAATAAATCTTTTCTATTCTTAAAAAAGAAAAAAACATTTGAGTGATTTCTCTGTGCTATGCAAAAACATAAAAATCAACTAAGATTGTACTTCACAGCAAATGTCTTATATCAAAGTGATTTTTTAATGGTTTGTGAATGCATAAATGCCTGTTAAGGCTGGACTTCACAGAAAACAATTTGTTGCAAACAGAATATTTATTTGGGTTGTCAAAATCATGAACACGTAAATGTGAAATAAGGCAGGACCTTAAACCAAATGACTTATTACAGAAAGTACATACAAATGCTTTGTCACTACTATGCACACTTATATGGGAAATAAGATAGGATTTTTGACCAAATGATTTGTTACAAAATGAACATTTGAATGGTTTATCATTATTATGCAAATGTAAATGTCTATTAAGACTAGACTTCACTGCAAATGACTTATTACAAAATGAACATACAAATGGTTTTTCATTACTATGCACACGTAAATGTGTAATAAGGTCGGATTTCGTACCAAATGACTTACTGCAATATGTACATGGAAACGGTTTTGTATGTACATTCAATGAATGTGAAATAAGATGGGACTTCAAACGAAATGACTTATTACAAACTGAACATATAAATGGTTTTTCATTGCTATGCACACGTAAATGTGTAATAAGGTAGGCTTTCGTACCAAATGACTTACTACAATGTGCACATGCAAATGGTTTCACAATTGTATGTACATTCAATGAATGTGCAATAAGATAGGACTTCAAAGCGAATGTCTTATTACAAAGAGAACATTCAAATGGCTTCTCATTACTGTGCACATGTAAGTGGGTATTGAGATGGGCTTTTTGGGCGAATGACTTATTACAAACGAAACACTTGAATGGTTTTTGACGTTTCAAAGGTTCATTTACATCAGGAATTAAATTATCTTTATAACCACAAGTGTTATTAGTAAAATCTTTGTCTTTTGTTTCTGAAGACTGACAAGCACTATATATTTCAGGATGACTGCTGAAATCCCCAATGTAATTAACTTCCTCTATATGCGTTATATTTGAATCACATTTCGCTATATTTATTAGTGGATGTTCCCGCAATGTCTGTAAACTTTCTTCATTTTGATGAAGAACCTGTAAATGTAACATTATGATAAATAACGAGTATGTTATAACTTATTTAACATTTTCCAATACTGTTATTTTAACACAGTTCCAATAATGAATCATATCATAATATTATAATGATATTGTGAAAAAAAAATTAATGTCTGAACCAGGAATCAAACTGTAAACCTCTCCTTCTCAGTAGGAGTGTGCAATCCAACTACACCATTCTAGACTTGGTACAAACACTAACAATTCTTTGCACATATACAAATTTATAATTCTCGGTTCGTCCGCTGCCAGGTAGGTGTCACTACCATCGCCAACGACCGGCTTAGTTTAGAAGTATTTATATTTGAGAATTGTACACCAGCACTTTTATAAGCAGTAAACAAAGTTATTTAACATTTTCCAATACTGTTATTTTAACACAGTTCCAATAATGGATCATTTTATAATATTATAATGATATTGTGAAAAGAAAAATTAGTGTTTGTTACCAAGTCTAAAATGGTGTAGTGGGCTGCACACTCCTACGGGAGAAGGAGAGGTCCACGGTTCGATTCCTGCTTCTGACATTAATTTTTCTTTTTACGATATCATAATAATATTATAATACGATCCATTATTGGAACTGTGTTAAAATAACAGTATTGTAAAATGATAAATAACATCGTTTACTGCTTATAAAAGTGGTGTTGTAAAATTCTCAAATATAGATACTTCTAAACGAAGCCAGCCATTGTCCATGGTAGTGACACCTACCTGGCAGCGGAACAAACGAGAATTATAGATTTGTATATGTGCAAAGAATTATTAGTGTTTATACCAAGTATAAAATGGTGTAGTGGGCTGCACACTCCTACGGAGGAGAGGTCCACGGTTCGATTCCTGGTTCAGACATTAATTTTTCTTTTCACAATTTCACAATATCATTATAATGTTATAACTTACCAAAACGTTAAGCATCTTTCAATCCACAAGTTAGAAATTCAATCTCACCACAAATGTCAAATATTACGTACAACATAATGGAATATTTCACACATTATCCCATTTTTATTACACTCAGTCTTGTACGGTAACCAACAAATTTAACATTTAAGCACTCTTCCTATATAGAGTAATACCAAAAATTATAACATGTAATTTCTACCAACATATGGCAAAGCTAATTATAAATTTTACAATTTAAATGTTGCATGTTGGGATATGAAATTTTCACATAGGATTTAACCAATATATGGGAACATTCTGAAACATATTGGATACCTACAATAATTGGCAGCTCTAACTAACTCACTGGAACTTTCGAACCCGGAGATTCGTGGCCGCACGGATATAAGCTCTCCATACATCCCTATACTGAGCTAATATTTGCAATTACCTCCTGTATAATCTACTTCCCTCAAATCATATTTAATGTTATTCTCCCATCTCATCCTTAGTCTATCAACTGGGGGTTTTCCCTCTGTTTTCCTAAAAGAAGCTTCCATGCAAGTCCTTCATTCCCCATTCGTGCCACATGCCCTGTCCATCGCAGTCTACGAAACTTAACTGTTCTCATTATATCTGGCTTCCTATAAAGACCATGTAGTATACTGTTACCCAGCCTTCTCCATTCACTTGTCTGTTCATCTCTCTTTGCTCCAAAAATTTTCCTAAGAACTTTATTCTCAAATACTCATAATCTCCTTTACTCCCTTAAAGTAAGAGTCCATGTTTCGCATCCATATAATATAACTGGTGATTAATAGTTTTATATATTTTCAGTTTAACGTTTTTTGAAAGGAGTTGGGACGTCAAGAATGTCTGTAATGCATAATAGCATGTATTTCCAAAATTGAGCCTATGTTTAATTTCTTTGTGCATCGCATTGGCAGCTCTAGGTTGGAAAAACCCGTCTATAATGGTTAGATATCTGATATACTTAACAGAAGTAACCACAACACTACCATTGTAATTAACTGATATTTATATGAGAACGGTAGTCACCTAGCAAGGTAATGCCCTTTTATGTCCATTGAGCCCTTTGATATTTAACCTCATGCTTACAGTTCTGAACATACCAACATAAATATTACCTCGAGTTTTGTTTCCTCAGAAGCAACAGCTGGGAATGTCTCATATTTAATATCTATACTGTCAACTGATTCTTCTATTTCCGATTTTATTTCTAATTTAAAGTCCTGTGAAATAAAAATCATAATATATCATGATATTAATTATAAGCTTCTAATGATGATATCTAAATAAATATGATCAGTAACTTACTTGTGGTTCAATCACATTTTTTAGATGATCTTCCTGTTTAATACCAAATTTGCAATTCATTATTACCAAAATGCCTGAAAAGTCAATAAAATCATTGAAAAAAATTAACTTCATTCGTGTTTATCTACACATCAGTTTATATTATGGAGATTTAAAATGTCATTAAAAACCACACTTAAAAAAATTCAGTAACAATAAATCAATGTCGGCTGCCGTAGACCTATTGATCTAATACGTTTCCACACATCACTTGCATTTGTGTTTGGACCAATGAGACTATGAGCATACCGCAACAACTTAGCGTTCCTAATGATTTGATTAGTTATGTTTATTTATGTATTGTATTGCTTTAAATTAGCGTCACTTCTGTTTCGTCTATACTTTCGAAAAGCAGCATCCCTCTTTGCTATCAGTAGTCGAATTTCGTGGGACATCCAGGTAGCTGGGGATTTAGTAATGCATCTAGTCTTCAAAGGGGGCATGTTTGTCGTAAAGTTATAATATCATTATGTTAAATTTAAGCAATTTGTCATCAATTGCGCTTAGAGTCCAAACGTCATGCAACGGCATCTCGACAGCCTCTGCAATTAGCGCTTGCTGTTCTTTTCTTCAATTTCGATACGTCAATAATTCAGGACGAGTTCAAGAACACTAGAGAGAGTATTTAATGTATACGACGTCATGGGCTGATATGCCGGACGCTGGTATTTGTCGGTAGTTATAATCTTCTGTGAATTTGTCGTGGCAATGATGTCTATTGTCGCGGCAATGTATCAGTCGTCGATGTGTGATGGGTTGGTTGTAAAGGCAAGACTTGCATATTGCATGCGTGAAATAATACTAGCAGTTCGGATACCTAGGATGAGGAAGAAAGTAAGTTAGAATTGAAGTTGCCTATTACTACATATAACATGCTGTTAATGCGGCAGTAAACTCAATAAAGGTCTCTATATCACTAAGATATTCTACTTTAAGAATACCACGCATAGAGGAGATATCTCTGTAAACTAGCTGGCATTTCAATGGAGAGAAATTCAGGTCGGGCATTGTATTTAGGGGGGAGGGAGTGAAGAATGACTTTGGGTTGTAAGTCCGATTATGGTAGCAAATAACTTGAAAAATAAAACCCTAAGAATAAAATTTGACAGGTGTTTCTTAGGGTACTTATAAAGTCTAGTCACATATTGGAAAGTTTAGCCAAATATTGTTATGATCAATGAAGAATCTTCACAGCAATTTGGGAAAACACCCTTAAATAATAATAAATTACCAATTTATTAAAATATTATGAAAGCACGTTTTAAGATTTAAGATTTTCAAGCCATTACATATTTGAAAATACAACGAAATTACACCTTGCGTAAAAGTGAATCAATTCCGCTTTCTCTAACAGCTGTAAAATATGTTAATGTGGTTTACTAAAGTTCTTACTTACTCGCGTGAAGGATACATCGTAATAATGATTAACTTTTATTATTTTCCTTAGCAATAAATACTCCATGTTTAGAAAGGTCAGATAGCGAAACATGACAAGGCGCTTATGATATAAGCTGACAATCTTGATATAACAATTTCTAAAAATCTAATTTACCAATAATTTAGACATAAGCATATACAGAAAACAAACCAGCAATACAGTAGCTATAAACCAAAAATCAAGACATCCCCTTTTCGATATAAATTTGGTAGTACAATGAAGCTTAGAATCACCAAAGATGAAAACACAAGAAAATCTGCGGACCATCACTAAATAAACCAGGTTAGAGTAATAGTTTGATATACGTAATTAGGGTAGGTTAGCTTTTAGTTTCTTATACATATAGTATAATTTATTTACGTACATGTAATTTAGTATTGTCTAAATATTACTTTCACAGGTTAGAGTAATTTAAATAAGTTAGGCTAGTTTTTTAGGTTATTATTAGAGATCCGTGAAATTCGCGAATCGTTATAAGGCGAAATGCTCCAATTTTGTCATTTTCTTGTACCATTTCTTAACTCCACTTCCCACAACCTCAAAATAAGCATTTCTGAATCGCGAAATCCTACGATAAACGCGAAATAACAACCGACATTTAAAATTTTCAACGAATTCCGGAGATTTTTTGTTCTATTCGCGAAATTTTCATAATGCATTTTTAAACACTGTTTTCGGATTCCATCATCTATTCAACTGCCAAATCTGCTTTCTCCATGCACTCTTTCAAAGGAAAATGGTTGCAACACAGTTCACAACATGCTCAAATATGGCCTCTCCATATATTTTAAGTTCTATGGCCAATGTGAATTCCCAGAAATACGAATTATATTAACGTGTAAATAAGTTTTTTTTTTTCCTAATTTTTGTTCAGACGTATTTATCAATTGTATATCAATCATTATTGAGTAAATCGGAAGAAAACATTTATTTAAGTATAAGCAGTAACCTGACAATAATCCAAGAACTGCCAAATTTGAATTAGCCAACAATGGACCCTGAGTAATTATATCATACTGCTAAATATTATTGCCAATTTAATTAAAACAGAATTCAATTACATAAACGCATTTTTTCTATTGGATTACACATCTATAACATGGATTAGTTACTACGATTAAAATTTTATGCATTTTAGTGTATTAAAATCGATATCAATATTGTACAAGCTAAATGTTGACCTTAAACTACTGGATATATCATTCTTATTGGGTTTAGTATACTAAACTAGGATTAAAAAGACTCAAATTTACATTTTTTTTAGAATGACACTGCCAAATTCCCAACAACATCAAAATCTTGAAATTTTAAAACGAATTATTCCTAAAAATAAAACAACTTTCACGGATCTCTAGTTATTATACATTTATTCTAATAAATTATACTACAAATTTCGAAGATTATGTTATAAATAAGTGGCATCTATTTATTGAATATTTTGTAAGGGCTAATTTGCCATTGTTCATTTTCGAGAAATACGTAAGATGACCTATCGATTACACAAGCTTGTATTTTAAAACTCTGTTTCAGATGATTTATTTAAAATGAGTGTTTTTAAATCAATTTTTTATACTGATTCCAGAAATGATTTTCATTTTTGTCTATAACGTAAGGTTTTTACACAAAATAAGAATTTATGTTTTCATGATTTTAACTATTATAAGTACAAACATATTCAAACTTCATTTCACACAAGATATTTTTTTTTGTAAAAAAATGTTAAAAATACTGTACAGAACTGTCCTAATAATTTCGTGACTACCTTGTAACAAAACAGAAAGCAAATGGTATTCCATTAATTTTGACACCTTCTCTTCTTTTGCTTCCTTGAAGTTCCTCCATTTTTAGTCTCCTTCTTCAACATCCAACAGTAGTCGGCCACCATAGTTTCATTCCATGTTCCCTGGTATCTCCTCTCTATCTCTTTAACATCCTGTGAAACGTTCACCTTGCTCTTCACTGTAATGTCCCAGATTTTCGTGAAAGTAGTCGATGGGGAATATAGAAAGTGAACTTTCACCCTCATGTTACAATTCAATTTTTTGAAATTTTCCAACATTTTTCCACAATTGCCTTGTAATTAGGATCTTTGTTATTGCCTAGAAAGTTTTCAGTAACAGATCGGAAAGCGGCCCATGCTTCTTTTTCTCTCTTTCGTCTTTTTTTCTTTCTTTTTTTCAAAATATTCATCCTTCATCAGTTTCTTTATTTACGGACCAACAAAAATTCCAGCTTTCAATTTTTCTTACGCGATGAACGAAAATTTCTCACAAAGGTACTTGAAGCAAGGTCCATCCTGTAGTAGAGCCCTTACAAACAACTTCATCAAGGCCAATTTGATGTGTAGTGGTGGATGCAGGACTTTTCAAGGGTTTACATGTGGTTCATGTAGGATGTTTTTAGTTCCAGGCACAACATTTCTCCACTCTGGCCAAACTTTCACACTCCAAAGATCCTGCTTTGCCCGACTGTCCCATTCACATAGAAAATATGTCATTTTTGTGAAACCAGCTTGTTGCCCTAATAATATTTCTATAACTTTAAAGTCACCGCAGATTAGCCTCCTGTGTTCCTCATACTGGATACTCGTTAATAGCAACTTATGTTCTCGAATGTATCCTTCATCCGAACTAAGTGAACAATAGAAATGAACCAACACACATTCCCATTATGCAGTACACACCTTTGAGACTACTCTTTGATGAGTCTAAAAAAGTCTCCACTGAGTAGGATCATGCTCAATATCATAGAAGTGCATTAACTTGTATATGTTATTGCAGTAAACCATGCAATCATTCTGTGAGAATAAAGGAACTAGTAATTTTTATCTGTGTCTGTACCATGAGTAAAGAATTCCTGGTTCCAGAAGATTCTTACTTTTAAGCCGTGAGCTAAGGAGCTCTGCAGATTCCTTTGGCATATCCAAATCACGAACTACATCATTAAGGTCACTTTGAGAGAACAGTTTTGGAGAAAAGCCGTCCTCAGTTTGATATACATCATCAGTATTTTCGTCAGTGATTGCATCAAGTTCACTTTCAACATCATCTTCTGTCAGGTTCTCTAAAAAAGCTGGAGGAAAAGGAACAGGCAGTTCTTCTCCATGTGGAAATGGCCTAATGGCTGAAGGGATGCTTGGATATACATTTGGTTATTTTTTAATTGCAACCCCTGAACATTAAGCAAACAGAAGTAACAGTCATTAGGCGGTCTTTAGGCTCCCTCCACACCACAGGAATAGCAAACGGCATGCATGTTTTCTTTCCTTTTGTCCACAATCTTAACCTCTCAATGCAATATTGGCAAACAATACCCGGAAAAATTGTACTTAAGCTGACGTCAAATATTTTCAAAGTCCTATAGAGCAAGAGTGTGCATGCGCCAGAGTTTAATAGAGCCAGCGATAACCCACCACCATACCACATATCGATTATCATCCTCGATTACTATCGATATCGTACTGAAGTTCAAAAATCTTATGCTAGATGACAGCATCTCGCTATGAAATTTAAATACCAATCTTTGCAGTAAATCCCCAAATCTATGTTTAAAAACTATATTAATAATATTAAAATTACAAAAGTTTATAAAAAAATGGGTGTACACTTACTTATCACTCCCTAACGCCGTTCCAACCAGCGATAATCCAAAACAGCGATAAAAAATCATAGACTAATATACTCTGTGGAGAAAATAGTTAGCTTCACAATATTGTCTAACAGTGTCATAATATTGTGATTTGCGTATCTAAATAAATAATTGAAATTGTCTAATAATGTTATAAAAATTGTTTGAAAAGGTTTAAAATATTAAAAAATGTTAGTAAATACAGAAGAAGAGCTATAGTTTACAACAATAAACTGAAAATTAAAAAGCAGTAAAAGTGCAGTTGAGCCACCTAAATGAATTACTCGAACCTAGGTGAATCCCATGTAACGCCCTATTTATTATTTTACGCCATTAAATAAGTAAAAGTTAAATTCGGACATAATTTGTTGAAACCACAAATATGGTCTAAGTGTGGTAATCGGTGGTTTATCGCAGGTTAGAAGTGTGGTAATCGGTGGTTACGACGGCCATTTAGAATAACTGTTGTAACCTGAGTGGTCATCACAGGAAATAGTCCCACTTTATTTTCATATTACGCGTAAAATAAAGAAATGATAATTACGACTCGCAGGTAAATACATTTAATATAATATTTTACTAATATTTCCCACAATTAGGTAGTGTTAAAGTGGGTAAATCAAAAGCTGGTCATCTCCCACCCGGCCACTTCCTGTAAAAAGACTATATCCAAGGTGATTTATCTAATTGCCACATTAACACCTACAGTGCCCCGCGATTGTATAAAGTCATAACATTCCATGTTCCTAGGAACATGTTCCTGTGTTTCAGCCTTTGGTATTATTCCCTGAAGTAGTCCCCGCCCGGAGACCAAATGGGGGGACTATTTTACCTCCGGAAAACGTTATCCCAGTGGAGCCCATGTCCGCGTTTCTTGACTAATGTATTTTTACGGTGAAAGATAGTCGCTCATTTGACCAAGGTAC
Organism: Diploptera punctata; assembly: GCA_030220185.1. Classification (NCBI taxonomy): domain Eukaryota; kingdom Metazoa; phylum Arthropoda; class Insecta; order Blattodea; family Blaberidae; genus Diploptera; species Diploptera punctata. The sequence continues at coordinate 1,090,493 of JASPKZ010007270.1, forward strand.
TTTTTTTCGTCTGGCTTATCACCTTCGACCAGTCCAGCATGGGTAAGCCTATCGGCAGCAATGCTACCGTCGGCATAACTCTCGGGATCGTTTAAGCATGCAAGCCACTCCACCACGACAAGGTAATGATACCATGGAGGGAATGAGCGCAAATACTAGACTTTTCCTCGTTTCCGTAAAACTCGTATCATAACATAGACGACATATCCCTTATATCGTTAATCGCAATTAATACATTGTGTTATGTATACAAAATCTACAGGCACGTAGCCTACCTTTTTTAACTTTATCTCACTGATTGCAAAAAATATAGATATTAATACCAGATTAAAATGAAAATTTATAACTTCACAAAACTGTTTCACTGCAGTTCGTATTCAGTGTTCACGGCCTCCTTTGTCGCTTAGTAGCACCTTCTTTTCCGTCCTTGTACAGTGTTGCCAATATAGCCACTTTGTAGTTAGATCTGGCCATTTTTAAAACGTAACTGGCTACAAATTTGTGAAAAAGCCACTAATAGCTTTTGTGGCCAAATGTAGCCTTTTCTTTAGCTACTTCTAGCCATTCTTAACATAGTTTAAGTATTTTATATAAATTATATAATAATAGCGGATGGAGATTTATATATTTTGCCACCACAAATATAAATTAAGAAAAATGAGTACCTTCTTTCCAAAGAATATCATATACAAAGAAACATGAACATCCTCTGATTGTATTACTAATCAGATAGACCATGCATTAATACAGAACGGGCTCAAGCCTACAATTTAGAAATGCATACGAGGGGAGTAGATAGTGATTCAGGTCATCACTCAGTGAGAGTCAGATGTAAACAAAGGATATCCACAGAAATACAATTTTTGATGAGGAGAAAATTAAAATATAACTTGGACAAACTTAGTGAGAAAGAAATTAAAGAGTAAACTTTTTAAAAACAATTCAAATTGCTGAATCTTTCGTTCTAAGAATATATTTTATTTCTGAACATAGATTTTATATTCATAATTTAGTTGATATATTTTAATTGCATTAATTCAAACAGAGTTAAAAAGTGACAAATCCATTTTTTCTAAGATTGAAAATACAGTTTGTTTCCAGGCATAAAACACATTTTAGCCATTTCTAGCCATTTTTTGGAGCCAGTTTTAGCCACTTTTCCCAAATGGATGTTGGTAACCCTGTCCTTGGACTACCCAGCTCTTTATTACATTGTAACGATTCTGACCTATGATTCTGACAAATCCTGACTTCAGTAGCCTACTAACATGGGGAGTCCATGGATTTTTAATCGATCTTAAGAAAACAATATGATATTGGTAATGTATGTATGTATACAATATTATTAACGTGTGTTCTTCAAAAGCAGAAAAAAACATTCGATTCAGAATATGGTAACTACTTTATGAAAAGAAACTACAATTTACAATAAGACCTACCTGTATAATTGGGCCAGGGGACTTTTTGTACTAGGTCCTAGTAAAGTGAAAGTAAAAGCAAAGTGATCCCTCAACAGGCCCGGAGGCCCTTGGGGTAGTGGGAGGTTAAGGCTCCCACTTTTTCTAGACAATTGGCACTTTATGTCAGCCGGGTTGTCAGCCCTGCGTGACGGCCGCCTTTACCCCAGAACAAGCGCCTGGTACTCATTTCCGTTAGAGGCTGAGTCGACCCCAGGGCCATAATGCCGCCAGAGGGTTTGGATCAGTGTAAAAATCCTGACCCCAAAGGGACTTGAACCCTCGACCCTCCGGCTAATAGCTCAGTGCCTTAACCACTACGCTACGGCGTGCCTACAAATTGGAAATTGCGTACAAGATTGACAGCTCAAGTTTAGAATATGACATTCTACGATTTTCCATTAAACATGACACAGTTGCACTACATACCAAGTAGTACTAGGACTAGAAAATTCGGTAAATTTTGCTTCGAGGCCTTTCATTCAGACTTAAGGATCTTTTACGAGCCTGAAAATTTTCGGACTCGGGACCCACGGCTTAAAGGCCCTCCCGGAGGACTTGCTCCTTGGATTTTTCCGTCATAAAAATCCATCGACCCGGCCGGGTTTGAACCCGCGACCCTCGGGACTAGAGGCAAGGAGCATAACCACTAGTCAACCGCGGCCGATTAAAACATTTTTAAATGTTACTAAATACAGAAGAAGAGTTATAATTCACAACAATAAACAGAAAAATCAAGGTGTTCGTAAACGTGAGCCAAAAAAAATATATATATATATAAAAGTTTTATAATATAATAAAAACTCTTGCGATGGAGAACTGTGATTGGCTGGAATATCTATATGTACACTAAACACAAAGTGTACTTTGATAAAAGTATTCTGAATTGAGATAAGAACTTTAAAGTCAGTCAATATCTAACAGTGTGACAAGTGTTAATAAACAGTATCTTATGTTAATTAATGTAGCGTGTTTGTATACATTTATGGTCTTCATGTAGATTAGAGAGATGCGTGTGGGTAATTTTAAAGTAATGATTAGGGCAAGGCATTTAATGACCTATAAATTGGTAAATAATGCAAAATAAAAAATGCATTTATGACCTAAAATGCAAAAAAATGACCAATAAAATAAAAAAATGACAAATAAAAAGTTAGGAATTACCAATAAAAATACTATTTATTAGATTAAGTACTCACTTGATTACTGAATTACATAAATTCAACTTAACACACCAAAATTTTAAAAGAAAGGTATTTAAAATATATATATATATATTACAGTACCTTTTATTGCAGAAAATCCATTTCAATTACACAGTGCACTTTTACAGCAATTTTGAATTGCAGTTAACAGTCAGAATAAGGGCAGAAACTATCATAAGCTCTAAGAAATTGAATAAAATTCCTAGAAGTGGGCAAGATCATTATGCACATACCTTGAAAAATAGGGATAGTAGTTAACAAAACAATTACTTAACTCCAAGAAATTGCATTGACAAGGAAAAATACTGAATTATAATAAAAATCTTAAATCAAATACAAATAATGTCACAGTCTTCCGGAAAGTGTAACAAATGCTCAAAATTACCTAAAAATTGCCAAAAATTACCTATCCTTAAAAAATTAAGAAAATGTAAAAAAATTCCCTAACAAATTGCTTTTATTTAATCCGTTTTTTAATGCCGTACATTTTCATAATGCAAGCAATGTTTCAACCTTCATAAGAAAAAGAATCAAATTCATTGATTGCCTTGCCCTAGTAATGATCCTGTTTCTCTTGGCAGTTGTTCACCGTTATTGTTCGTCGAGGTGAAAATATGAGTCTTTACGTAGTGGCGTAGTAGTATTCATTTCACTTAATATTTTTTAAAGTGTATAGTAATAAAATGCATGCCTAAGATTCTCAGTCCTCCTCAACCCTGTGGAATTCCAGCTGATATATTGTAGGTCTTTCGGATCATTCCCCATCATCAGCTTTTTAAAATGAACCGACGAAGTCTTTTAAGGCAAAATTCGACAGAGTTGAGGACGAATTATTCCATTACGTAAGTGAAAAAGTTTGTTTGTACATAACAATAATGCATATTGGGTCTAAATAAAATTTTATTTATAACCACAGGAAAAAATATCATTACCATCATCAGATGACACCAGAACTATCTATTCATCATCAGATAACACAACTACCCTATTACCACCTTTTCATTGTTTTGAATGTGAGAATAGGAAAAGTCAAAGGAAAGTCGATTTTTAAAATGCAGAGGGTCATGATACAGTTTCAAATGTTCCATCCAAAGCTTCAGTTAACGATCCAAATTTTATTGCTGATTCATGACAATCCAAACTGGGCAGATTCGCTTTTAATTTTCCACGAATTCTACCTGAAATTAACGAGTTCCTATGTTATGACATTTTAATTAGCAGTGGAGGAAATCAAACTTCAAATAAATACAAATGGCCAAAATTGGGAAGCCAGCCTAAGAAAATTTCCAGTGAAACATTTTCTGCGCCCTCTGGTTTGAAGAGACGTATAAATACCGACAGTCCCTTGAGCATATTAGCCTAACTTTAATTTTGACTACGACTTTAATGATATTTGTTGTTGAACAGAGCAATATTTATGCTGTTCAAAATAATACACGCTTAGACCTGACTACAGTTGAACTGTCAATTATGCGCCTTTACTGGAATTGCAATGAAAATATTCTTGTTGATAAGGTTTCTCGAGAGATGAGTGTGGAACGATTCATAAAAAAATTATTAGAAATTTACACCCGAATGATTCCTTCTAGAGATTCATCAGATTTTGATAAGCTATACAAATTAAAAGTATCCATAAGGCAAATTCAAAATATATTTCCGAAATTGCTTCCACCTTCCTAGTATATATCCACAGATTAAAGCATAGTTGTTTTCATAGGGAGATGAGGCATGAAGTGGTACATGCCCATGAACACCGATCAAAAGAGGTATGAAAGTGTGGGTGTATTGCTACGCTATAAGCAGGTACATGGTTGCCTTTGAAGTAGATACGGATAAAATTGCAAATGGCTAGTTAGAACACAGTTTTAGCGAGAGAGTGGTTTCAGCGCTTTATATTTTTTTTAAGTGCACCAATTCTTTTGTATCGGTGTGACATTACTTTAAGTGAGATTATGATTGAGTGGAGTAATGAATTAACTCTAATTATTATTAGAAATATATCGAGTTTATAGTCGAAATGATCAGGAAATAATTTGCAGTAAAATGGGCATATAAATAAATTGATAATTATAACAATGTAATAATTTGGTATAAGGCTAATAAAAGACTAATAGCGTGTAGTTGTAAGGAGGTTAAAAACCCGACCATACCCACGGTTTTTTTCCCAACTTGTAAACATAATACTAAAGGGAACTAACATGGGCAGTTTCTTTTCAAATATAAGATTACATGACCATGCCATTGTTAAGTCAATCTATCAAATGCCTAATGAACGGGATTATGATAATCCTCATGCCATCTTCGAGAGGAGTCACCAGCAGAGATTTTTGATGAACGTATAGGTAGGCGTAATTTCTGACCACATCATTGGCCCCTACCTTCTTCCCCAGAGATTAAATGGTATCATTTATCAGACACTTTTAGAGCACATCCTAACTAGATTGATAGAAGAAGTTCCTCTTCACATCAGGCTCCTCCCCGTTTCTGCCGGAATGTGCGAAATAATTTGGATGAAGTGTATCCTAGCCGTTGTATATAGTAAGAGGTTGTTCATCTGTAGTGTGGCCACCTCGCACTCCAGATCTCTGTCCACTTGATTATTTTTTGGGGACACCTGGAAACATTGGTGTATGCGACCCGTGTTGATACAGATGAACTGTTAATTGCAAAAATAATCGCAGCATGTGATGTGATCCGCGAGACACCCGGTATCTTGAACAGGGCACGAGAATCCTTTAGTCGCCGATGTCGTTTGTGTTGTGAGAATGGAGGTGGCCAATTTGAATAATTCCTATAATGAGTATGCAGGTGCTTCACTTTTTTTTTTTTTGGTTTAGTCAAATGTGTAGATTTTTATTTCCCAATAACATTATGTAAGCCATGTTTACATACACTGTACCTCTTAATGTTATTACTCTTTGGTCACTGCACTATCATTAGTCTAAGTACATAAGTACTGTACAGTACAATTACACATTTTATTTGCGAAACCTATTGTACTCTACAATATGTGTATTATTATTACAACCTTTCAAACAATTCTCTGTACAGTATGTACGTAGATATTTTGTAACTCATGTACTGCGCCGACATTCCAATACCGGTTGAACGCTCTAAACGATTCATTGCCTCATTATGAACACGTTATTGTCGCAGGCGATTTTAATACAAATCCTCTTCAGACTGACTCACCAGCCATACAACTTAAAAATACTTTCAAAAACTTGAATATCGCAATTTGTACCTCTCTCCCCCACACATCACACTGCTACTACCGACACTCTACTGGACTTAAAAGCGACTACACATCCACAGAAAGTACTGACATATGGAAAATTTTCTGCTCCCGGCATATCTGCTCATGACATTGTATACGTAGAAAACTCACTCCAGTGTCCTTAAATACCCTCTAAATTAATTACGTACAGAAACGTACAAAACATAGGCGCGATCATACTAAAAAAACCCGAAAACTTCACCCAGGAGCCTGTCCCAACCGGGAATCGAACGCGGGCCCACTGCGTGACAAGGCAGCATGCTATCTCGAGACTACAGTGGTGGACTATATATATATATATATATATATATATAAACACACACACACACTTAATTGTTCTGTCAGGATATTTTTTTCTGTCAATTGGATTTAGAGCTGAAGAAAGAGCCACGAAAATAATACTTGAGGAAATTTAGAGCTCAACATCATTAACTCCACTTTTGATCATTTCGTAAGCTAGTTGTAATATATTAAATTTATCATATTTTTCAGTAGTCTATGTAATTTATACCCTAGTGAGAATGATGTCATAAAATCTCAAAATATATTTTAATACATCATACAAATATGTGTAATTAACTATAATCCTCAATATTTAAAAATCTCTGAAAAGAGTTATTCATGTTAACTTTTGAATGCCACATTTTAAATATTTTTTTAAATATCTTAAATACTTCCATTCTTGTATTTGTCATTTTCCGTTTTTATAATATTTTTCCCTCTATACTATACAATTATGATTGTTAATAAATTCCTGTTGATCATTGGTTGGTACATATTAAACGGTTGTCAGCTTGTACTCAATGTATTATGAACTAATATTTCATAAAATGCTAAGTATATTCATATTTTCTTAAACTCACTTCTCAAACATCTTTAATTACACTTTCTCTGCATAATGTATTCATTGAATAGCTAGGTTCAAATTATGAACATTCCTTATAATATTTTTAATTTGTTTTAAATGCTTTATTAATTAAATTCTATTTATTTAATTGTATATATATATATATATATATATATCTTTACAAACTAAATAGATTGGTAAAAAATGTTGATTATATTTAGTATGGAATGGAAAGTTATTTCTTTTTTATATTGTTATTAACATTTTTTTCTTATTGCGATATTTTATAACAAATTTAATTAAATTATAAATTTCGTCTATGAATTGCCAGTCAATTATAAAGCAAAAATCATTCAGTATGAACTTAAAATTGTTGTGATTTTCTTTATTATTTGTATTTGTATAGATAAAATTATTTAACATAATAACTTTGAATTATTTTATTATGGATGCTGAGGAACATGACGTGTTGACAGAACACTTAAATGATTTATTATTATTATTATTATTATTATTATTATTATTATTATTATTATTATTATTATTGTACTATTATTAATCAGTTTGGTAAAATTTTCATTTAATATTTAATATTATAGTTTTGTGGTTGTTGTATTACATAAAACAAACGTTTTCCTCTTTAATGGAAATGAAGGCACTTAACCAAACACCAATAAACCAAATAAAAAAATTAATTAAAACTTCTAAGCACACACTAATATGTAATAAGATGGGATTTCTAAAAAAAATATTACTAACAGATCACTTAAAAAAGTTAACCTGAACTATGCATCCGTAAATGTATATTAAGATTAGACTTCAAAGAAAAGTTTTTATACAAAAGAACATTTAAATGAATTTTCAAAACTATGAACATGTAAATGTGAATAAAGATGGAACTTCAAACTAAATGACTTTTTACACACAGACAACTTCAAAATGGTTTCTCTTTAGCATGCAGATGTAAATGTGTAATAAGATGTGATTTCTGAGCAAATAAATTGTTACAAGGAGTACATTTGAATGGTTTCCTCATTGCTATGCAAAAGTATAATGTCTGTTAAGATTGGACTTTTCAGCAAATGACTTACAACAAACAGAACATATATATGGCTTCTCGTGGCTATGCACACGTAAATGTCTATTAAGACTTGACTTCACGGAAAATAACTTAATACAAAAAGAACATTAAAATGGTTTATTCAAAACTATGAATGACGTAAATGTGAAATAAGATGGGACTTTATAACCAAATGACATTATTACAAAGTGAACACTCAAATGGTTTCTCATTATTATGCACAAGTAAATGGTTATTAAGGTAGAGATTTTTGACCAAAGGATTTGTCCACAAACAGTACATTTGAATGGTTTTTCATTTATATGCGTACGCAAATGTCTAACAGACTGAATCTGAATTTCTGGGTAAATGAAATTATTGCAAAGAGAACATTGAAAAGGTTTATTTATATTTGCACAAGGGATTAAATGTTCATCGAAACTATCACTGTTACTAGAAAAGTCTTCGTCTCCTGTTCGTGAAGACTGAGAAGCTCTGTTATTTTCCTGGGTGATCATTTATATATTCCCCCTGAATTTATCTTGATCTATATACATTATATTTGAACCACTTTTTGTTATATTTTCCTCGTGGATGATCCAGTAACGTCCTGTAAACTTTCTTCATTTTGAAGCGCCTGTAATTGTAACATTATGATAACTACAAAGTATGTACCAACTTAGCAAATTCTAAGTAGCAATCAATTCTCAAGATAGAAACCACATCTCAGTAGAAAATAATTTTGTTATACATTATGTTATGTAAGTCCTGAGGTCGTATGTGCAGTAAAACTGACAGAAAACATGCAACTTTCACTAACATATGATAAAAGTAATTAGAAAATATACAACTGAAATGTTGCATGTTAGGACATATCCTCAGAAATAATATTTTTATTTCCAATTTCATATTCAAATAGTCTCAATTTCAACATTAAATACAAACCAGGACAAGGAGATGTGTCAACCATGGCATACCGAAAGATGCCTTCAAATTGCTAATCACAGAAGCATTATGATATACGTACCAAGGAAGTAACCGAAAAAAAACTGCTATTTTTAACTGTAAGGCACTAAAATCCAGAGTCAAAACTCTAATTTAGACGATAAGGAAGTAATTCACACTCGTGACTCGGTAGATTGGATAACCCTCACTACTTGCCTTTCGCACTGCGTCCCGCCATATTATAGCCTGCTCTTAGTCAAATAGGGAGTCCATGTGCTCCGTAATTGCAATTTCTGGATTCTGGCTTGCTGTTAAAAAAGGCAAATAATTTTTTTTGGACACAGTCTTTGTACATCACAAGCAATATCAAGACAGGTTTTGGCATGCAATGGTTGACAGTTCCCTTGTGAGAACTTTTTAAAGAAAGGTTAGATCCGGAAATGTATGTAGAAAAAGTAAAAATATCTTCATACTATCATACAAACATAATGTATTCTACTAAGATATGTAATAGAACATACCATACACGTAATAATAATAATCCCTGTTCAGGCATTTATTTTTCTTTTTATGTCATATATATATATATATATATATATATATAGTCCACCGCTGTGGTCTCGAGGTAGCGTGCTGCCTTGTCACGAAGCGGGCCCGGGTTCGATCCCCGGTCGGGGCAGTTTTTCTGGGTGAGGTTTTTATCGGGGTTTATCCTCACCTGTAAGACAAATGTCAGAAAAACTTTAAGGCCCAAACGGTCCCCGAAATAATATGGCCATCATCATCATCCTTCACCGGTGTGGAAAGCAACGGGAAGCTACCACACCTACAATTCCCTAGTAAAGCTGCAAGCATAGCATGAAAATGCAGTGAAAGACCTGCCTTCGGGCAGAATTACTTTGGATGGATGGATATATATATAGTAAAGTGGCATATCAAATTAAACCTCATGACATTCTCTTTAAAATGAGGTGTAAAACAATCCTTTAATGCTAATGATGTATTAGTTATTCAGGACTGGAAATAGGAAAAAAGAAAATTTTCTCCATATTTTGAAAATTGAAGTCATCAAAACCTATCAAAATATAGTTCTCTCTAAAAATGTATTTTAATTTAGACCTCTCTCCAAGCACAACAGGCCTAGAAGGCCATTGGCCTACCATCGGGCTGCTGACCTCACATCCAGATGTGTGAATCACAGAGGTGGACGATCATCTAGCCAGTGTAGGGGTGACATATGGTCAGCATGTCGGGTCCCCCAGCCGTTATAGCTGGTTCTTCTAAAACCGGAGCCGCTACTTATTGTAGCTGCCCAAATGCCTCACGATGCTGGGTGGGCACTGGTCCCATACTGGCCGATATTCCACGAGAAAATTTCATTCCCCACGAGGACTCGAACCAGCACTAGTCTCGTAGCTCTGCGCCAAGGCTTCTTGCTTTAACCACTCGACTACGGCACGGGACTTAATTTAGACCCATGAGGAGAATTATTCACAAAATTATCACTAAAATTCAACATGTATAAATTGAAATCTTTTTTTTTTTTTGGTTGGTTTGGCAGGAATGATTCAATTAACTCTTCTTCTTCATCCAACCGAGTCTTAGGCCTACAGGCCTGTTACGATTTCACTGATGAATTTTGTATCCAGCGTTTCCTTGGACAGCCCAGAGATTTCTTCCCTGTTTGACAGTAACGAAGCATGGCCTTTGGCACTCTATCTGAGCTCATTCGTCGCAAATGATTCATCCAGTTGTTCCAGTATCTATGTATGTACTCAATGACCGGTTCTATATGTAGTTCCTTCAAAATATCGTCATTGCATTTGTGATCCCATTTGGTGTATCCTGCTGTATACCTCATGAATCTCATTTTACTAGAAGTTATCCTGCTCTCTTCTCCTTTCCTCAAAGTCCATGCCTCACATGTCGTAGCAAAATGCAGGTTTTACTAAGGTTTTGTATAACCGTACTCTGGAAAATGTAGGTAGAAAATGTTAGTAGAAACACTTGCAATGCCCCATTTGATTTTGATTATTGTGACACTCTTTTTTACAGACTTAAATATTATTTCCACTCAAAGACTTCAACGTGTTCATAATTCTTGCGCACGTTTTATTTGTGGTATTCGCAAATTTGACCATGTTACACACCGTCCCTGGAACAATTATCGTGGTTTCGTCTAAGAGATCGTAGAACTGTCCATTCCCTATCCCTTCTCTATAAAAATACTTCACACATCATCGCCTAATTATTATATCACGCCGCTTCATCAGACTATCCGACACACATAATCTTGACACACTCGATCCCATCAGCACATTGTCCTTTATATCCCGCCTCATCACACTGTATATTATTCATTATCTTTTACGGTGTCACTTACCAAAACATGGAATTCCCTTCCACCCTATGTCAGAGACTGTCAAACTATAACATCCTTCAAAAACAAACTAAAGAATTATTTAATAACAAACTAACTTATACACCTCACTGATAGTATTCTTTTAGCAATATTAATATATTTAATTATTTATGTAAATAATATTAAGAATAACAAATATTTTTATTTGTTTTGTTTTAAATATTGTATAATCGTAAAATTAGTTTTCTATATCTCATTATTTTCCTGTTTTTTATATACACTAGACAGGGACAATTTAATATGTCTTGCTTGTATACATTTTATTATTAGTTTTAGTCTTAATTTTAACTAATATTAACTGGTTGTATTATAGATCGTAATATGTATATTAGATATTATCTTTTGATCAAATTTTTACTTAGTGTTTAATATTAGAGTTAATTAAGATTGTTATATTCTTATGTAATATATGTTTGTCCTGGTGAGTGGAAGAGAAGGCCACATGGCCTTAACTCCACCAGGCTAAATAAATCTTTAAAAAAAAAAAAATCTTACTCTGGTATCTCTCTGAACTAGCGAAGGTTTCATTACTGAATTTATTATTCCCATGGTTTTATTAAAATTAATACTTTTATTTGCTATGTCTACTTCATCCAAATATGTTAATGTGTATCCCAGGTAGGTAAATGAATTTACTCTTTCCAGTATTTTTAATCTATGCATATTTTGCTACGTACAGGGTATTTTCCTTGAAAACCCATTACATTTGTTTTCTCTGTATTGATTTTCATGTTATATTTAATGGCTATTTTGTTAAAGTTATATAATGAATATTGTAATTCGTCCTCTGAGGGTGCCACTAATGCTACATCAACTGCGAAAATTAACATATCTATTTGATATTTCTATTCAATTGTATATGTCCATGACATTGTTCTCTCCATTCTCGAACTATCTGATTCATATATAGGCTATGATAAATAAAAGTGGTGATAGAGGGCATCCTTGTCTCACTCCCGTGTGAATTTCCTGCCATTGTGATACTTCATTGTCACTTCTTACTGCAATTAAATTAAATTTGTACAGGTTATATATATTTAATATCATTTTTTGTGGCACCTGGTCTGTGGCTAACATTTTTAGTATGGTCAGTGTAGCATTTCAGTTTTAAAACCCCTTTCTTACAGTTCTGAACATAACAACATAAATATTACGTCGAGTTTTGTTTCCTCGGAAGCAAGAGAGTGAACAGCTGGGAATGTGTCATATTTGATTTCAACACTGTCAACTGATTCTTCTACTTCTGAATTTGTTTCTAACGACAGATTTTGCGCCACATGCCATTTTCTATGCATGGTTCCTACACTAGTGTGTTGACAATTCCGAATTTCCTCGCCGCATTCTTTTCACAGATGAGGCTTTCTTCACTAAGGAGGCTGTTTTGAACTGTCCAAACAGTCACATTTGGGATGACGCAAATCCTCATACCACACCCCTCTCTCCCACTCTTGAGAAATGCTAGGAGTATCGTAAGTCGAAACCAACTTACTCACTAGCACTTGTGAACAAGACTTTTTTGGCTGCGTGGACATATACTCTCCATACATCCATATTATTTATTTTCATACTAAATTTTAAAAGATTCTTTAAATGTCTTCTTTAATTGAATCGACTAAAAATTCGGTATCTATCTTTTTCAATCATTTCGTGTATAATTTATCTCCCTCAGATCATGGGTAATATTATTTTCCCTTCTCAATTTTGGCCTATTTACTGGGTGCCTCCCCTCTGATTTTCATATAAAAAAGTTTCCATTCCTCTCATCAATTCCCCATTTGTGCCAATGCCCTGTTCATCACAGTCTACAAGACTTAAGATATCTTATTATGTCTGATATATAATGATTATGTAGCAAACTGTTAAGTAGAGGTATTGTATCCATTCCAGCATCTATTCTAAGAATGCAATTCATACATATTTTATAGTAAGTTTTGATGAATTTGCTATAGGCCTTAATGAGTTTTACTAGTGTATGTGTGTGTATGTTCATATGTTGTCCACCGCAGTGGTCTCGAGGTACCGTGCTGCCGTGTCACGCAGCGGGTGCGGGTTCGATCCCCGGTCGGGGCGGTTTTTTTTTGGTGAGGTTTTTATCGGAGTTTTTCCTCACCTGTAAGAAAAATGCCAGGAAAATTTTAAGGCCCATACGGTCCCCGAAATCATATGACCATCATCATCAACCTTCACCGGTGTGGAAAGCAACGGGAAGCTACCACACCTACAATTCCATAGTAAAGCTGCAAGCACAGCATGGAAATGCTATGATTGCAATGAAGGACCTGCCTTGGGGCAGAATTACTATGGATGGATATATGTTACGGACAATGAAGTAAAGTAGAAAATTACGCCATTTTCGTTACTAACGTCATACTCCATTATTGATCTATATGTGAAAACAATAACGTTAATGGCCGGGCATTTATGTAAGTGATCAAATAGCATAGGAAATTCTTGTATACTTCACGTGAAATTTATTAACAAATTGGCCGGACAATGGCATTAATGGCCAATTGCTATCGGGTAATGTTGATAATTAAAAAACAACCGAAATGTTACGTCAAAATACAGTATTTATTCCAAGAACTTGTTTTAAAACTATCACGATGTTTATTTTTTTGCGGGTGAGGTTTTTACCGCGGTTTTTCCTCACCTGTAAGACAAATGTCATGAAAACTTTAAGGCCCAAACGGTCCCCGAAATCATATGGCCATCATCATCAACCTCCTTATCATCTTCATCATCATCTTTCACCAGTGTGGAAAGCAACGGGAAGCTACCACACCTACAAGTTCCTAGCAGCTTAACATGAAAATGCTATGATTGCAGTGAAGGACCTGACTTCGGGCAGAATTACTATGGATGGATGGAATACATAATTTGAAGCATTCAGAAGTAAAATAATTAACTCTACATGTGATCTTTTCAGAATTATAAACATGACAATCTATTATATTTACCATATTTTCAGTCCGCAATCTGATTTACTCCATACTTAAAACAATATAATAAAATTTCAAAAAAAAACTACTTTCATATATATCACACTAATATGTGTATTTAAATTTAACCTTAAAGTTATCAAAATATCTGGAAAAGGAATATTTAATCATGTTAATTTCTGAATGGTTTATGTTTCAATGTTAATAACTATTTTCTCTTTAATGTTTTCAAATCCCTGTATGGTTTACATAAATACAATATATTTATCTTTTCTCCTCTTTTGAAAATTCTATGTAAAATTATACTCTTAAAGGTTTATATTTGTTAATTATAAAACAATAAGTTCATTTTATATCCAACCAAACTCTCCAGCTTTGAAGTCTTTCATTCCAGTATTTGTCATTTCCCATTCACATAAACTGATTGATTCCTTTCTCACTTGTCACTATATAATTATAAGTTTGTAAACAAAATTCTTGTTGGTCAGTGGTTGGTATATACCAAATAGTTGTCTGGTTCACTTGAATGTATTATGCAAATAACATTTCACAAAATGTATAACCAAGTGCATATTTTTTCATAACTTGTTATTTGAGCATCTTTAATGAAATCCCTTTATTTTTGGTATAACAAATCCATAGAATAGTTAGCATGTAACAAATTAAGAAGATTCTTTATAAATACTCTGTTAATTTCATTTTCTGTTTCTCATTGTAATAAATATATTGGTAGAAAATACAAATGTATATATATATATATATATATATATATATATATATATATAATATTTTTTCATCTGGTTTAAAAATTCTTGAATATGTCCAATGTAGAAATAAAATATATTTTCTTCTTTTATATTATTATAACCTTTTCTCCGTGTATTATTTTAAAGGGAGTTCAAACAAGTTTTTAATTAAGCTTTTAATTTGTACTCTGCAAATTTTCCAGCCAATTACAAAGTTAAAAATTATCCAACACAAACTAAAATTATCTTAAATGATATTCTCTATTACTTGTACTTACACAGATCAAATCATTCAATATACAACATTCATTGTAACTTAAAATTATTTCAGTTGTGGTGATTCAGGTATACAACATGCTGAGAGAACACTTATGGTTATTACTTACCACTAACACTAATATATTGTAGACATTATTATTATTATTATTATTATTATTATTAGTGTTAATATAATAATTATTATTATTATTATTATTATTATTATTATTATTATTATTATTATTATTATTATTGTTGTTGTTGCTGTTGTCAGTGAGGTAAAATTTTCATTTAGTATTTGACACTATAATTTTGTGTATTCTAACGATAATACATCTTTGTCCTTGCAAGTGGAAGAGAGGGCCACATGGTCTCAACTCAACCAGGCTAAACAAATACATAAGAGTAAAGAATAAATAAAATGAAAAATCCTAAGAAAATGTTAATTAAAATAAGATAGGATTTATGAGCAAATTACTAATTACATAAGATAATTCAAACAATTTTTTATTATACCTTCATCCATAAATTATATGCTTTGGTTCCTCATTGTGTATTGGGTACTTGGGAGTTTCTTGACTACGTTAATTTGGTTACATTTATTTCCCTTCATATGTCAACACAGTTAATGACATGTGGTCAACATACTGCCTCAAATGAGACATATTTTACACATGTATAGTATGACTTGGATGAAGGAGGAAGGTCGGTTATATTTTGTGCAGTGGCCTCTTCTTTCAGGCTTCATGTTCTTTTATGAACTTGAAAATCTTCAAACTCGGGATCCTAGCTTAGAGTCCGGAGGACTTGACCTGTGGATTTTTTTCATTCTAAAAACCCATCAATGGGTTTGAACCTGCCACTCTCGCAATTAGAAGCAATGAACATAACCACTGCATATTTATCATTACTATGAGGTTGTAAATGAGCAATAAGATGAGATTTCAAATTAGTTATTAATAACATAGCATCTGTACAATTCCTTATAACTATGTATTTGTAAATACATAATGAGATAGAATATCTGAGCACATTGCTTATTACAAACAGAGCATTTAAATAATTTATCATTATTATAAATATCTAAATGTGTAATTAGATTGGATTTCTAAGGAAATTACTTATTACAAAGAAAACCACTTCACTAGACTCTTCGATACACATAAATTAGATACCCAATCCCATCAGCACATTGTCCTTTATATCTCTCCTCATCACATTACCTATTACTATAAATCTTTTACAATTTCTCTTGCTTGAGCATGAAATTCTCTTCCACCTCATGTCAGAGACTCCCAAACTTAAACATCTTTCAGATACAAATTGAAAATTATTAACAGAAACAACTCACTAATTAATTTTTTAGCAATTAATAATTTTTTTCATTATTTAATAAAAATAGTATTAAGATTTGTCAATATATTTACCTAATGCCTTGTATATATAAGTGATATTTTAATTCATTATAGTTTATTACCTTCTTCGTATTTTTTCTTTTCTTTTTATATACTAGATTCGAGCTGTTAGTTCTTTGTATATACATTATTACATTAGTTTAATTTTAATGTATTATTATACATATTTTTCATTACTGTTCAGTTTGGTTGATAATTAAATATTTAGTATGTACTATTATTGTAATTATTTGTATTTAAATGTAACATATGTTTGTCCTGGTAGTGGAAGAGAAGGCCACGTATGGCCTTAACTTCAGCACACTAAATAAATCTATTCTATTCTTAAAAAAGAAAAAAACATTTGAGTGGTTTCTCTGTGCTATGCAAAAACATAAAAATCTACTAAGATTGTACTTCACAGCAAATGTCATATCAAAGTGATTTTTTTAATGGAT